>OX336393.1:533403041-534003041 GCA_946902985.2 Meconema thalassinum | reverse complement strand
TAGTCTGTACTACTATAGTACTGTAGTGTGTGTACTATTATAGTACTGTAGTGTATACTATTATTGTACTGTAGTGTGTACTATTATTGTACTGTAGTGTGTACTATTATAGTACTGTAGTGTGTACTATTATTGTACTGTAGTGTGTACTATTATTGTACTGTAGTGTGTACTATTATTGTACTGTAGTGTGTACTATTATAGTACTGTAGTGTGTACTGTTATAGTACTGTAGTGTGTACTATTATTGTACTGTAGTGTGTACTATTATAGTACTGTAGTGTGTACTATTATTGTACTGTAGTGTGTAATATTATAGTACTGTAGTGTGTACTATTATAGTACTGTAGTGGGTACTATTATTGTACTGTAGTGTGTACTATTATAGTACTGTAGTGTGTGTACTATTATAGTACTGTAGTGTGTACTATTATAGTACTGTAGTGTGTACTATTATAGTACTGTAGTGAGTACTATTATAGTACTGTAGTGTGTACTATTATAGTACTGTAGTGGGTACTATTATTGTACTGTAGTGTGTACTATTATAGTACTGTAGTGTGTGTACTATTATTGTACTGTAGTGTGTGTACTATTATAGTACTGTAGTGTGTGTACTATTATAGTACTGTAGTGAGTACTATTATTGTACTGTAGTGTGTACTATTATAGTACTGTAGTGGGTACTATTATTGTACTGTAGTGTGTACTATTATAGTACTGTAGTGTGTGTACTATTATAGTACTGTAGTGTGTGTACTATTATAGTACTGTAGTGTGTACTATTATAGTACTGTAGTGAGTACTATTATAGTACTGTAGTGTGTACTATTATAGTATTGTAGTGTGTACTATTATAGTACTGTAGTGTGTGTACTATTATAGTACTGTAGTGTGTACTATTATAGTACTGTAGTGAGTACTATTATAGTACTGTAGTGTGTACTATTATAGTATTGTAGTGTGTACTATTATAGTACTGTATTGTGTACTATTATTGTACTGTAGTGTGTACTATTATAGTACTGTAGTGTGTGTACTATTATAGTACTGTAGTGTGTGTACTATTATAGTACTGTAGTGTGTACTATTATAGTACTGTAGTGTGTGTACTATTATAGTACTGTAGTGTGTACTATTATAGTACTGTAGTGTGTATACTATTATAGTACTGTAGTGTGTGTACTATTATAGTACTGTAGTGTGTACTATTATTGTACCGTAGTGTGTACTATTATTGTAATGTAGTGTGTACTATTATTGTACTGTAGTGTGTACTATTATAGTACTGTAGTGTGTACTATTATTGTACTGTAGTGTGTACTATTATTGTACTGTAGTGTGTACAATTATTGTACTGTAGTGTGTACTATTATAGAACTCTAGTGTGTACTATTATTGTACTGTAGTGTGTACTATTATAGTACTGTAGTGTGTACTATTATTGTACTGTAGTGTGTACTATTATTGTACTGTAGTGTGTACTATTATAGTACTGTAGTGTGTACCATTATAGTACTGTAGTGTGTACTATTATTGTACTGTAGTGTGTACTATTATAGTACTGTAGTGTGTACTATTATTGTACTGTAGTGTGTACTATTATAGTACTGTAGTGTGTACTATTATTATACTGTAGTGTGTACTATTATTGTACTGTAGTGTGTACTATTATAGTACTGTAGTGTGTACTATTATTGTACTGGAGTGTGTACTATTATAGTACTGTAGTGTGTACTATTACTGTACTGTAGTGTGTACTATTATTGTACTGTAGTGTGTACTATTATTGTACTGTAGTGTGTACTATTATAGTACTGTAGTGTGTACTATTATAGTACTGTAGTGTGTACTATTATTGTACTGTAGTGTGTACTATTATTGTACTGTAGTGTGTACTATTATAGTACTGTAGTGTGTACTATTATTGTACTGTAGTGTGTACTATTATTGTACTGTAGTGTGTACTATTATTGTACTGTAGTGTGTACTATTATAGTACTGTAGTGTATACTATTATAGTACAGTAGTGTGTACTATTATAGTACTGTAGTGTGTACTATTATAGTACTGTAGTGTGTGCGTATATAGAACTGTAGTGTGTACTATTATAGTACTGTAGTGTGTACTATTATTGTACTGTAGTGTGTACTATTATTGTACTGTAGTGTGTACTATTATAGTACTGTAGTGTGTACTATTATGGTACTGTAGTGTATACTATTATAGTACTGTAGTGTGTGGACTATTATAGTACTGTAGTGTGTACTGTTATAGTACTGTAGTGTGTACTATTATAGTACTGTAGTGTGTGTACTATTATAATACCGTAGTGTGTACTACTATAGTACTGTAGTGTGTGTACTCTTATAGTACTGTAGTCTGTACTACTATAGTACTGTAGTGTGTGTACTATTATAGTACTGTAGTGTATACTATTATTGTACTGTAGTGTGTACTATTATTGTACTGTAGTGTGTACTATTATAGTACTGTAGTGTGTACTATTATTGTACTGTAGTGTGTACTATTATTGTACTGTAGTGTGTACTATTATTGTACTGTAGTGTGTACTATTATAGTACTGTAGTGTGTACTGTTATAGTACTGTAGTGTGTACTATTATTGTACTGTAGTGTGTACTATTATAGTACTGTAGTGTGTACTATTATTGTACTGTAGTGTGTAATATTATAGTACTGTAGTGTGTACTATTATAGTACTGTAGTGGGTACTATTATTGTACTGTAGTGTGTACTATTATAGTACTGTAGTGTGTGTACTATTATAGTACTGTAGTGTGTACTATTATAGTACTGTAGTGTGTACTATTATAGTACTGTAGTGGGTACTATTATTGTACTGTAGTGTGTACTATTATAGTACTGTAGTGTGTGTACTATTATAGTACTGTAGTGAGTACTATTATAGTACTGTAGTGTGTACTATTATAGTACTGTAGTGGGTACTATTATTGTACTGTAGTGTGTACTATTATAGTACTGTAGTGTGTGTACAATTATTGTACTGTAGTGTGTGTACTATTAAAGTACTGTAGTGTGTACTATTATAGTACTGTAGTGTGTACTATTATAGTACTGTAGTGTGTGTACTATTATTGTACTGTAGTGTGTGTATTATTATAGTACTGTAGTGTGTGTACTATTATAGTACTGTAGTGAGTACTATTATTGTACTGTAGTGTGTACTATTATAGTACTGTAGTGGGTACTATTATTGTACTGTAGTGTGTACTATTATAGTACTGTAGTGTGTGTACTATTATAGTACTGTAGTGTGTACTATTATAGTACTGTAGTGTGTGTACTATTATTGTACTGTAGTGTATACTATTATTGTACTGTAGTGTGTACTATTATAGGACTGTAGTCTGTACTATTATAGTACTGTAGTGTGTACTATTATAGTACTGTAGTGTGTGTACTATTATTGTACTGTAGTGTATACTATTATTGTACTGTAGTGTGTACTATTATAGGACTGTAGTGTGTACTATTATAGTACTGTAGTGTGTACTATTATTTTACTGTAGTGTGTGTACTATTATAGTACTGTAGTGTGTACTATTATAGTATTGTAGTGTGTGTACTATTATAGTACTGTAGTGTGTGTACTATTATTGTACTGTAGTATGTACTATTATAGTACTGTAGTGTGTACTATTCTGGTACTGTAGTGTGCACTATTATAGTACTGTAGTGTGTACTATTATAGTTCTGTAATGTGTACTATTCTTGTACTGTAGTGTGTACTATTATAGTACTGTAGTGTGTACTATTATAGTACTGTAGTGTGTACTATTATGGTACTGTAGTGTGTACTATTATAGTACTGTAGTGTGTACTATTATAGTACTGTAGTGTGTACTATTATAGTACTGTAGTGTGTACTATTATAGTACTGTAGTGTGTGTACTATTATTGTACTGAAGTGTGTACTATTATAGTACAGTAGTGTGTACTATTATAGTACTGTAGTGTGAACTATTATAGTACTGTAGAGTGTGTACAATTATTGTACTGTAGTGTGTGTACTATTAAAGTACTGTAGTGTGTACTTATATAGTACTGTAGTGTGTACTATTATAGTACTGTAGTGTGTACTATTATTGTACTGTAGTGTGTACTATTATTGTACTGTAGTGTGTACTATTATAGTACTGTAGTGTGTACTATTATAGTACTGTAGTGTGTGTACTATTTTTGTACTGTTGTGTGTACTATTATAGTACTGTAGTGTGTACTATTATAGTACTGTAGTGTGTGTACTATTATAGTACTGTAGTGTGTGTACTATTATAGTACTGTATTGTGTACTATTATAGTACTGTAGTGAGTACTATTATAGTACTGTAGTGTGTACTATTGTAGTACTGTAATGTGTACTATTATTGTACTGTAGTGTGTACTATTATAGTACTGTAGTGTGTGTACTATTATAGTACTGTAGTGTGTACTATTATAGTACTGTAGTGTGTGTACTATTATAGTACTGTAGTGTGTACTATTATTGTACTGTAGTGTTTACTATTATAGTACTGTAGTGTGTGTACTATTATAGTACTGTAGTGTGTGTACTATTATAGTACTGTAGTGTGTACTGTTATAGTACTGTAGTGTGTACTATTATTGTACTGTAGTGTGTCCTATTATTGTACTGTAGTGTGTACTATTATTGTACTGTAGTGTGTACTATTATAGTACTGTAGTGTGTACTATTATTGTACTGTAGTGTGTACTATTATTGTACTGTAGTGTGTACTATTATTGTACTGTCGTGTGTACTATTATAGTACTGTAGTGTGTACTATTATAGTACTGTAGTGTGTACTATTATTGTACTGTAGTGTGTACTATTATTGTACTGTAGTGTGTACTATTATAGTACTGCAGTGTGTACTATTATAGTACTGTAGTGTATACTATTATAGTACTGTAGTGTGTGGACTATTATAGTACTGTAGTGTGTACTGTTATAGTACTGTAGTGTGTACTATTATAGTACTGTAGTGTGTGTACTATTATAATACCGTAGTGTGTACTACTATAGTACTGTAGTGTGTGTACTCTTATAGTACTGTAGTCTGTACTACTATAGTACTGTAGTGTGTGTACTATTATAGTACTGTAGTGTATACTATTATAGTACTGTAGTGTGTACTATTATAGTACTGTAGTGTGTACTATTATTGTACTGTAGTGTGTACTATTATTGTACTGTAGTTTGTACTATTATTGTACTGTAGTGTGTACTTTTATAGTACTGTAGTGTGTACTATTATTGTACTGTAGTTTGTACTATTATAGTACTGTAGTGTGTACTATTAGTGTACTGTAGTGTGCACTATTATAGTACTGTTGTGTGTACTATTATAGTACTGTAGTGTGTATTATTATTGTACTGTAGTGTGTACTATTATAGTACTGTAGTGTGTACTATTATAGTACTGTAGTGTATACTATTATAGTACAGTAGTGTGTACTATTATAGTACTGTAGTGTGTACTATTATAGTACTGTAGAGTGTGTACAATTATTGTACTGTAGTGTGTGTACTATTAAAGTACTGTAGTGTGTACTTATATAGTACTGTAGTGTGTACTATTATAGTACTGTAGTGTGTACTATTATTGTACTGTAGTGTGCACTATTATTGTACTGTAGTGTGTACTATTATAGTACTGTAGTGTGTACTATTATTGTACTGTAGTGTGTACTATTATAGTACTGTCGTGTGTACTATTATAGTACTGTAGTGTGTGTACTATTTTTGTACTGTAGTGTGTACTATTATAGTACTGTAGTGTGTACTATTATAGTACTGTAGTGTGTACTATTATAGTACTGTAGTGTGTGTACTATTTTTGTACTGTTGTGTGTACTATTATAGTACTGTAGTGTGTACTATTATAGTACTGTAGTGTGTGTACTATTATAGTACTGTAGTGTGTGTACTATTATAGTACTGTATTGTGTACTATTATAGTACTGTAGTGTGTGTACTATTATAGTACTCTAGTGTGTGTACTATTATAGTACTGTATTGTGTACTATTATAGTACTGTAGTGTGTGTACTATTATAGTACTGTAGTGTGTGTACTATTATTGTACTGTAGTATGTACTATTATAGTACTGTAGTGTGTACTATTCTGGTACTGTAGTGTGCACTATTATAGTACTGTAGTGTGTACTATTATAGTTCTGTAATGTGTACTATTCTTGTACTGTAGTGTGTACTATTATAGTACTGTAGTGTGTACTATTATAGTACTGTAGTGTGTACTATTATGGTACTGTAGTGTGTACTATTATAGTACTGTAGTGTGTACTATTATAGTACTGTAGTGTGTACTATTATAGTACTGTAGTGTGTACTATTATAGTACTGTAGTGTGTGTACTATTATTGTACTGAAGTGTGTACTATTATAGTACAGTAGTGTGTACTATTATAGTACTGTAGTGTGAACTATTATAGTACTGTAGAGTGTGTACAATTATTGTACTGTAGTGTGTGTACTATTAAAGTACTGTAGTGTGTACTTATATAGTACTGTAGTGTGTACTATTATAGTACTGTAGTGTGTACTATTATTGTACTGTAGTGTGTACTATTATTGTACTGTAGTGTGTACTATTATAGTACTGTAGTGTGTACTATTATAGTACTGTAGTGTGTGTACTATTTTTGTACTGTTGTGTGTACTATTATAGTACTGTAGTGTGTACTATTATAGTACTGTAGTGTGTGTACTATTATAGTACTGTAGTGTGTGTACTATTATAGTACTGTATTGTGTACTATTATAGTACTGTAGTGAGTACTATTATAGTACTGTAGTGTGTAGTATTGTAGTACTGTAATGTGTACTATTATTGTACTGTAGTGTGTACTATTATAGTACTGTAATGTGTGTACTATTATAGTACTGTAGTGTGTACTATTATAGTACTGTAGTGTGTGTACTATTATAGTACTGTAGTGTGTACTATTATTGTACTGTAGTGTTTACTATTATAATACTGTAGTGTGTGTACTATTATAGTACTGTAGTGTGTGTACTATTATAGTACTGTAGTGTGTACTGTTATAGTACTGTAGTGTGTACTATTATTGTACTGTAGTGTGTCCTATTATTGTACTGTAGTGTGTACTATTATAGTACTGTAGTGTGTAATATTATTGTACTGTAGTGTGTACTATTATAGTACTGTAGTGTGTACTATTATTGTACTGTAGTGTGTACTATTATTGTACTGTCGTGTGTACTATTATAGTACTGTAGTGTGTACTATTATAGTACTGTAGTGTGTACTATTATTGTACTGTAGTGTGTACTATTATTGTACTGTAGTGTGTACTATTATAGTACTGTAGTGTGTACTATTATGGTACTGTAGTGTATACTATTATAGTACTGTAGTGTGTGGACTATTATAGTACTGTAGTGTGTACTGTTATAGTACTGTAGTGTGTACTATTATAGTACTGTAGTGTGTGTACTATTATAATACCGTAGTGTGTACTACTATAGTACTGTAGTGTGTGTACTCTTATAGTACTGTAGTCTGTACTACTATAGTACTGTAGTGTGTGTACTATTATAGTACTGTAGTGTATACTATTATAGTACTGTAGTGTGTACTATTATAGTACTGTAGTGTGTACTATTATTGTACTGTAGTGTGTACTATTATTGTACTGTAGTTTGTACTATTATTGTACTGTAGTGTGTACTTTTATAGTACTGTAGTGTGTACTATTATTGTACTGTAGTTTGTACTATTATAGTACTGTAGTGTGTACTATTAGTGTACTGTAGTGTGCACTATTATAGTACTGTTGTGTGTACTATTATAGTACTGTAGTGTGTATTATTATTGTACTGTAGTGTGTACTATTATAGTACTGTAGTGTGTACTATTATAGTACTGTAGTGTATAATATTATAGTACAGTAGTGTGTACTATTATAGTACTGTAGTGTGTACTATTATAGTACTGTAGAGTGTGTACAATTATTGTACTGTAGTGTGTGTGCTATTAAAGTACTGTAGTGTGTACTTATATAGTACTGTAGTGTGTACTATTATAGTACTGTAGTGTGTACTATTATTGTACTGTAGTGTGCACTATTATTGTACTGTAGTGTGTACTATTATAGTACTGTAGTGTGTACTATTATTGTACTGTAGTGTGTACTATTATAGTACTGTCGTGTGTACTATTATAGTACTGTAGTGTGTGTACTATTTTTGTACTGTAGTGTGTACTATTATAGTACTGTAGTGTGTACTATTATAGTACTGTAGTGTGTGTACTATTATAGTACTGTAGTGTGTGTACTATTATAGTACTGTAGTGTGTGTACTATTATAGTACTGTAGTGTGTACTATTATAGTACTGTAGTGAGTACTATTATAGTACTGCAGTGTGTACTATTACAGTACTGTAGTGTGTACTATTGTAGTACTGTAGTGTGTACTATTATTGAACTGTAGTGTGTACTATTATAGTACTGTAGTGTGTGTACTACTATAGTACTGTAGTGTGTACTATTATAGTACTGTAGTGTGTGTACTACTATAGTACTGTAGTGTGTACTATTATAGTACTGTAGAGTGTATACTATTATAGTACTGTAGTGTGTGTACTATTATAGTACTGTAGTGTGTACTATTATTGTACTGTAGTGTTTACTATTATTGTACTGTAGTGTGTACTATTATAGTACTGTAGTGTGTGTACTATTATAGTACTGTAGTGTGTGTACTATTATTGTACTGTAGTGTGTACTATTATAGTACTGTAGTGTGTACTATTATTGTACTGTAGTGTGTACTATTATAGTACTGTAGTGTGTACTATTATAGTACTGTAGTGTGTGTACTATTATAGTACTGTAGTGTGTGTACTATTATTGTACTGTAGTGTGTAATATTATAGTACTGTAGTGTATACTATTATAGTACTGTAGTGTGTACTACTATTGTACTGTAGTGTGTACTATTATAGTACTGTAGTGTGTACTATTATTGTACTGTAGTGTGTACTATTATAGTACTGTAGTGTGTACTATTATAGTACTGTAGTGTGTACTATTATTGTACTGTAGTGTGTACTATTATAGGACTGTAGTGTGTACTATTATAGTACTGTAGTGTGTACTATTATTGTACTGTAGTGTGTACTATTA
The DNA here is from genome assembly GCA_946902985.2 of Meconema thalassinum. Classification (NCBI taxonomy): domain Eukaryota; kingdom Metazoa; phylum Arthropoda; class Insecta; order Orthoptera; family Tettigoniidae; genus Meconema; species Meconema thalassinum. Next base: position 533,993,823 of record OX336393.1, on the reverse strand, counting down.
TTGTACTCTAGTGTGTACTATTATTGTACTGTAGTGTGTACTATTATAGTACTGTAGTGTGTACTATTAATGTACTGTAGTGTGTACTATTATAGTACTGTAGAGTGTATACTATTATAGTACTGTAGTGTGTGTACTATTATAGTACTGTAGTGTGTACTATTATTGTACTGTAGTGTTTACTATTATTGTACTGTAGTGTGTACTATTATAGTACTGTAGTGTGTGTACTATTATAGTACTGTAGTGTGTGTACTATTATAGTACTGTAGTGTGTACTATTATAGTACTGTAGTGTGTACTATTATTGTACTGTAGTGTGTACTATTATTGTACTGTAGTGTGTACTATTATAGTACTGTAGTGTGTACTATTATTGTACTGTAGTGTGTACTATTATAGTACTGTAGTGTGTACTATTATTGTACTGTAGTGTGTACTATTATTGTACTGTCGTGTGTACTATTATAGTACTGTAGTGTGTACTATTATAGTACTGTAGTGTGTACTATTATTGTACTGTAGTGTGTACTATTATTGAACTGTAGTGTGTACTATTATAGTACTATAGTGTGTACTATTATTGTACTATCATTGTACTGTAGTGTGTACTATTATTGTACTGTAGTGTGTACTATTATAGTACTGTAGTGTGTACTGTTATAGTACTGTAGTGTGTACTGTTTTAGTACTGTAGTGTGTACTATTATTGTACTGTAGTGTGTACTATTATAGTACAGTAGTGTGTACTATTATTGTACTGTAGTGTGTACTATTATTGTACTGTAGTGTGTACTATTATTGTACTGTAGTGTGTACTATTATAGTACTGTAGTGTGTACTATTATTGTACTGTAGTGTGTACTGTTATTGTACTGTAGTTTGTACTATTATTGTACTGTAGTGTGTACTATTATAGTACTGTAGTGTGTACTGTTATAGTACTGTAGTGTGTACTATTATTGTACTGTAGTTTGTACTATTATAGTACTGTAGTGTGTACTATTACTGTACTGTAGTGTGTACTATTATAGTACTGTAGTGTGTACTATTATTGTACTGTAGTGTGTACTATTATAGTACTGTAGTGTGTACTATTAAAGTACAGTAGTGTGTACTATTATAGTACTGTAGTGTGAACTATTATAGTACTGTAGAGTGTGTACAATTATTGTACTGTAGTGTGTGTACTATTAAAGTACTGTAGTGTGTACTTATATAGTACTGTAGTGTGTACTATTATAGTACTGTAGTGTGTACTATTATTGTACTGTAGTGTGTACTATTATTGTACTGTAGTGTGTACTATTATAGTACTGTAGTGTGTACTATTATAGTACTGTAGTGTGTGTACTATTTTTGTACTGTTGTGTGTACTATTATAGTACTGTAGTGTGTACTATTATAGTACTGTAGTGTGTGTACTATTATAGTACTGTAGTGTGTGTACTATTATAGTACTGTATTGTGTACTATTATAGTACTGTAGTGAGTACTATTATAGTACTGTAGTGTGTACTATTGTAGTACTGTAATGTGTACTATTATTGTACTGTAGTGTGTACTATTATAGTACTGTAGTGTGTGTACTATTATAGTACTGTAGTGTGTACTATTATAGTACTGTAGTGTGTGTACTATTATTGTACTGTAGTGTGTACTATTATTGTACTGTAGTGTGTACTATTATAGTACTGTAGTGTGTACTATTATTGTACTGTAGTGTGTACTATTATTGTACTGTAGTGTGTACTATTATTGTACTGTAGTGTGTACTATTATAGTACTGTAGTGTGTACTGTTATGGTACTGTAGTGTGTACTATTATTGTACTGTAGTGTGTACTATTATAGTACTGTAGTGTGTACTATTATTGTACTGTAGTGTGTAATATTATAGTACTGTAGTGTGTGTACTATTATAGTACTGTAGTGTGTACTATTATAGTACTGTAGTGTGTACTATTATAGTACTGTAGTGGGTACTATTATTGTACTGTAGTGTGTACTATTATAGTACTGTAGTGTGTGTACTATTATAGTACTGTAGTGAGTACTATTATAGTACTGTAGTGTGTACTATTATAGTACTGTAGTGGGTACTATTATTGTACTGTAGTGTGTACTATTATAGTACTGTAGTGTGTGTACAATTATTGTACTGTAGTGTGTGTACTATTAAAGTACTGTAGTGTGTACTATTATAGTACTGTAGTGTGTACTATTATAGTACTGTAGTGTGTGTACTATTATTGTACTGTAGTGTGTGTACTATTATAGTACTGTAGTGTGTGTACTATTATAGTACTGTAGTGAGTACTATTATTGTACTGTAGTGTGTACTATTATAGTACTGTAGTGGGTACTATTATTGTACTGTAGTGTGTACTATTATAGTACTGTAGTGTGTGTACTATTATAGTACTGTAGTGTGTACTATTATAGTACTGTAGTGTGTGTACTATTATTGTACTGTAGTGTATACTATTATTGTACTGTAGTGTGTACTATTATAGGACTGTAGTCTGTACTATTATAGTACTGTAGTGTGTACTATTATAGTACTGTAGTGTGTGTACTATTATTGTACTGTAGTGTATACTATTATTGTACTGTAGTGTGTACTATTATAGGACTGTAGTGTGTACTATTATAGTACTGTAGTGTGTACTATTATTTTACTGTAGTGTGTGTACTATTATAGTACTGTAGTGTGTACTATTATAGTATTGTAGTGTGTGTACTATTATAGTACTGTAGTGTGTGTACTATTATTGTACTGTAGTATGTACTATTATAGTACTGTAGTGTGTACTATTCTGGTACTGTAGTGTGCACTATTATAGTACTGTAGTGTGTACTATTATAGTTCTGTAATGTGTACTATTCTTGTACTGTAGTGTGTACTATTATAGTACTGTAGTGTGTACTATTATAGTACTGTAGTGTGTACTATTATGGTACTGTAGTGTGTACTATTATAGTACTGTAGTGTGTACTATTATAGTACTGTAGTGTGTACTATTATAGTACTGTAGTGTGTGTACTATTATTGTACTGAAGTGTGAACTATTATAGTACAGTAGTGTGTACTATTATAGTACTGTAGTGTGAACTATTATAGTACTGTAGAGTGTGTACAATTATTGTACTGTAGTGTGTGTACTATTAAAGTACTGTAGTGTGTACTTATATAGTACTGTAGTGTGTACTATTATAGTACTGTAGTGTGTACTATTATTGTACTGTAGTGTGTACTATTATTGTACTGTAGTGTGTAATATTATAGTACTGTAGTGTGTACTATTATAGTACTGTAGTGTGTGTACTATTTTTGTACTGTTGTGTGTACTATTATAGTACTGTATTGTGTACTATTATAGTACTGTAGTGTGTGTACTATTATAGTACTGTAGTGTGTGTACTATTATAGTACTGTATTGTGTACTATTATAGTACTGTAGTGAGTACTATTATAGTACTGTAGTGTGTACTATTGTAGTACTGTAATGTGTACTATTATTGTACTGTAGTGTGTACTATTATAGTACTGTAGTGTGTGTACTATTATAGTACTGTAGTGTGTACTATTATAGTACTGTAGTGTGTGTACTATTATAGTACTGTAGTGTGTACTATTATTGTACTGTAGTGTTTACTATTATAGTACTGTAGTGTGTGTACTATTATAGTACTGTAGTGTGTGTACTATTATAGTACTGTAGTGTGTACTGTTATAGTACTGTAGTGTGTACTATTATTGTACTGTAGTGTGTCCTATTATTGTACTGTAGTGTGTACTATTATAGTACTGTAGTGTGTAATATTATTGTACTGTAGTGTGTACTATTATAGTACTGTAGTGTGTACTATTATTGTACTGTAGTGTGTACTATTATTGTACTGTCGTGTGTACTATTATAGTACTGTAGTGTGTACTATTATAGTACTGTAGTGTGTACTATTATTGTACTGTAGTGTGTACTATTATTGTACTGTAGTGTGTACTATTATAGTACTGTAGTGTGTACTATTATGGTACTGTAGTGTATACTATTATAGTACTGTAGTGTGTGGACTATTATAGTACTGTAGTGTGTACTGTTATAGTACTGTAGTGTGTACTATTATAGTACTGTAGTGTGTGTACTATTATAATACCGTAGTGTGTACTACTATAGTACTGTAGTGTGTGTACTCTTATAGTACTGTAGTCTGTACTACTATAGTACTGTAGTGTGTGTACTATTATAGTACTGTAGTGTATACTATTATAGTACTGTAGTGTGTACTATTATAGTACTGTAGTGTGTACTATTATTGTACTGTAGTGTGTACTATTATTGTACTGTAGTTTGTACTATTATTGTACTGTAGTGTGTACTTTTATAGTACTGTAGTGTGTACTATTATTGTACTGTAGTTTGTACTATTATAGTACTGTAGTGTGTACTATTAGTGTACTGTAGTGTGCACTATTATAGTACTGTTGTGTGTACTATTATAGTACTGTAGTGTGTATTATTATTGTACTGTAGTGTGTACTATTATAGTACTGTAGTGTGTACTATTATAGTACTGTAGTGTATACTATTATAGTACAGTAGTGTGTACTATTATAGTACTGTAGTGTGTACTATTATAGTACTGTAGAGTGTGTACAATTATTGTACTGTAGTGTGTGTACTATTAAAGTACTGTAGTGTGTACTTATATAGTACTGTAGTGTGTACTATTATAGTACTGTAGTGTATACTATTATTGTACTGTAGTGTGCACTATTATTGTACTGTAGTGTGTACTATTATAGTACTGTAGTGTGTACTATTATTGTACTGTAGTGTGTACTATTATAGTACTGTCGTGTGTACTATTATAGTACTGTAGTGTGTGTACTATTTTTGTACTGTAGTGTGTACTATTATAGTACTGTAGTGTGTACTATTATAGTACTGTAGTGTGTGTACTATTATAGTACTGTAGTGTGTGTACTATTATAGTACTGTAGTGTGTGTACTATTATAGTACTGTAGTGTGTACTATTATAGTACTGTAGTGAGTACTATTATAGTACTGCAGTGTGTACTATTACAGTACTGTAGTGTGTACTATTGTAGTACTGTAGTGTGTACTATTATTGAACTGTAGTGTGTACTATTATAGTACTGTAGTGTGTGTACTACTATAGTACTGTAGTGTGTACTATTATAGTACTGTAGTGTGTGTACTACTATAGTACTGTAGTGTGTACTATTATAGTACTGTAGAGTGTATACTATTATAGTACTGTAGTGTGTGTACTATTATAGTACTGTAGTGTGTACTATTATTGTACTGTAGTGTTTACTATTATTGTACTGTAGTGTGTACTATTATAGTACTGTAGTGTGTGTACTATTATAGTACTGTAGTGTGTGTACTATTATTGTACTGTAGTGTGTACTATTATAGTACTGTAGTGTGTACTATTATTGTACTGTAGTGTGTACTATTATAGTACTGTAGTGTGTACTATTATAGTACTGTAGTGTGTGTACTATTATAGTACTGTAGTGTGTGTACTATTATTGTACTGTAGTGTGTAATATTATAGTACTGTAGTGTATACTATTATAGTACTGTAGTGTGTACTACTATTGTACTGTAGTGTGTACTATTATAGTACTGTAGTGTGTACTATTATTGTACTGTAGTGTGTACTATTATAGTACTGTAGTGTGTACTATTATAGTACTGTAGTGTGTACTATTATTGTACTGTAGTGTGTACTATTATAGGACTGTAGTGTGTACTATTATAGTACTGTAGTGTGTACTATTATTGTACTGTAGTGTGTACTATTATTGTACTCTAGTGTGTACTATTATTGTACTGTAGTGTGTACTATTATAGTACTGTAGTGTGTACTATTAATGTACTGTAGTGTGTACTATTATAGTACTGTAGAGTGTATACTATTATAGTACTGTAGTGTGTGTACTATTATAGTACTGTAGTGTGTACTATTATTGTACTGTAGTGTTTACTATTATTGTACTGTAGTGTGTACTATTATAGTACTGTAGTGTGTGTACTATTATAGTACTGTAGTGTGTGTACTATTATAGTACTGTAGTGTGTACTATTATAGTACTGTAGTGTGTACTATTATTGTACTGTAGTGTGTACTATTATTGTACTGTAGTGTGTACTATTATAGTACTGTAGTGTGTACTATTATTGTACTGTAGTGTGTACTATTATAGTACTGTAGTGTGTACTATTATTGTACTGTAGTGTGTACTATTATTGTACTGTCGTGTGTACTATTATAGTACTGTAGTGTGTACTATTATAGTACTGTAGTGTGTACTATTATTGTACTGTAGTGTGTACTATTATTGAACTGTAGTGTGTACTATTATAGTACTATAGTGTGTACTATTATTGTACTATCATTGTACTGTAGTGTGTACTATTATTGTACTGTAGTGTGTACTATTATAGTACTGTAGTGTGTACTGTTATAGTACTGTAGTGTGTACTGTTTTAGTATTGTAGTGTGTACTATTATTGTACTGTAGTGTGTACTATTATAGTACAGTAGTGTGTACTATTATTGTACTGTAGTGTGTACTATTATTGTACTGTAGTGTGTACTATTATTGTACTGTAGTGTGTACTATTATAGTACTGTAGTGTGTACTATTATTGTACTGTAGTGTGTACTGTTATTGTACTGTAGTTTGTACTATTATTGTACTGTAGTGTGTACTATTATAGTACTGTAGTGTGTACTGTTATAGTACTGTAGTGTGTACTATTATTGTACTGTAGTTTGTACTATTATAGTACTGTAGTGTGTACTATTATTGTACTGTAGTGTGTACTATTATAGTACTGTTGTGTGTACTATTATAGTACTGTAGTGTGTACTATTATTGTACTGTAGTGTGTACTATTATAGTACTGTAGTGTGAACTATTATAGTACTGTAGAGTGTGTACAATTATTGTACTGTAGTGTGTGTACTATTAAAGTACTGTAGTGTGTACTTATATAGTACTGTAGTGTGTACTATTATAGTACTGTAGTGTGTACTATTATTGTACTGTAGTGTGTACTATTATTGTACTGTAGTGTGTACTATTATAGTAGTGTAGTGTGTACTATTATAGTACTGTAGTGTGTGTACTATTTTTGTACTGTTGTGTGTACTATTATAGTACTGTAGTGTGTACTATTATAGTACTGTAGTGTGTGTACTATTATAGTACTGTAGTGTGTGTACTATTATAGTACTGTATTGTGTACTATTATAGTACTGTAGTGAGTACTATTATAGTACTGTAGTGTGTACTATTGTAGTACTGTAATGTGTACTATTATTGTACTGTAGTGTGTACTATTATAGTACTGTAGTGTGTGTACTATTATAGTACTGTAGTGTGTACTATTATAGTACTGTAGTGTGTGTACTATTATAGTACTGTAGTGTGTACTATTATTGTACTGTAGTGTTTACTATTATAGTACTGTAGTGTGTGTACTATTATAGTACTGTAGTGTGTGTACTATTATAGTACTGTAGTGTGTACTGTTATAGTACTGTAGTGTGTACTATTATTGTACTGTAGTGTGTCCTATTATTGTACTGTAGTGTGTACTATTATAGTACTGTAGTGTGTAATATTATTGTACTGTAGTGTGTACTATTATAGTACTGTAGTGTGTACTATTATTGTACTGTAGTGTGTACTATTATTGTACTGTCGTGTGTACTATTATAGTACTGTAGTGTGTACTATTATAGTACTGTAGTGTGTACTATTATTGTACTGTAGTGTGTACTATTATTGTACTGTAGTGTGTACTATTATAGTACTGTAGTGTGTACTATTATGGTACTGTAGTGTATACTATTATAGTACTGTAGTGTGTGGACTATTATAGTACTGTAGTGTGTACTGTTATAGTACTGTAGTGTGTACTATTATAGTACTGTAGTGTGTGTACTATTATAATACCGTAGTGTGTACTACTATAGTACTGTAGTGTGTGTACTCTTATAGTACTGTAGTCTGTACTACTATAGTACTGTAGTGTGTGTACTATTATAGTACTGTAGTGTATACTATTATAGTACTGTAGTGTGTACTATTATAGTACTGTAGTGTGTACTATTATTGTACTGTAGTGTGTACTATTATTGTACTGTAGTTTGTACTATTATTGTACTGTAGTGTGTACTTTTATAGTACTGTAGTGTGTACTATTATTGTACTGTAGTTTGTACTATTATAGTACTGTAGTGTGTACTATTAGTGTACTGTAGTGTGCACTATTATAGTACTGTTGTGTGTACTATTATAGTACTGTAGTGTGTATTATTATTGTACTGTAGTGTGTACTATTATAGTACTGTAGTGTGTACTATTATAGTACTGTAGTGTATACTATTATAGTACAGTAGTGTGTACTATTATAGTACTGTAGTGTGTACTATTATAGTACTGTAGAGTGTGTACAATTATTGTACTGTAGTGTGTGTACTATTAAAGTACTGTAGTGTGTACTTATATAGTACTGTAGTGTGTACTATTATAGTACTGTAGTGTGTACTATTATTGTACTGTAGTGTGCACTATTATTGTACTGTAGTGTGTACTATTATAGTACTGTAGTGTGTACTATTATTGTACTGTAGTGTGTACTATTATAGTACTATCGTGTGTACTATTATAGTACTGTAGTGTGTGTACTATTTTTGTACTGTAGTGTGTACTATTATAGTACTGTAGTGTGTACTATTATAGTACTGTAGTGTGTGTACTATTATAGTACTGTAGTGTGTGTACTATTATAGTACTGTAGTGTGTGTACTATTATAGTACTGTAGTGTGTACTATTATAGTACTGTAGTGAGTACTATTATAGTACTGCAGTGTGTACTATTACAGTACTGTAGTGTGTACTATTGTAGTACTGTAGTGTGTACTATTATTGAACTGTAGTGTGTACTATTATAGTACTGTAGTGTGTGTACTACTATAGTACTGTAGTGTGTACTATTATAGTACTGTAGTGTGTGTACTACTATAGTACTGTAGTGTGTACTATTATAGTACTGTAGAGTGTATACTATTATAGTACTGTAGTGTGTGTACTATTATAGTACTGTAGTGTGTACTATTATTGTACTGTAGTGTTTACTATTATTGTACTGTAGTGTGTACTATTATAGTACTGTAGTGTGTGTACTATTATAGTACTGTAGTGTGTGTACTATTATTGTACTGTAGTGTGTACTATTATAGTACTGTAGTGTGTACTATTATTGTACTGTAGTGTGTACTATTATAGTACTGTAGTGTGTACTATTATAGTACTGTAGTGTGTGTACTATTATAGTACTGTAGTGTGTGTACTATTATTGTACTGTAGTGTGTAATATTATAGTACTGTAGTGTATACTATTATAGTACTGTAGTGTGTACTACTATTGTACTGTAGTGTGTACTATTATAGTACTGTAGTGTGTACTATTATAGTACTGTAGGGTGTGTACTATTATAGTACTGTAGTGTGTGTACTATTATAGTTCTGTAGTGTGTGTACTATTATTGTACTGTAGTGTGTACTATTATAGTACTGTAGTGTGTACTATTATAGTACTGTAGTGTGCATTATTATAGTACTGTAGTGTGTACTATTATAGTACTGTAGTGTGTACTATTATAGTACTGTAGTGTGTACTATTATTGTACTGTAGTGTGTACTATTATTGTACTGTAGTGTGTACTATTATAGTACTGTAGTGTGTACTATTATTGTACTGTAGTGTGTACTATTATTGTACTGTAGAGTGTACTATTATTGTACTGTAGTGTGTACTATTATAGTACTGTAGTGTGTACTGTTATAGTACTGTAGTGTGTATTGTTATAGTACTGTAGTGTGTACTATTATTGTACTGTAGTGTGTACTATTATAGTACTGTAGTGTGTACTATTATTGTACTGTAGTGTGTACTATTATTGTACTGTAGTGTGTACTATTATAGTACTGTAGTGTGTACTATTATAGTACTGTAGTGTGTACTATTATTGTACTGTAGTGTGTACTATTATTGTACTGTAGTTTGTACTATTATTGTACTGTAGTGTGTTCTATTATTGTACTGTAGTGTGTACTATTATAGTACTGTAGTGTGTACTATTATAGTACTGTAGTGTGTACTATTATTATACTGTAGTTTGTACTATTATAGTACTGTAGTGTGTACTACTATTGTACTGTAGTGTGTACTATTATAGTACTGTAGTGTGTACTATTATAGTACTGTAGTGTGTACTATTATAGTACTGTAGTGGGTACTATTATAGTACTGTAGTGTGTACTATTGTAGTACTGTAGTGTGTACTATTATTGTACTGTAGTGTGTACTATTATTGTACTGTAGTGTGTACTATTATTGTACTGTAGTGTGTACTTTTATAGCACACCAGTGTGTGTACTATTATTGTACTGTAGTGTGTACTATTATAGTACTGTAGTGTGTACTATTATTGTACTGTAGTGTGTACTTTTATTGTACTGTAGTGTGTACTATTATAGTACTGTAGTGTGTACTATTATTGTACTGTAGTGTGTACTATTATAGTACTGTAGTGTGTACTATTTTTGTACTGTAGTGTGTAACATTATTGTACTGTAGTGTGTACTATTATAGTACTGTAGTGTGTACTATTATTGTACTGTAGTGTGTACTATTATAGTACTGTAGTGTGTGTACTATTATAGTACTGTAGTGTGTGTACTATTATAGTACTGTAGTGTGTACTATTATAGTACTGTAGTGTGTACTATTATTGTACTGTAGTGTGTACTATTATAGTACTGTAGTGTGTACTATTATTGTACTGTAGTGTGTACTATTATTGTACTGTAGTGTGTACTATTATAGTACTGTAGTGTGTACTATTATTGTACTGTAGTGTGTACTATTATTGTACTGTAGTGTGTACTATTATTGTACTGTAGTGTGTACTATTATAGTACTGTAGTGTATACTATTATAGTACAGTAGTGTGTACTATTATAATACTGTAGTGTGTACTATTATAGTACTGTAGTGTGTGTACTATTATAGTACTGTAGTGTGTGCGTATATAGTACTGTAGTGTGTACTATTATAGTACTGTAGTGTGTACTATTATTGTACTGTAGTGTGTACTATAATTGTACTGTAGTGTGTACTATTATAGTACTGTAGTGTGTACTATTATGGTACTGTAGTGTATACTATTATAGTACTGTAGTGTGTGGACTATTATAGTACTGTAGTGTGTACTGTTATAGTACTGTAGTGTGTACTATTATAGTACTGTAGTGTGTGTACTATTATAATACCGTAGTGTGTACTACTATAGTACTGTAGTGTGTGTACTCTTATAGTACTGTAGTCTGTACTACTATAGTACTGTAGTGTGTGTACTATTATAGTACTGTAGTGTATACTATTATTGTACTGTAGTGTGTACTATTATTGTACTGTAGTGTGTACTATTATAGTACTGTAGTGTGTACTATTATTGTACTGTAGTGTGTACTATTATTGTACTGTAGTGTGTACTATTATTGTACTGTAGTGTGTACTATTATAGTACTGTAGTGTGTACTGTTATAGTACTGTAGTGTGTACTATTATTGTACTGTAGTGTGTACTATTATAGTACTGTAGTGTGTACTATTATTGTACTGTAGTGTGTAATATTATAGTACTGTAGTGTGTACTATTATAGTACTGTAGTGGGTACTATTATTGTACTGTAGTGTGTACTATTATAGTACTGTAGTGTGTGTACTATTATAGTACTGTAGTGTGTACTATTATAGTACTGTAGTGTGTACTATTATAGTACTGTAGTGGGTACTATTATTGTACTGTAGTGTGTACTATTATAGTACTGTAGTGTGTGTACTATTATAGTACTGTAGTGAGTACTATTATAGTACTGTAGTGTGTACTATTATAGTACTGTAGTGGGTACTATTATTGTACTGTAGTGTGTACTATTATAGTACTGTAGTGTGTGTACAATTATTGTACTGTAGTGTGTGTACTATTAAAGTACTGTAGTGTGTACTATTATAGTACTGTAGTGTGTACTATTATAGTACTGTAGTGTGTGTACTATTATTGTACTGTAGTGTGTGTACTATTATAGTACTGTAGTGTGTGTACTATTATAGTACTGTAGTGAGTACTATTATTGTACTGTAGTGTGTACTATTATAGTACTGTAGTGGGTACTATTATTGTACTGTAGTGTGTACTATTATAGTACTGTAGTGTGTGTACTATTATAGTACTGTAGTGTGTGTACTATTATAGTACTGTAGTGTGTACTATTATAGTACTGTAGTGAGTACTATTATAGTACTGTAGTGTGTACTATTATAGTATTGTAGTGTGTACTATTATAGTACTGTAGTGTGTGTACTATTATAGTACTGTAGTGTGTACTATTATAGTACTGTAGTGAGTACTATTATAGTACTGTAGTGTGTACTATTATAGTATTGTAGTGTGTACTATTATAGTACTGTATTGTGTACTATTATTGTACTGTAGTGTGTACTATTATAGTACTGTAGTGTGTGTACTATTATAGTACTGTAGTGTGTGTACTATTATAGTACTGTAGTGTGTACTATTATAGTACTGTAGTGTGTGTACTATTATAGTACTGTAGTGTGTACTATTATAGTACTGTAGTGTGTATACTATTATAGTACTGTAGTGTGTGTACTATTATAGTACTGTAGTGTGTACTATTATTGTACCGTAGTGTGTACTATTATTGTAATGTAGTGTGTACTATTATTGTACTGTAGTGTGTACTATTATAGTACTGTAGTGTGTACTATTATTGTACTGTAGTGTGTACTATTATTGTACTGTAGTGTGTACTATTATTGTACTGTAGTGTGTACTATTATAGAACTCTAGTGTGTACTATTATTGTACTGTAGTGTGTACTATTATAGTACTGTAGTGTGTACTATTATTGTACTGTAGTGTGTACTATTATTGTACTGTAGTGTGTACTATTATAGTACTGTAGTGTGTACCATTATAGTACTGTAGTGTGTACTATTATTGTACTGTAGTGTGTACTATTATAGTACTGTAGTGTGTACTATTATTGTACTGTAGTGTGTACTATTATAGTACTGTAGTGTGTACTATTATTATACTGTAGTGTGTACTATTATTGTACTGTAGTGTGTACTATTATAGTACTGTAGTGTGTACTATTATTGTACTGGAGTGTGTACTATTATAGTACTGTAGTGTGTACTATTACTGTACTGTAGTGTGTACTATTATTGTACTGTAGTGTGTACTATTATTGTACTGTAGTGTGTACTATTATAGTACTGTAGTGTGTACTATTATAGTACTGTAGTGTGTACTATTATTGTACTGTAGTGTGTACTATTATTGTACTGTAGTGTGTACTATTATAGTACTGTAGTGTGTACTATTATTGTACTGTAGTGTGTACTATTATTGTACTGTAGTGTGTACTATTATTGTACTGTAGTGTGTACTATTATAGTACTGTAGTGTATACTATTATAGTACAGTAGTGTGTACTATTATAGTACTGTAGTGTGTACTATTATAGTACTGTAGTGTGTGTACTATTATAGTACTGTAGTGTGTGCGTATATAGTACTGTAGTGTGTACTATTATAGTACTGTAGTGTGTACTATTATTGTACTGTAGTGTGTACTATTATTGTACTGTAGTGTGTACTATTATAGTACTGTAGTGTGTACTATTATGGTACTGTAGTGTATACTATTATAGTACTGTAGTGTGTGGACTATTATAGTACTGTAGTGTGTACTGTTATAGTACTGTAGTGTGTACTATTATAGTACTGTAGTGTGTGTACTATTATAATACCGTAGTGTGTACTACTATAGTACTGTAGTGTGTGTACTCTTATAGTACTGTAGTCTGTACTACTATAGTACTGTAGTGTGTGTACTATTATAGTACTGTAGTGTATACTATTATTGTACTGTAGTGTGTACTATTATTGTACTGTAGTGTGTACTATTATAGTACTGTAGTGTGTACTATTATTGTACTGTAGTGTGTACTATTATTGTACTGTAGTGTGTACTATTATTGTACTGTAGTGTGTACTATTATAGTACTGTAGTGTGTACTGTTATAGTACTGTAGTGTGTACTATTATTGTACTGTAGTGTGTACTATTATAGTACTGTAGTGTGTACTATTATTGTACTGTAGTGTGTAATATTATAGTACTGTAGTGTGTACTATTATAGTACTGTAGTGGGTACTATTATTGTACTGTAGTGTGTACTATTATAGTACTGTAGTGTGTGTACTATTATAGTACTGTAGTGTGTACTATTATAGTACTGTAGTGTGTACTATTATAGTACTGTAGTGTGTGTACTATTATAGTACTGTAGTGTGTAATATTATTGTACTGTAGTGTGTACTATTATAGTACTGTAGTGTGTACTATTATTGTACTGTAGTGTGTACTATTATTGTACTGTCGTGTGTACTATTATAGTACTGTAGTGTGTACTATTATAGTACTGTAGTGTGTACTATTATTGTACTGTAGTGTGTACTATTATTGTACTGTAGTGTGTACTATTATAGTACTGTAGTGTGTACTATTATGGTACTGTAGTGTATACTATTATAGTACTGTAGTGTGTGGACTATTATAGTACTGTAGTGTGTACTGTTATAGTACTGTAGTGTGTACTATTATAGTACTGTAGTGTGTGTACTATTATAATACCGTAGTGTGTACTACTATAGTACTGTAGTGTGTGTACTCTTATAGTACTGTAGTCTGTACTACTATAGTACTGTAGTGTGTGTACTATTATAGTACTGTAGTGTATACTATTATAGTACTGTAGTGTGTACTATTATAGTACTGTAGTGTGTACTATTATTGTACTGTAGTGTGTACTATTATTGTACTGTAGTTTGTACTATTATTGTACTGTAGTGTGTACTTTTATAGTACTGTAGTGTGTACTATTATTGTACTGTAGTTTGTACTATTATAGTACTGTAGTGTGTACTATTAGTGTACTGTAGTGTGCACTATTATAGTACTGTTGTGTGTACTATTATAGTACTGTAGTGTGTATTATTATTGTACTGTAGTGTGTACTATTATAGTACTGTAGTGTGTACTATTATAGTACTGTAGTGTATACTATTATAGTACAGTAGTGTGTACTATTATAGTACTGTAGTGTGTACTATTATAGTACTGTAGAGTGTGTACAATTATTGTACTGTAGTGTGTGTACTATTAAAGTACTGTAGTGTGTACTTATATAGTACTGTAGTGTGTACTATTATAGTACTGTAGTGTGTACTATTATTGTACTGTAGTGTGCACTATTATTGTACTGTAGTGTGTACTATTATAGTACTGTAGTGTGTACTATTATTGTACTGTAGTGTGTACTATTATAGTACTGTCGTGTGTACTATTATAGTACTGTAGTGTGTGTACTATTTTTGTACTGTAGTGTGTACTATTATAGTACTGTAGTGTGTACTATTATAGTACTGTAGTGTGTGTACTATTATAGTACTGTAGTGTGTGTACTATTATAGTACTGTAGTGTGTACTAGTATAGTACTGTAGTGAGTACTATTATAGTACTGCAGTGTGTACTATTACAGTACTGTAGTGTGTACTATTGTAGTACTGTAGTGTGTACTATTATTGAACTGTAGTGTGTACTATTATAGTACTGTAGTGTGTGTACTACTATAGTACTGTAGTGTGTACTATTATAGTACTGTAGTGTGTGTACTACTATAGTACTGTAGTGTGTACTATTATAGTACTGTAGAGTGTATACTATTATAGTACTGTAGTGTGTGTACTATTATAGTACTGTAGTGTGTACTATTATTGTACTGTAGTGTTTACTATTATTGTACTGTAGTGTGTACTATTATAGTACTGTAGTGTGTGTACTATTATAGTACTGTAGTGTGTGTACTATTATTGTACTGTAGTGTGTACTATTATAGTACTGTAGTGTGTACTATTATTGTACTGTAGTGTGTACTATTATAGTACTGTAGTGTGTACTATTATAGTACTGTAGTGTGTGTACTATTATAGTACTGTAGTGTGTGTACTATTATTGTACTGTAGTGTGTAATATTATAGTACTGTAGTGTATACTATTATAGTACTGTAGTGTGTACTACTATTGTACTGTAGTGTGTACTATTATAGTACTGTAGTGTGTAATATTATTGTACTGTAGTGTGTACTATTATAGTACTGTAGTGTGTACTATTATAGTACTGTAGTGTGTACTATTATTGTACTGTAGTGTGTACTATTATAGGACTGTAGTGTGTACTATTATAGTACTGTAGTGTGTACTATTATTGTACTGTAGTGTGTACTATTATTGTACTCTAGTGTGTACTATTATTGTACTGTAGTGTGTACTATTATAGTACTGTAGTGTGTACTATTAATGTACTGTAGTGTGTACTATTATAGTACTGTAGAGTGTATACTATTATAGTACTGTAGTGTGTGTACTATTATAGTACTGTAGTGTTTACTATTATTGTACTGTAGTGTTTACTATTATTGTACTGTAGTGTGTACTATTATAGTACTGTAGTGTGTGTACTATTATAGTACTGTAGTGTGTGTACTATTATAGTACTGTAGTGTGTACTATTATAGTACTGTAGTGTGTACTATTATTGTACTGTAGTGTGTACTATTATTGTACTGTAGTGTGTACTATTATAGTACTGTAGTGTGTACTATTATTGTACTGTAGTGTGTACTATTATAGTACTGTAGTGTGTACTATTATTGTACTGTAGTGTGTACTATTATTGTACTGTCGTGTGTACTATTATAGTACTGTAGTGTGTACTATTATAGTACTGTAGTGTGTACTATTATTGTACTGTAGTGTGTACTATTATTGAACTGTAGTGTGTACTATTATAGTACTATAGTGTGTACTATTATTGTACTATCATTGTACTGTAGTGTGTACTATTATTGTACTGTAGTGTGTACTATTATAGTACTGTAGTGTGTACTGTTATAGTACTGTAGTGTGTACTGTTTTAGTACTGTAGTGTGTACTATTATTGTACTGTAGTGTGTACTATTATAGTACAGTAGTGTGTACTATTATTGTACTGTAGTGTGTACTATTATTGTACTGTAGTGTGTACTATTATTGTACTGTAGTGTGTACTATTATAGTACTGTAGTGTGTACTATTATTGTACTGTAGTGTGTACTGTTATTGTACTGTAGTTTGTACTATTATTGTACTGTAGTGTGTACTATTATAGTACTGTAGTGTGTACTGTTATAGTACTGTAGTGTGTACTATTATTGTACTGTAGTTTGTACTATTATAGTACTGTAGTGTGTACTATTATTGTACTGTAGTGTGTACTATTATAGTACTGTTGTGTGTACTATTATAGTACTGTAGTGTGTACTATTATTGTACTGTAGTGTGTACTATTATAGTACTGTAGTGTGTACTATTATAGTACAGTAGTGTGTACTATTATAGTACTGTAGTGTGAACTATTA
The DNA here is from genome assembly GCA_946902985.2 of Meconema thalassinum. Classification (NCBI taxonomy): domain Eukaryota; kingdom Metazoa; phylum Arthropoda; class Insecta; order Orthoptera; family Tettigoniidae; genus Meconema; species Meconema thalassinum. The sequence continues at coordinate 533,976,151 of OX336393.1, read as the reverse complement.
TAGTACTGTAGAGTGTGTACAATTATTGTACTGTAGTGTGTGTACTATTAAAGTACTGTAGTGTGTACTTATATAGTACTGTAGTGTGTACTATTATAGTACTGTAGTGTGTACTATTATTGTACTGTAGTGTGTACTATTATTGTACTGTAGTGTGTACTATTATAGTACTGTAGTGTGTACTATTATAGTACTGTAGTGTGTGTACTATTTTTGTACTGTTGTGTGTACTATTATAGTACTGTAGTGTGTACTATTATAGTACTGTAGTGTGTGTACTATTATAGTACTGTAGTGTGTGTACTATTATAGTACTGTATTGTGTACTATTATAGTACTGTAGTGAGTACTATTATAGTACTGTAGTGTGTACTATTGTAGTACTGTAATGTGTACTATTATTGTACTGTAGTGTGTACTATTATAGTACTGTAGTGTGTGTACTATTATAGTACTGTAGTGTGTACTATTATAGTACTGTAGTGTGTGTACTATTATAGTACTGTAGTGTGTACTATTATTGTACTGTAGTGTTTACTATTATAGTACTGTAGTGTGTGTACTATTATAGTACTGTAGTGTGTGTACTATTATAGTACTGTAGTGTGTACTGTTATAGTACTGTAGTGTGTACTATTATTGTACTGTAGTGTGTCCTATTATTGTACTGTAGTGTGTACTATTATAGTACTGTAGTGTGTAATATTATTGTACTGTAGTGTGTACTATTATAGTACTGTAGTGTGTACTATTATTGTACTGTAGTGTGTACTATTATTGTACTGTCGTGTGTACTATTATAGTACTGTAGTGTGTACTATTATAGTACTGTAGTGTGTACTATTATTGTACTGTAGTGTGTACTATTATTGTACTGTAGTGTGTACTATTATAGTACTGTAGTGTGTACTATTATGGTACTGTAGTGTATACTATTATAGTACTGTAGTGTGTGGACTATTATAGTACTGTAGTGTGTACTGTTATAGTACTGTAGTGTGTACTATTATAGTACTGTAGTGTGTGTACTATTATAATACCGTAGTGTGTACTACTATAGTACTGTAGTGTGTGTACTCTTATAGTACTGTAGTCTGTACTACTATAGTACTGTAGTGTGTGTACTATTATAGTACTGTAGTGTATACTATTATAGTACTGTAGTGTGTACTATTATAGTACTGTAGTGTGTACTATTATTGTACTGTAGTGTGTACTATTATTGTACTGTAGTTTGTACTATTATTGTACTGTAGTGTGTACTTTTATAGTACTGTAGTGTGTACTATTATTGTACTGTAGTTTGTACTATTATAGTACTGTAGTGTGTACTATTAGTGTACTGTAGTGTGCACTATTATAGTACTGTTGTGTGTACTATTATAGTACTGTAGTGTGTATTATTATTGTACTGTAGTGTGTACTATTATAGTACTGTAGTGTGTACTATTATAGTACTGTAGTGTATACTATTATAGTACAGTAGTGTGTACTATTATAGTACTGTAGTGTGTACTATTATAGTACTGTAGAGTGTGTACAATTATTGTACTGAAGTGTGTGTACTATTAAAGTACTGTAGTGTGTACTTATATAGTACTGTAGTGTGTACTATTATAGTACTGTAGTGTGTACTATTATTGTACTGTAGTGTGCACTATTATTGTACTGTAGTGTGTACTATTATAGTACTGTAGTGTGTACTATTATTGTACTGTAGTGTGTACTATTATAGTACTGTCGTGTGTACTATTATAGTACTGTAGTGTGTGTACTATTTTTGTACTGTAGTGTGTACTATTATAGTACTGTAGTGTGTACTATTATAGTACTGTAGTGTGTGTACTATTATAGTACTGTAGTGTGTGTACTATTATAGTACTGTAGTGTGTGTACTATTATAGTACTGTAGTGTGTACTATTATAGTACTGTAGTGAGTACTATTATAGTACTGCAGTGTGTACTATTACAGTACTGTAGTGTGTACTATTGTAGTACTGTAGTGTGTACTATTATTGAACTGTAGTTTGTACTATTATAGTACTGTAGTGTGTGTACTACTATAGTACTGTAGTGTGTACTATTATAGTACTGTAGTGTGTGTACTACTATAGTACTGTAGTGTGTACTATTATAGTACTGTAGAGTGTATACTATTATAGTACTGTAGTGTGTGTACTATTATAGTACTGTAGTGTGTACTATTATTGTACTGTAGTGTTTACTATTATTGTACTGTAGTGTGTACTATTATAGTACTGTAGTGTGTGTACTATTATAGTACTGTAGTGTGTGTACTATTATTGTACTGTAGTGTGTACTATTATAGTACTGTAGTGTGTACTATTATTGTACTGTAGTGTGTACTATTATAGTACTGTAGTGTGTACTATTATAGTACTGTAGTGTGTGTACTATTATAGTACTGTAGTGTGTGTACTATTATTGTACTGTAGTGTGTAATATTATAGTACTGTAGTGTATACTATTATAGTACTGTAGTGTGTACTACTATTGTACTGTAGTGTGTACTATTATAGTACTGTAGTGTGTACTATTATTGTACTGTAGTGTGTACTATTATAGTACTGTAGTGTGTACTATTATAGTACTGTAGTGTGTACTATTATTGTACTGTAGTGTGTACTATTATAGGACTGTAGTGTGTACTATTATAGTACTGTAGTGTGTACTATTATTGTACTGTAGTGTGTACTATTATTGTACTCTAGTGTGTACTATTATTGTACTGTAGTGTGTACTATTATAGTACTGTAGTGTGTACTATTAATGTACTGTAGTGTGTACTATTATAGTACTGTAGAGTGTATACTATTATAGTACTGTAGTGTGTGTACTATTATAGTACTGTAGTGTGTACTATTATTGTACTGTTGTGTTTACTATTATTGTACTGTAGTGTGTACTATTATAGTACTGTAGTGTGTGTACTATTATAGTACTGTAGTGTGTGTACTATTATAGTACTGTAGTGTGTACTATTATAGTACTGTAGTGTGTACTATTATTGTACTGTAGTGTGTACTATTATTGTACTGTAGTGTGTACTATTATAGTACTGTAGTGTGTACTATTATTGTACTGTAGTGTGTACTATTATAGTACTGTAGTGTGTACTATTATTGTACTGTAGTGTGTACTATTATTGTACTGTCGTGTGTACTATTATAGTACTGTAGTGTGTACTATTATAGTACTGTAGTGTGTACTATTATTGTACTGTAGTGTGTACTATTATTGAACTGTAGTGTGTACTATTATAGTACTATAGTGTGTACTATTATTGTACTATCATTGTACTGTAGTGTCTACTATTATTGTACTGTAGTGTGTACTATTATAGTACTGTAGTGTGTACTGTTATAGTACTGTAGTGTGTACTGTTTTAGTACTGTAGTGTGTACTATTATTGTACTGTAGTGTGTACTATTATAGTACAGTAGTGTGTACTATTATTGTACTGTAGTGTGTACTATTATTGTACTGTAGTGTGTACTATTATTGTACTGTAGTGTGTACTATTATTGTACTGTAGTGTGTACTGTTATTGTACTGTAGTTTGTACTATTATTGTACTGTAGTGTGTACTATTATAGTACTGTAGTGTGTACTGTTATAGTACTGTAGTGTGTACTATTATTGTACTGTAGTTTGTACTATTATAGTACTGTAGTGTGTACTATTATTGTACTGTAGTGTGTACTATTATAGTACTGTTGTGTGTACTATTATAGTACTGTAGTGTGTACTATTATTGTACTGTAGTGTGTACTATTATAGTACTGTAGTGTGTACTATTATAGTACAGTAGTGTGTACTATTATAGTACTGTAGTGTGAACTATTATAGTACTGTAGAGTGTGTACAATTATTGTACTGTAGTGTGTGTACTATTAAAGTACTGTAGTGTGTACTTATATAGTACTGTAGTGTGTACTATTATAGTACTGTAGTGTGTACTATTATTGTACTGTAGTGTGTACTATTATTGTACTGTAGTGTGTACTATTATAGTACTGTAGTGTGTACTATTATAGTACTGTAGTGTGTGTACTATTTTTGTACTGTTGTGTGTACTATTATAGTACTGTAGTGTGTACTATTATAGTACTGTAGTGTGTGTACTATTATAGTACTGTAGTGTGTGTACTATTATAGTACTGTATTGTGTACTATTATAGTACTGTAGTGAGTACTATTATAGTACTGTAGTGTGTACTATTGTAGTACTGTAATGTGTACTATTATTGTACTGTAGTGTGTACTATTATAGTACTGTAGTGTGTGTACTATTATAGTACTGTAGTGTGTACTATTATAGTACTGTAGTGTGTGTACTATTATAGTACTGTAGTGTGTACTATTATTGTACTGTAGTGTTTACTATTATAGTACTGTAGTGTGTGTACTATTATAGTACTGTAGTGTGTGTACTATTATAGTACTGTAGTGTGTACTGTTATAGTACTGTAGTGTGTACTATTATTGTACTGTAGTGTGTCCTATTATTGTACTGTAGTGTGTACTATTATAGTACTGTAGTGTGTAATATTATTGTACTGTAGTGTGTACTATTATAGTACTGTAGTGTGTACTATTATTGTACTGTAGTGTGTACTATTATTGTACTGTCGTGTGTACTATTATAGTACTGTAGTGTGTACTATTATAGTACTGTAGTGTGTACTATTATTGTACTGTAGTGTGTACTATTATTGTACTGTAGTGTGTACTATTATAGTACTGTAGTGTGTACTATTATGGTACTGTAGTGTATACTATTATAGTACTGTAGTGTGTGGACTATTATAGTACTGTAGTGTGTACTGTTATAGTACTGTAGTGTGTACTATTATAGTACTGTAGTGTGTGTACTATTATAATACCGTAGTGTGTACTACTATAGTACTGTAGTGTGTGTATTCTTATAGTACTGTAGTCTGTACTACTATAGTACTGTAGTGTGTGTACTATTATAGTACTGTAGTGTATACTATTATAGTACTGTAGTGTGTACTATTATAGTACTGTAGTGTGTACTATTATTGTACTGTAGTGTGTACTATTATTGTACTGTAGTTTGTACTATTATTGTACTGTAGTGTGTACTTTTATAGTACTGTAGTGTGTACTATTATTGTACTGTAGTTTGTACTATTATAGTACTGTAGTGTGTACTATTAGTGTACTGTAGTGTGCACTATTATAGTACTGTTGTGTGTACTATTATAGTACTGTAGTGTGTATTATTATTGTACTGTAGTGTGTACTATTATAGTACTGTAGTGTGTACTATTATAGTACTGTAGTGTATACTATTATAGTACAGTAGTGTGTACTATTATAGTACTGTAGTGTGTACTATTATAGTACTGTAGAGTGTGTACAATTATTGTACTGTAGTGTGTGTACTATTAAAGTACTGTAGTGTGTACTTATATAGTACTGTAGTGTGTACTATTATAGTACTGTAGTGTGTACTATTATTGTACTGTAGTGTGCACTATTATTGTACTGTAGTGTGTACTATTATAGTACTGTAGTGTGTACTATTATTGTACTGTAGTGTGTACTATTATAGTACTGTCGTGTGTACTATTATAGTACTGTAGTGTGTGTACTATTTTTGTACTGTAGTGTGTACTATTATAGTACTGTAGTGTGTACTATTATAGTACTGTAGTGTGTGTACTATTATAGTACTGTAGTGTGTGTACTATTATAGTACTGTAGTGTGTACTATTATAGTACTGTAGTGAGTACTATTATAGTACTGCAGTGTGTACTATTACAGTACTGTAGTGTGTACTATTGTAGTACTGTAGTGTGTACTATTATTGAACTGTAGTGTGAACTATTATAGTACTGTAGTGTGTGTACTACTATAGTACTGTAGTGTGTACTATTATAGTACTGTAGTGTGTGTACTACTATAGTACTGTAGTGTGTACTATTATAGTACTGTAGAGTGTATACTATTATAGTACTGTAGTGTGTGTACTATTATAGTACTGTAGTGTGTACTATTATTGTACTGTAGTGTTTACTATTATTGTACTGTAGTGTGTACTATTATAGTACTGTAGTGTGTGTACTATTATAGTACTGTAGTGTGTGTACTATTATTGTACTGTAGTGTGTACTATTATAGTACTGTAGTGTGTACTATTATTGTACTGTAGTGTGTACTATTATAGTACTGTAGTGTGTACTATTATAGTACTGTAGTGTGTGTACTATTATAGTACTGTAGTGTGTGTACTATTATTGTACTGTAGTGTGTAATATTATAGTACTGTAGTGTATACTATTATAGTACTGTAGTGTGTACTACTATTGTACTGTAGTGTGTACTATTATAGTACTGTAGTGTGTACTATTATAGTACTGTAGGGTGTGTACTATTATAGTACTGTAGTGTGTGTACTATTATAGTTCTGTAGTGTGTGTACTATTATTGTACTGTAGTGTGTACTATTATAGTACTGTAGTGTGTACTATTATAGTACTGTAGTGTGCATTATTATAGTACTGTAGTGTGTACTATTATAGTACTGTAGTGTGTACTATTATAGTACTGTAGTGTGTACTATTATTGTACTGTAGTGTGTACTATTATTGTACTGTAGTGTGTACTATTATAGTACTGTAGTGTGTACTATTATTGTACTGTAGTGTGTACTATTATTGTACTGTAGAGTGTACTATTATTGTACTGTAGTGTGTACTATTATAGTACTGTAGTGTGTACTGTTATAGTACTGTAGTGTGTATTGTTATAGTACTGTAGTGTGTACTATTATTGTACTGTAGTGTGTACTATTATAGTACTGTAGTGTGTACTATTATTGTACTGTAGTGTGTACTATTATTGTACTGTAGTGTGTACTATTATAGTACTGTAGTGTGTACTATTATAGTACTGTAGTGTGTACTATTATTGTACTGTAGTGTGTACTATTATTGTACTGTAGTTTGTACTATTATTGTACTGTAGTGTGTTCTATTATTGTACTGTAGTGTGTACTATTATAGTACTGTAGTGTGTACTATTATAGTACTGTAGTGTGTACTATTATTATACTGTAGTTTGTACTATTATAGTACTGTAGTGTGTACTACTATTGTACTGTAGTGTGTACTATTATAGTACTGTAGTGTGTACTATTATAGTACTGTAGTGTGTACTATTATAGTACTGTAGTGGGTACTATTATAGTACTGTAGTGTGTACTATTGTAGTACTGTAGTGTGTACTATTATTGTACTGTAGTGTGTACTATTATTGTACTGTAGTGTGTACTATTATTGTACTGTAGTGTGTACTATTATAGCACACCAGTGTGTGTACTATTATTGTACTGTAGTGTGTACTATTATAGTACTGTAGTGTGTACTATTATTGTACTGTAGTGTGTACTTTTATTGTACTGTAGTGTGTACTATTATAGTACTGTAGTGTGTACTATTATTGTACTGTAGTGTGTACTATTATAGTACTGTAGTGTGTACTATTTTTGTACTGTAGTGTGTAACATTATTGTACTGTAGTGTGTACTATTATAGTACTGTAGTGTGTACTATTATTGTACTGTAGTGTGTACTATTATAGTACTGTAGTGTGTGTACTATTATAGTACTGTAGTGTGTGTACTATTATAGTACTGTAGTGTGTACTATTATAGTACTGTAGTGAGTACTATTATAGTACTGTAGTGTGTACTATTATAGTATTGTAGTGTGTACTATTATAGTACTGTAGTGTGTGTACTATTATAGTACTGTAGTGTGTACTATTATAGTACTGTAGTGAGTACTATTATAGTACTGTAGTGTGTACTATTATAGTATTGTAGTGTGTACTATTATAGTACTGTATTGTGTACTATTATTGTACTGTAGTGTGTACTATTATAGTACTGTAGTGTGTGTACTATTATAGTACTGTAGTGTGTGTACTATTATAGTACTGTAGTGTGTACTATTATAGTACTGTAGTGTGTGTACTATTATAGTACTGTAGTGTGTACTATTATAGTACTGTAGTGTGTATACTATTATAGTACTGTAGTGTGTGTACTATTATAGTACTGTAGTGTGTACTATTATTGTACCGTAGTGTGTACTATAATTGTAATGTAGTGTGTACTATTATTGTACTGTAGTGTGTACTATTATAGTACTGTAGTGTGTACTATTATTGTACTGTAGTGTGTACTATTATTGTACTGTAGTGTGTACTATTATTGTACTGTAGTGTGTACTATTATAGAACTCTAGTGTGTACTATTATTGTACTGTAGTGTGTACTATTATAGTACTGTAGTGTGTACTATTATTGTACTGTAGTGTGTACTATTATTGTACTGTAGTGTGTACTATTATAGTACTGTAGTGTGTACCATTATAGTACTGTAGTGTGTACTATTATTGTACTGTAGTGTGTACTATTATAGTACTGTAGTGTGTACTATTATTGTACTGTAGTGTATACTATTATAGTACTGTAGTGTGTACTATTATTATACTGTAGTGTGTACTATTATTGTACTGTAGTGTGTACTATTATAGTACTGTAGTGTGTACTATTATTGTACTGGAGTGTGTACTATTATAGTACTGTAGTGTGTACTATTACTGTACTGTAGTGTGTACTATTATTGTACTGTAGTGTGTACTATTATTGTACTGTAGTGTGTACTATTATAGTACTGTAGTGTGTACTATTATAGTACTGTAGTGTGTACTATTATTGTACTGTAGTGTGTACTATTATTGTACTGTAGTGTGTACTATTATAGTACTGTAGTGTATACTATTATTGTACTGTAGTGTGTACTATTATTGTACTGTAGTGTGTACTATTATTGTACTGTAGTGTGTACTATTATAGTACTGTAGTGTGTACTGTTATAGTACTGTAGTGTGTACTGTTATAGTACTGTAGTGTGTACTATTATTGTACTGTAGTGTGTACTATTATAGTACTGTAGTGTGTACTATTATTGTACTGTAGTGTGTAGTATTATAGTACTGTAGTGTGTACTATTATAGTACTGTAGTTGGTACTATTATTGTACCGTAGTGTGTACTATTATAGTACTGTAGTGTGTGTACTATTATAGTACTGTAGTGTGTACTATTATAGTACTGTAGTGTGTACTATTATAGTACTGTAGTGGGTACTATTATTGTACTGTAGTGTGTACTATTATAGTACTGTAGTGTGAGTACTATTATAGTACTGTAGTGAGTACTATTATAGTACTGTAGTGTGTACTATTATAGTACTGTAGTGGGTACTATTATTGTACTGTAGTGTGTACTATTATAGTACTGTAGTGTGTGTACAATTATTGTACTGTAGTGTGTGTACTATTAAAGTACTGTAGTGTGTACTATTATAGTACTGTAGTGTGTACTATTATAGTACTGTAGTGTGTGTACTATTATTGTACTGTAGTGTGTGTACTATTATAGTACTGTAGTGTGTGTACTATTATAGTACTGTTGTGAGTACTATTATTGTACTGTAGTGTGTACTATTATAGTACTGTAGTGGGTACTATTATTGTACTGTAGTGTGTACTATTATAGTACTGTAGTGTGTGTACTATTATAGTACTGTAGTGTGTACTATTATAGTACTGTAGTGTGTGTACTATTATTGTACTGTAGTGTTTACTATTATTGTACTGTAGTGTGTACTATTATAGGACTGTAGTCTGTACTATTATAGTACTGTAGTGTGTACTATTATAGTACTGTAGTGTGTGTACTATTATTGTACTATAGTGTATACTATTATTGTACTGTAGTGTGTACTATTATAGTACTGTAGTGTGTACTATTATTTTACTGTTGTGTGTGTACTATTATAGTACTGTAGTGTGTACTATTATAGTATTGTAGTGTGTGTACTATTATAGTACTCTAGTGTGTGTACTATTATTGTACTGTAGTATGTACTATTATAGTACTGTAGTGTGTACTATTCTGGTACTGTAGTGTGCACTATTATAGTACTGTAGTGTGTACTATTATAGTTCTGTAATGTGTACTATTCTTGTACTGTAGTGTGTACTATTATAGTACTGTAGTGTGTACTATTATAGTACTGTAGTGTGTACTATTATAGTACTGTAGTGTGTACTATTATAGTACTGTAGTGTGTACTATTATAGTAGTGTAGTGTGTACTATTATAGTACTGTAGTGTGTACTATTATAGTACTGTAGTGTGTGTACTATTATTGTACTGATGTGTGTACTATTATTGTACTGTAGTGTGTACTATTATAGTACTGTAGTGTGTACTAATATTGTACTGTAGTGTGTACTATTATAGTACTGTAGTGTGTACTATTATTGTACTGTAGTGTGTACTATTATAGTACTGTAGTGTGTACTATTATTGTACTGTAGTGTGTACTATTATTGTACTGTAGTGTGTACTATTATAGGACTGTAGTGTGTACTATTATAGTACTGTAGTGTGTACTATTATTGTACTGTAGTGTGTACTATTATTGTACTCTAGTGTGTACTATTATTGTACTGTAGTGTGTACTATTATAGTACTGTAGTGTGTACTATTAATGTACTGTAGTGTGTACTATTATTGTACTGTAGTGTGTACTATTATTGTACTGTAGTGTGTATTATTAATGTACTGTAGTGTGTACTACTATTGTACTGTAGTGTGTGCTATTATTGTACTGTAGTGTGTACTATTAATGTACTGTAGTGTGTTCTATTATTGTACTGTAGTGTGTACTATTATAGTACTGTAGTGTGTACTATTATAGTACTGTAGTGTGTACTATTATTGTACTGTAGTTTGTACTATTATAGTACTGTAGTGTGTACTTTTATTGTACTGTAGTGTGTACTATTATAGTACTGTAGTGTGTACTATTATAGTACTGTAGTGTGTACTATTATTGTACTGTAGTGTGTACTATTATAGTACTGTAGTGTGTACTATTATAGTACTGTAGTGTATACTATTATAGTACAGTAGTGTGTACTATTATAGTACTGTAGTGTGTACTATTATAGTACTGTAGTGTGTGTACTATTATAGTACTGTAGTGTGGGCGTATATAGTACTGTAGTGTGTACTATTATAGTACTGTAGTGTGTACTATTATAGTACTGCAGTGTGTGTACTATTATAGTACTGTAGTGTGTACTATTATAGCACTGTAGTGAGTACTATTATAGTACTGTAGTGTGTACTATTATAGTATTGTAGTGTGTACTATTATAGTACAGTAGTGTGTGTACTATTATAGTACTGTAGTGTGTACTATTATAGTACTGTAGTGAGTACTATTATAGTACTGTAGTGTGTACTATTATAGTATTGTAGAGTGTACTATTATAGTACTGTATTGTGTACTATTATTGTACTGTAGTGTGTACTATTATAGTACTGTAGTGTGTGTACTATTATAGTACTGTAGTGTGTGTACTATTATAGTACTGTAGTGTGTGTACTATTATAGTACTGTAGTGTGTGCTATTATAGTACTGTAGTGTGTATACTATTATAGTACTGTAGTGTGTGTACTATTATAGTACTGTAGTGTGTACTATTATAGTACTGTAGTGTGTATACTATTATAGTACTGTAGTGTGTGTACTATTATAATACTGTAGTGTGTACTATTATTGTACCGTAGTGTGTACTATTATAGTACTGTAGTGTGTACTATTATAGTACTGTAGTGTGTACTATTATAGTACTGTAGTGTGTACTATTATAGTACTGTAGTGGGTACTATTACAGTACTGTAGTGTGTACTATTGTAGTACTGTAGTGTGTACTATTATTGTACTGTAGTGTGTACTATTATTGTACTGTAGTGTGTACTATTATTGTACTGTAGTGTGTACTATTATAGCACACCAGTGTGTGTACTATTATTGTACTGTAGTGTGTACTATTATAGTACTGTAGTGTGTACTATTATAGTACTGTAGTGTGTGTACTATTATAGTACTGTAGTGTGTGTACTATTATAGTACTGTAGTGTGTACTATTATAGTACTGTAGTGTGTGTACTATTATAGTACTGTAGTGTGTACTATTATAGTACTGTAGTGTGTACTATTATTGTACTGTAGTGTGTACTATTATTGTACTGTAGTGTGTACTATTATAGTACTGTAGTGTGTACTATTATTGTACTGTAGTGTGTACTATTATAGTACTGTAGTGTGTACTATTTTTGTACTGTAGTGTGTACCATTATTGTACTGTAGTGTGTACTATTATAGTACTGTAGTGTGTACTATTATTGTACTGTAGTGTGTACTATTATAGTACTGTAGTGTGTGTACTATTATAGTACTGTAGTGTGTGTACTATTATAGTACTGTAGTGTGTACTATTATAGTACTGTAGTGTGTGTACTATTATAGTACTGTAGTGTGTACTATTATAGTATTGTAGTGTGTATACTATTATAGTACTGTAGTGTGTGTACTATTATAGTACTGAAGTGTGTACTATTATTGTACCGTAGTGTGTACTATTATTGTACTGTAGTGTGTACTATTATTGTACTGTAGTGTGTACTATTATAGTACTGTAGTGTGTACTATTATAGTACTGTAGTGTGTACTATTATAGTACTGTAGTGTGTACTATTATAGTACTGTAGTGTGTGTACTATTATTGTACTGAAGTGTGTACTATTATAGTACAGTAGTGTGTACTATTATAGTACTGTAGTGTGAACTATTATAGTACTGTAGAGTGTGTACAATTATTGTACTGTAGTGTGTGTACTATTAAAGTACTGTAGTGTGTACTTATATAGTACTGTAGTGTGTACTATTATAGTACTGTAGTGTGTACTATTATTGTACTGTAGTGTGTACTATTATTGTACTGTAGTGTGTACTATTATAGTACTGTAGTGTGTACTATTATAGTACTGTAGTGTGTGTACTATTTTTGTACTGTTGTGTGTACTATTATAGTACTGTAGTGTGTACTATTATAGTACTGTAATGTGTGTACTATTATAGTACTGTAGTGTGTGTACTATTATAGTACTGTATTGTGTACTATTATAGTACTGTAGTGAGTACTATTATAGTACTGTAGTGTGTACTATTGTAGTACTGTAATGTGTACTATTATTGTACTGTAGTGTGTACTATTATAGTACTGTAGTGTGTGTACTATTATAGTACTGTAGTGTGTACTATTATAGTACTGTAGTGTGTGTACTATTATAGTACTGTAGTGTGTACTATTATTGTACTGTAGTGTTTACTATTATAGTACTGTAGTGTGTGTACTATTATAGTACTGTAGTGTGTGTACTATTATAGTACTGTAGTGTGTACTATTATTGTACTATAGTGTGTCCTATTATTGTACTGTAGTGTGTAATATTATAGTACTGTAGTGTGTAATATTATTGTACTGTAGTGTGTACTATTATAGTACTGTAGTGTGTACTATTATTGTACTGTAGTGTGTACTATTATTGTACTGTCGTGTGTACTATTATAGTACTGTAGTGTGTACTATTATAGTACTGTAGTGTGTACTATTATTGTACTGTAGTGTGTACTATTATTGTACTGTAGTGTGTACTATTATAGTACTGTAGTGTGTACTATTATGGTACTGTAGTGTATACTATTATAGTACTGTAGTGTGTGGACTATTATAGTACTGTAGTGTGTACTGTTATAGTACTGTAGTGTGTACTATTATAGTACTGTAGTGTGTGTACTATTATAATACCGTAGTGTGTACTACTATAGTACTGTAGTGTGTGTACTCTTATAGTACTGTAGTCTGTACTACTATAGTACTGTAGTGTGTGTACTATTATAGTACTGTAGTGTATACTATTATAGTACTGTAGTGTGTACTATTATAGTACTGTAGTGTGTACTATTATTGTACTGTAGTGTGTACTATTATTGTACTGTAGTTTGTACTATTATTGTACTGTAGTGTGTACTTTTATAGTACTGTAGTGTGTACTATTATTGTACTGTAGTTTGTACTATTATAGTACTGTAGTGTGTACTATTAGTGTACTGTAGTGTGCACTATTATAGTACTGTTGTGTGTACTATTATAGTACTGTAGTGTGTATTATTATTGTACTGTAGTGTGTACTATTATAGTACTGTAGTGTGTACTATTATAGTACTGTAGTGTATACTATTATAGTACAGTAGTGTGTACTATTATAGTACTGTAGTGTGTACTATTATAGTACTGTAGAGTGTGTACAATTATTGTACTGTAGTGTGTGTACTATTAAAGTACTGTAGTGTGTACTTATATAGTACTGTAGTGTGTACTATTATAGTACTGTAGTGTGTACTATTATTGTACTGTAGTGTGCACTATTATTGTACTGTAGTGTGTACTATTATAGTACTGTAGTGTGTACTATTATTGTACTGTAGTGTGTACTATTATAGTACTGTCGTGTGTACTATTATAGTACTGTAGTGTGTGTACTATTTTTGTACTGTAGTGTGTACTATTATAGTACTGTAGTGTGTACTATTATAGTACTGTAGTGTGTGTACTATTATAGTACTGTAGTGTGTGTACTATTATAGTACTGTAGTGTGTGTACTATTATAGTACTGTAGTGTGTACTATTATAGTACTGTAGTGAGTACTATTATAGTACTGCAGTGTGTACTATTACAGTACTGTAGTGTGTACTATTGTAGTACTGTAGTGTGTACTATTATTGAACTGTAGTGTGTACTATTATAGTACTGTAGTGTGTGTACTACTATAGTACTGTAGTGTGTACTATTATAGTACTGTAGTGTGTGTACTACTATAGTACTGTAGTGTGTACTATTATAGTACTGTAGAGTGTATACTATTATAGTACTGTAGTGTGTGTACTATTATAGTACTGTAGTGTGTACTATTATTGTACTGTAGTGTTTACTATTATTGTACTGTAGTGTGTACTATTATAGTACTGTAGTGTGTGTACTATTATAGTACTGTAGTGTGTGTACTATTATTGTACTGTAGTGTGTACTATTATAGTACTGTAGTGTGTACTATTATTGTACTGTAGTGTGTACTATTATAGTACTGTAGTGTGTACTATTATAGTACTGTAGTGTGTGTACTATTATAGTACTGTAGTGTGTGTACTATTATTGTACTGTAGTGTGTAATATTATAGTACTGTAGTGTATACTATTATAGTACTGTAGTGTGTACTACTATTGTACTGTAGTGTGTACTATTATAGTACTGTAGTGTGTACTATTATTGTACTGTAGTGTGTACTATTATAGTACTGTAGTGTGTACTATTATAGTACTGTAGTGTGTACTATTATTGTACTGTAGTGTGTACTATTATAGGACTGTAGTGTGTACTATTATAGTACTGTAGTGTGTACTATTATTGTACTGTAGTGTGTACTATTATTGTACTCTAGTGTGTACTATTATTGTACTGTAGTGTGTACTATTATAGTACTGTAGTGTGTACTTTTAATGTACTGTAGTGTGTACTATTATAGTACTGTAGAGTGTATACTATTATAGTACTGTAGTGTGCGTACTATTATAGTACTGTAGTGTGTACTATTATTGTACTGTAGTGTTTACTATTATTGTACTGTAGTGTGTACTATTATAGTACTGTAGTGTGTGTACTATTATAGTACTGTAGTGTGTGTACTATTACAGTACTGTAGTGTGTACTATTATAGTACTGTAGTGTGTACTATTATTGTACTGTAGTGTGTACTATTATTGTACTGTAGTGTGTACTATTATAGTACTGTAGTGTGTACTATTATTGTACTGTAGTGTGTACTATTATAGTACTGTAGTGTGTACTATTATTGTACTGTAGTGTGTACTATTATTGTACTGTCGTGTGTACTATTATAGTACTGTAGTGTGTACTATTATAGTACTGTAGTGTGTACTATTATTGTACTGTAGTGTGTACTATTATTGAACTGTAGTGTGTACTATTATAGTACTATAGTGTGTACTATTATTGTACTATCATTGTACTGTAGTGTGTACAATTATTGTACTGTAGTGTGTACTATTATAGTACTGTAGTGTGTACTGTTATAGTACTGTAGTGTGTACTGTTTTAGTACTGTAGTGTGTACTATTATTGTACTGTAGTGTGTACTATTATAGTACAGTAGTGTGTACTATTATTGTACTGTAGTGTGTACTATTATTGTACTGTAGTGTGTACTATTATTGTACTGTAGTGTGTACTATTATAGTACTGTAGTGTGTACTATTATTGTACTGTAGTGTGTACTGTTATTGTACTGTAGTTTGTACTATTATTGTACTGTAGTGTGTACTATTATAGTACTGTAGTGTGTACTGTTATAGTACTGTAGTGTGTACTATTATTGTACTGTAGTTTGTACTATTATAGTACTGTAGTGTGTACTATTATTGTACTGTAGTGTTTACTATTATAGTACTGTTGTGTGTACTATTATAGTACTGTAGTGTGTACTATTATTGTACTGTAGTGTGTACTATTATAGTACTGTAGTGTGTACTATTATAGTACAGTAGTGTGTACTATTATAGTACTGTAGTGTGAACTATTATAGTACTGTAGAGTGTGTACAATTATTGTACTGTAGTGTGTGTACTATTCAAGTACTGTAGTGTGTACTTATATAGTACTGTAGTGTGTACTATTATAGTACTGTAGTGTGTACTATTATTGTACTGTAGTGTGTACTATTATTGTACTGTAGTGTGTACTATTATAGTACTGTAGTGTGTACTATTATAGTACTGTAGTGTGTGTACTATTTTTGTACTGTTGTGTGTACTATTATAGTACTGTAGTGTGTACTATTATAGTACTGTAGTGTGTGTACTATTATAGTACTGTAGTGTGTGTACTATTATAGTACTGTATTGTGTACTATTATAGTACTGTAGTGAGTACTATTATAGTACTGTAGTGTGTACTATTGTAGTACTGTAATGTGTACTATTATTGTACTGTAGTGTGTACTATTATAGTACTGTAGTGTGTGTACTATTATAGTACTGTAGTGTGTACTATTATAGTACTGTAGTGTGTGTACTATTATAGTACTGTAGTGTGTACTATTATTGTACTGTAGTGTTTACTATTATAGTACTGTAGTGTGTGTACTATTATAGTACTGTAGTGTGTGTACTATTATAGTACTGTAGTGTGTACTGTTATAGTACTGTAGTGTGTACTATTATTGTACTGTAGTGTGTCCTATTATTGTACTGTAGTGTGTACTATTATAGTACTGTAGTGTGTAATATTATTGTACTGTAGTGTGTACTATTATAGTACTGTAGTGTGTACTATTATTGTACTGTAGTGTGTACTATTATTGTACTGTCGTGTGTACTATTATAGTACTGTAGTGTGTACTATTATAGTACTGTAGTGTGTACTATTATTGTACTGTAGTGTGTACTATTATTGTACTGTAGTGTGTACTATTATAGTACTGTAGTGTGTACTATTATGGTACTGTAGTGTATACTATTATAGTACTGTAGTGTGTGGACTATTATAGTACTGTAGTGTGTACTGTTATAGTACTGTAGTGTGTACTATTATAGTACTGTAGTGTGTGTACTATTATAATACCGTAGTGTGTACTACTATAGTACTGTAGTGTGTGTACTCTTATAGTACTGTAGTCTGTACTACTATAGTACTGTAGTGTGTGTACTATTATAGTACTGTAGTGTATACTATTATAGTACTGTAGTGTGTACTATTATAGTACTGTAGTGTGTACTATTATTGTACTGTAGTGTGTACTATTATTGTACTGTAGTTTGTACTATTATTGTACTGTAGTGTGTACTTTTATAGTACTGTAGTGTGTACTATTATTGTACTGTAGTTTGTACTATTATAGTACTGTAGTGTGTACTATTAGTGTACTGTAGTGTGCACTATTATAGTACTGTTGTGTGTACTATTATAGTACTGTAGTGTGTATTATTATTGTACTGTAGTGTGTACTATTATAGTACTGTAGTGTGTACTATTATAGTACTGTAGTGTATACTATTATAGTACAGTAGTGTGTACTATTATAGTACTGTAGTGTGTACTATTATAGTACTGTAGAGTGTGTACAATTATTGTACTGTAGTGTGTGTACTATTAAAGTACTGTAGTGTGTACTTATATAGTACTGTAGTGTGTACTATTATAGTACTGTAGTGTGTACTATTATTGTACTGTAGTGTGCACTATTATTGTACTGTAGTGTGTACTATTATAGTACTGTAGTGTGTACTATTATTGTACTGTAGTGTGTACTATTATAGTACTGTCGTGTGTACTATTATAGTACTGTAGTGTGTGTACTATTTTTGTACTGTAGTGTGTACTATTATAGTACTGTAGTGTGTACTATTATAGTACTGTAGTGTGTGTACTATTATAGTACTGTAGTGTGTGTACTATTATAGTACTGTAGTGTGTACTATTATAGTACTGTAGTGAGTACTATTATAGTAATGCAGTGTGTACTATTACAGTACTGTAGTGTGTACTATTGTAGTACTGTAGTGTGTACTATTATTGAACTGTAGTGTGTACTATTATAGTACTGTAGTGTGTGTACTACTATAGTACTGTAGTGTGTACTATTATAGTACTGTAGTGTGTGTACTACTATAGTACTGTAGTGTGTACTATTATAGTACTGTAGAGTGTATACTATTATAGTACTGTAGTGTGTGTACTATTATAGTACTGTAGTGTGAACTATTATTGTACTGTAGTGTTTACTATTATTGTACTGTAGTGTGTACTATTATAGTACTGTAGTGTGTGTACTATTATAGTACTGTAGTGTGTGTACTATTATTGTACTGTAGTGTGTACTATTATAGTACTGTAGTGTGTACTATTATTGTACTGTAGTGTGTACTATTATAGTACTGTAGTGTGTACTATTATAGTACTGTAGTGTGTGTACTATTATAGTACTGTAGTGTGTGTACTATTATTGTACTGTAGTGTGTAATATTATAGTACTGTAGTGTATACTATTATAGTACTGTAGTGTGTACTACTATTGTACTGTAGTGTGTACTATTATAGTACTGTAGTGTGTACTATTATAGTACTGTAGGGTGTGTACTATTATAGTACTGTAGTGTGTGTACTATTATAGTTCTGTAGTGTGTGTACTATTATTGTACTGTAGTGTGTACTATTATAGTACTGTAGTGTGTACTATTATAGTACTGTAGTGTGCATTATTATAGTACTGTAGTGTGTACTATTATAGTACTGTAGTGTGTACTATTATAGTACTGTAGTGTGTACTATTATTGTACTGTAGTGTGTACTATTATTGTACTGTAGTGTGTACTATTATAGTACTGTAGTGTGTACTATTATTGTACTGTAGTGTGTACTATTATTGTACTGTAGAGTGTACTATTATTGTACTGTAGTGTGTACTATTATAGTACTGTAGTGTGTACTGTTATAGTACTGTAGTGTGTATTGTTATAGTACTGTAGTGTGTACTATTATTGTACTGTAGTGTGTACTATTATAGTACTGTAGTGTGTACTATTATTGTACTGTAGTGTGTACTATTATTGTACTGTAGTGTGTACTATTATAGTACTGTAGTGTGTACTATTATAGTACTGTAGTGTGTACTATTATTGTACTGTAGTGTGTACTATAATTGTACTGTAGTTTGTACTATTATTGTACTGTAGTGTGTTCTATTATTGTACTGTAGTGTGTACTATTATAGTACTGTAGTGTGTACTATTATAGTACTGTAGTGTGTACTATTATTATACTGTAGTTTGTACTATTATAGTACTGTAGTGTGTACTACTATTGTACTGTAGTGTGTACTATTATAGTACTGTAGTGTGTACTATTATAGTACTGTAGTGGGTACTATTATAGTACTGTAGTGTGTACTATTGTAGTACTGTAGTGTGTACTATTATTGTACTGTAGTGTGTACTATTATTGTACTGTAGTGTGTACTATTATTGTACTGTAGTGTGTACTATTATAGCACACCAGTGTGTGTACTATTATTGTACTGTAGTGTGTACTATTATAGTACTGTAGTGTGTACTATTATTGTACTGTAGTGTGTACTTTTATTGTACTGTAGTGTGTACTATTATAGTACTGTAGTGTGTACTATTATTGTACTGTAGTGTGTACTATTATAGTACTGTAGTGTGTACTATTTTTGTACTGTAGTGTGTAACATTATTGTACTGTAGTGTGTACTATTATAGTACTGTAGTGTGTACTATTATTGTACTGTAGTGTGTACTATTATAGTACTGTAGTGTGTGTACTATTATAGTACTGTAGTGTGTGTACTATTATAGTACTGTAGTGTGTACTATTATAGTACTGTAGTGAGTACTATTATAGTACTGTAGTGTGTACTATTATAGTATTGTAGTGTGTACTATTATAGTACTGTAGTGTGTGTACTATTATAGTACTGTAGTGTGTACTATTATAGTACTGTAGTGAGTACTATTATAGTACTGTAGTGTGTACTATTATAGTATTGTAGTGTGTACTATTATAGTACTGTATTGTGTACTATTATTGTACTGTAGTGTGTACTATTATAGTACTGTAGTGTGTGTACTATTATAGTACTGTAGTGTGTGTACTATTATAGTACTGTAGTGTGTACTATTATAGTACTGTAGTGTGTGTACTATTATAGTACTGTAGTGTGTACTATTATAGTACTGTAGTGTGTATACTATTATAGTACTGTAGTGTGTGTACTATTATAGTACTGTAGTGTGTACTATTATTGTACCGTAGTGTGTACTATTATTGTAATGTAGTGTGTACTATTATTGTACTGTAGTGTGTACTATTATAGTACTGTAGTGTGTACTATTATTGTACTGTAGTGTGTACTATTATTGTACTGTAGTGTGTACTATTATTGTACTGTAGTGTGTACTATTATAGAACTCTAGTGTGTACTATTATTGTACTGTAGTGTGTACTATTATAGTACTGTAGTGTGTACTATTATTGTACTGTAGTGTGTACTATTATTGTACTGTAGTGTGTACTATTATAGTACTGTAGTGTGTACCATTATAGTACTGTAGTGTGTACTATTATTGTACTGTAGTGTGTACTATTATAGTACTGTAGTGTGTACTATTATTGTACTGTAGTGTGTACTATTATAGTACTGTAGTGTGTACTATTATTATACTGTAGTGTGTACTATTATTTTACTGTAGTGTGTACTATTATAGTACTGTAGTGTGTACTATTATTGTACTGGAGTGTGTACTATTATAGTACTGTAGTGTGTACTATTACTGTACTGTAGTGTGTACTATTATTGTACTGTAGTGTGTACTATTATTGTACTGTAGTGTGTACTATTATAGTACTGTAGTGTGTACTATTATAGTACTGTAGTGTGTACTATTATTGTACTGTAGTGTGTACTATTATTGTACTGTAGTGTGTACTATTATAGTACTGTAGTGTGTACTATTATTGTACTGTAGTGTGTACTATTATTGTACTGTAGTGTGTACTATTATTGTACTGTAGTGTGTACTATTATAGTACTGTAGTGTGTACTGTTATAGTACTGTAGTGTGTACTGTTATAGTACTGTAGTGTGTACTATTATTGTACTGTAGTGTGTACTATTATAGTACTGTAGTGTGTACTATTATTGTACTGTAGTGTGTAGTATTATAGTACTGTAGTGTGTACTATTATAGTACTGTAGTTGGTACTATTATTGTACTGTAGTGTGTACTATTATAGTACTGTAGTGTGTGTACTATTATAGTACTGTAGTGTGTACTATTATAGTACTGTAGTGTGTACTATTATAGTACTGTAGTGGGTACTATTATTGTACTGTAGTGTGTACTATTATAGTACTGTAGTGTGAGTACTATTATAGTACTGTAGTGAGTACTATTATAGTACTGTAGTGTGTACTATTATAGTACTGTAGTGGGTACTATTATTGTACTGTAGTGTGTACTATTATAGTACTGTAGTGTGTGTACAATTATTGTACTGTAGTGTGTGTACTATTAAAGTACTGTAGTGTGTACTATTATAGTACTGTAGTGTGTACTATTATAGTACTGTAGTGTGTGTACTATTATTGTACTGTAGTGTGTGTACTATTATAGTACTGTAGTGTGTGTACTATTATAGTACTGTTGTGAGTACTATTATTGTACTGTAGTGTGTACTATTATAGTACTGTAGTGGGTACTATTATTGTACTGTAGTGTGTACTATTATAGTACTGTAGTGTGTGTACTATTATAGTACTGTAGTGTGTACTATTATAGTACTGTAGTGTGTGTACTATTATTGTACTGTAGTGTATACTATTATTGTACTGTAGTGTGTACTATTATAGGACTGTAGTCTGTACTATTATAGTACTGTAGTGTGTACTATTATAGTACTGTAGTGTGTGTACTATTATTGTACTGTAGTGTATACTATTATTGTACTGTAGTGTGTACTATTATAGGACTGTAGTGTGTACTATTATAGTACTGTAGTGTGTACTATTATTTTACTGTTGTGTGTGTACTATTATAGTACTGTAGTGTGTACTATTATAGTATTGTAGTGTGTGTACTATTATAGTACTCTAGTGTGTGTACTATTATTGTACTGTAGTATGTACTATTATAGTACTGTAGTGTGTACTATTCTGGTACTGTAGTGTGCACTATTATAGTACTGTAGTGTGTACTATTATAGTTCTGTAATGTGTACTATTCTTGTACTGTAGTGTGTACTATTATAGTACTGTAGTGTGTACTATTATAGTACTGTAGTGTGTACTATTATAGTACTGTAGTGTGTACTATTATAGTACTGTAGTGTGTACTATTATAGTAGTGTAGTGTGTACTATTATAGTACTGTAGTGTGTACGATTATAGTACTGTAGTGTGTGTACTATTATTGTACTGATGTGTGTACTATTATTGTACTGTAGTGTGTACTATTATAGTACTGTAGTGTGTACTAATATTGTACTGTAGTGTGTACTATTATAGTACTGTAGTGTGTACTATTATTGTACTGTAGTGTGTACTATTATAGTACTGTAGTGTGTACTATTATAGTACTGTAGTGTGTACTATTATTGTACTGTAGTGTGTACTATTATAGGACTGTAGTGTGTACTATTATAGTACTGTAGTGTGTACTATTATTGTACTGTAGTGTGTACTATTATTGTACTCTAGTGTGTACTATTATTGTACTGTAGTGTGTACTATTATAGTACTGTAGTGTGTACTATTAATGTACTGTAGTGTGTACTATTATTGTACTGTAGTGTGTACTATTATTGTACTGTAGTGTGTATTATTAATGTACTGTAGTGTGTACTATTATAGTACTGTAGTGTGTACTATTATAGTACTGTAGTGTGTACTATTATAGTACTGTAGTGTGTACTATTATTGTACTGTAGTGTGTACTATTATAGTACTGTAGTGTGTACTATTATAGTACTGTAGTGTGTACTATTATTGTACTGTAGTGTGTACTATTATAGTACTGTAGTGAGTACTATTATTGTACTGTAGCGTGTACTATTATTGTACTGTAGTTTGTACTATTATAGTACTGTAGTGTGTACTATTATTGTACTGTAGTGTGTACTATTATTGTACTGTAGTGTGTACTATTATAGTACTGTAGTGTGTACTATTATTGAACTGTAATGTGTACTACTATTGTACTGTAGTGTGTGCTATTATTGTACTGTAGTGTGTACTATTAATGTACTGTAGTGTGTTCTATTATTGTACTGTAGTGTGTACTATTATAGTACTGTAGTGTGTACTATTATAGTACTGTAGTGTGTACTATTATTGTACTGTAGTTTGTACTATTATAGTACTGTAGTGTGTACTATTATTGTACTGTAGTGTGTACTATTATAGTACTGTAGTGTGTACTATTATAGTACTGTAGTGTGTACTATTATTGTACTGTAGTGTGTACTATTATAGTACTGTAGTGTGTACTATTATAGTACTGTAGTGTATACTATTATAGTACAGTAGTGTGTACTATTATAGTACTGTAGTGTGTACTATTATAGTACTGTAGTGTGTGTACTATTATAGTACTGTAGTGTGGGCGTATATAGTACTGAAGTGTGTACTATTATAGTACTGTAGTGTGTACTATTATTGTACTGTAGTGTGTACTATTATTGTACTGTAGAGTGTACTATTATAGTACTGTAGTGTGTACTATTATTGTACTGTAGTGTGTACTATTATAGTACTGTAGTGTGTGTACTATTATAGTACTGCAGTGTGTGTACTATTATAGTACTGTAGTGTGTACTATTATAGCACTGTAGTGAGTACTATTATAGTACTGTAGTGTGTACTATTATAGTATTGTAGTGTGTACTATTATAGTACAGTAGTGTGTGTACTCTTATAGTACTGTAGTGTGTACTATTATAGTACTGTAGTGAGTACTATTATAGTACTGTAGTGTGTACTATTATAGTATTGTAGAGTGTACTATTATAGTACTGTATTGTGTACTATTATTGTACTGTAGTGTGTACTATTATAGTACTGTAGTGTGTGTACTATTATAGTACTGTAGTGTGTGTACTATTATAGTACTGTAGTGTGTGTACTATTATAGTACTGTAGTGTGTGCTATTATAGTACTGTAGTGTGTATACTATTATAGTACTGTAGTGTGTGTACTATTATAGTACTGTAGTGTGTACTATTATAGTACTGTAGTGTGTATACTATTATAGTACTGTAGTGTGTGTACTATTATAATACTGTAGTGTGTACTATTATTGTACCGTAGTGTGTACTATTATAGTACTGTAGTGTGTACTATTATAGTACTGTAGTGGGTACTATTACAGTACTGTAGTGTGTACTATTGTAGTACTGTAGTGTGTACTATTATTGTACTGTAGTGTGTACTATTATTGTACTGTAGTGTGTACTATTATAGCACACCAGTGTGTGTACTATTATTGTACTGTAGTGTGTACTATTATAGTACT
The DNA here is from genome assembly GCA_946902985.2 of Meconema thalassinum. Taxonomy (NCBI): domain Eukaryota; kingdom Metazoa; phylum Arthropoda; class Insecta; order Orthoptera; family Tettigoniidae; genus Meconema; species Meconema thalassinum. The sequence continues at coordinate 533,951,001 of OX336393.1, read as the reverse complement.
GTAGTGTGTACTATTATTGTACTGTAGTGTGTACTATTATTGTACTGTAGTGAGTACTATTATAGTACTGTAGTGTGTACTATTATTGTACTGTAGTGTGTACTATTATTGTACTGTAGTGTGTACTATTATAGTACTGTAGTGTGTACTATTATTGTACTGTAGTGTGTACTATTATAGTACTGTAGTGTGTACTATTTTTGTACTGTAGTGTGTACCATTATTGTACTGTAGTGTGTACTATTATAGTACTGTAGTGTGTACTATTATTGTACTGTAGTGTGTACTATTATAGTACTGTAGTGTGTGTACTATTATAGTACTGTAGTGTGTGTACTATTATAGTACTGTAGTGTGTACTATTATAGTACTGTAGTGTGTGTACTATTATAGTACTGTAGTGTGTACTATTATAGTATTGTAGTGTGTATACTATTATAGTACTGTAGTGTGTGTACTATTATAGTACTGTAGTGTGTACTATTATAGTACTGTAGTGTGTACTATTATAGTACTGTAGTGTGTGCTATTATTGTACTGTAGGGTGTACTATTATTGTACTGTAGTGTGTACTATTATTGTACTGTAGTGTGTACTATTATAGAACTCTAGTGTGTACTATTATTGTACTGTAGTGTGTACTATTATAGTACTGTAGTGTGTACTATTATTGTACTGTAGTGTGTACTATTATAGTACTGTATTGTGTACTATTATAGTACTGTAGTGCGTACTATTATTGTACTGTAGTGTGTACTATTATAGTACTGTAGTGTGTACTATTATTGTACTGTAGTGTGTACTATTATAGTACTGTAGTGTGTACTATTATTATACTGTAGTGTGTACTATTATTGTACTGTAGTGTGTACTATCATAGTACTGTAGTGTGTACTATTATTGTACTGGAGTGTGTACTATTATAGTACTGTAGTGTGTACTATTATTGTACTGTAGTGTGTACTATTATTGTACTGTAGTGTGTACTATTATTGTACTGTAGTGTGTACTATTATAGTACTGTAGTGTGTACTATTATAGTACTGTAGTGTGTACTATTATTGTACTGTAGTGTGTACTATTATTGTACTGTAGTGTGTACTATTATAGTACTGTAGTGTGTACTATTATTGTACTGTAGTGTGTACTATTATTGTACTGTAGTGTGTACTATTATTGTACTGTAGTGTGTACTATTATAGTACTGTAGTGTGTACTGTTATAGTACTGTAGTGTGTACTATTATTGTACTGTAGTGTGTACTATTATAGTACTGTAGTGTGTACTATTATTGTACTGTAGTGTGTAATATTATAGTACCGTAGTGTGTACTATTATAGTACTGTAGTGGGTACTATTATTGTACTGTAGTGTGTACTATTATAGTACTGTAGTGTGTGTACTATTATAGTACTGTAGTGTGTACTATTATAGTACTGTAGTGTGTACTATTATAGTACTGTAGTGGGTACTATTATTGTACTGTAGTGTGTACTATTATAGTACTGTAGTGTGTGTACTATTATAGTACTGTAGTGAGTACTATTATAGTACTGTAGTGTGTACTATTATAGTACTGTAGTGGGTACTATTATTGTACTGTAGTGTGTACTATTATAGTACTGTAGTGTGTGTACAATTATTGTACTGTAGTGTGTGTACTATTAAAGTACTGTAGTGTGTACTATTATAGTACTGTAGTGTGTACTATTATAGTACTGTAGTGTGTGTACTATTATTGTACTGTAGTGTGTGTACTATTATAGTACTGTAGTGTGTGTACTATTATAGTACTGTAGTGAGTACTATTATTGTACTGTAGTGTGTACTATTATAGTACTGTAGTGGGTACTATTATTGTACTGTAGTGTGTACTATTATAGTACTGTAGTGTGTGTACTATTATAGTACTGTAGTGTGTACTATTATAGTACTGTAGTGTGTGTACTATTATTGTACTGTAGTGTATACTATTATTGTACTGTAGTGTGTACTATTATAGGACTGTAGTCTGTACTATTATAGTACTGTAGTGTGTACTATTATAGTACTGTAGTGTGTGTACTATTATTGTACTGTAGTGTATACTATTATTGTACTGTAGTGTGTACTATTATAGGACTGTAGTGTGTACTATTATAGTACTGTAGTGTGTACTATTATTTTACTGTAGTGTGTGTACTATTATAGTACTGTAGTGTGTACTATTATAGTATTGTAGGTGTGTGTACTATTATAGTACTGTAGTGTGTGTACTATTATTGTACTGTAGTATGTACTATTATAGTACTGTAGTGTGTACTATTCTGGTACTGTAGTGTGCACTATTATAGTACTGTAGTGTGTACTATTATAGTTCTGTAATGTGTACTATTCTTGTACTGTAGTGTGTACTATTATAGTACTGTAGTGTGTACTATTATAGTACTGTAGTGTGTACTATTATGGTACTGTAGTGTGTACTATTATAGTACTGTAGTGTGTACTATTATAGTACTGTAGTGTGTACTATTATAGTACTGTAGTGTGTACTATTATAGTACTGTAGTGTGTGTACTATTATTGTACTGAAGTGTGTACTATTATTGTACTGTAGTGTGTACTATTATAGTACTGTAGTGTGAACTATTATAGTACTGTAGAGTGTGTACAATTATTGTACTGTAGTGTGTGTACTATTAAAGTACTGTAGTGTGTACTTATATAGTACTGTAGTGTGTACTATTATTGTACTGTAGTGTCTACTATTATAGTACTGTAGTGTGTACTATTATAGTACTGTAGTGTGAACTATTATTGTACTGTAGTGTGTACTATTATTGTACTGTAGTGTGTACTATTATAGTACTGTAGTGTGTACTATTATTGTACTGTAGTGTGTACTATTATTGTACTGTAGTGTGTACTATTATTGTACTGTAGTGTGTACTATTATAGTACTGTAGTGTGTACTGTTATAGTACTGTAGTGTGTACTATTATTGTACTGTAGTGTGTACTATTATAGTACTGTAGTGTGTACTATTATTGTACTGTAGTGTGTAATATTATAGTACTGTAGTGTGTACTATTATAGTACTGTAGTGGGTACTATTATTGTACTGTAGTGTGTACTATTATAGTACTGTAGTGTGTGTACTATTATAGTACTGTAGTGTGTACTATTATAGTACTGTAGTGTGTACTATTATAGTACTGTAGTGGGTACTATTATTGTACTGTAGTGTGTACTATTATAGTACTGTAGTGTGTGTACTATTATAGTACTGTAGTGAGTACTATTATAGTACTGTAGTGTGTACTATTATAGTACTGTAGTGGGTACTATTATTGTACTGTAGTGTGTACTATTATAGTACTGTAGTGTGTGTACAATTATTGTACTGTAGTGTGTGTACTATTAAAGTACTGTAGTGTGTACTATTATAGTACTGTAGTGTGTACTATTATAGTACTGTAGTGTGTGTACTATTATTGTACTGTAGTGTGTGTACTATTATAGTACTGTAGTGTGTGTACTATTATAGTACTGTAGTGTGTACTATTATTGTACTGTAGTGTGTACTATTATAGTACTGTAGTGGGTACTATTATTGTACTGTAGTGTGTACTATTATTGTACTGTAGTGTGTGTACTATTATAGTACTGTAGTGTGTACTATTATAGTACTGTAGTGTGTGTACTATTATTGTACTGTAGTGTATACTATTATTGTACTGTAGTGTGTACTATTATAGGACTGTAGTCCGTACTATTATAGTACTGTAGTGTGTACTATTATAGTACTGTAGTGTGTGTACTATTATTGTACTGTAGTGTATACTATTATTGTACTGTAGTGTGTACTATTATAGGACTGTAGTGTGTACTATTATAGTACTGTAGTGTGTACTATTATTTTACTGTAGTGTGTGTACTATTATAGTACTGTAGTGTGTACTATTATAGTATTGTAGTGTGTGTACTATTATAGTACTGTAGTGTGTGTACTATTATTGTACTGTAGTATGTACTATTATAGTACTGTAGTGTGTACTATTCTGGTACTGTAGTGTGCACTATTATAGTACTGTAGTGTGTACTATTATAGTTCTGTAATGTGTACTATTCTTGTACTGTAGTGTGTACTATTATAGTACTGTAGTTTGTACTATTATAGTACTGTAGTGTGTACTATTATGGTACTGTAGTGTGTACTATTATAGTACTGTAGTGTGTACTATTATAGTACTGTAGTGTGTACTATTATTGTACTGTAGTGTGTACTATTATTGTACTGTAGTGTGTACTATTATAGTACTGTAGTGTGTACTGTTATAGTACTGTAGTGTGTACTATTATTGTACTGTAGTGTGTACTATTATAGTACTGTAGTGTGTACTATTATTGTACTGTAGTGTGTAATATTATAGTACTGTAGTGTGTACTATTATAGTACTGTAGTGGGTACTATTATTGTACTGTAGTGTGTACTATTATAGTACTGTAGTGTGTGTACTATTATAGTACTGTAGTGTGTACTATTATAGTACTGTAGTGTGTACTATTATAGTACTGTAGTGGGTACTATTATTGTACTGTAGTGTGTACTATTATAGTACTGTAGTGTGTGTACTATTATAGTACTGTAGTGAGTACTATTATAGTACTGTAGTGTGTACTATTATAGTACTGTAGTGGGTACTATTATTGTACTGTAGTGTGTACTATTATAGTACTGTAGTGTGTGTACAATTATTGTACTGTAGTGTGTGTACTATTAAAGTACTGTAGTGTGTACTATTATAGTACTGTAGTGTGTACTATTATAGTACTGTAGTGTGTGTACTATTATTGTACTGTAGTGTGTGTACTATTATAGTACTGTAGTGTGTGTACTATTATAGTACTGTAGTGAGTACTATTATTGTACTGTAGTGTGTACTATTATAGTACTGTAGTGGGTACTATTATTGTACTGTAGTGTGTACTATTATAGTACTGTAGTGTGTGTACTATTATAGTACTGTAGTGTGTACTATTATAGTACTGTAGTGTGTGTACTATTATTGTACTGTAGTGTATACTATTATTGTACTGTAGTGTGTACTATTATAGGACTGTAGTCTGTACTATTATAGTACTGTAGTGTGTACTATTATAGTACTGTAGTGTGTGTACTATTATTGTACTGTAGTGTATACTATTATTGTACTGTAGTGTGTACTATTATAGGACTGTAGTGTGTACTATTATAGTACTGTAGTGTGTACTATTATTTTACTGTAGTGTGTGTACTATTATAGTACTGTAGTGTGTACTATTATAGTATTGTAGTGTGTGTACTATTATAGTACTGTAGTGTGTGTACTATTATTGTACTGTAGTATGTACTATTATAGTACTGTAGTGTGTACTATTCTGGTACTGTAGTGTGCACTATTATAGTACTGTAGTGTGTACTATTATAGTTCTGTAATGTGTACTATTCTTGTACTGTAGTGTGTACTATTATAGTACTGTAGTGTGTACTATTATAGTACTGTAGTGTGTACTATTATGGTACTGTAGTGTGTACTATTATAGTACTGTAGTGTGTACTATTATAGTACTGTAGTGTGTACTATTATAGTACTGTAGTGTGTACTATTATAGTACTGTAGTGTGTGTACTATTATTGTACTGAAGTGTGTACTATTATTGTACTGTAGTGTGTACTATTATAGTACTGTAGTGTGAACTATTATAGTACTGTAGAGTGTGTACAATTATTGTACTGTAGTGTGTGTACTATTAAAGTACTGTAGTGTGTACTTATATAGTACTGTAGTGTGTACTATTATTGTACTGTAGTGTGTACTATTATAGTACTGTAGTGTGTACTATTATAGTACTGTAGTGTGTACTATTATTGTACTGTAGTGTGTACTATTATTGTACTGTAGTGTGTACTATTATAGTACTGTAGTGTGTACTATTATTGTACTGTAGTGTGTACTATTATTGTACTGTAGTGTGTACTATTATTGTACTGTAGTGTGTACTATTATAGTACTGTAGTGTGTACTGATATAGTACTGTAGTGTGTACTATTATTGTACTGTAGTGTGTACTATTATAGTACTGTAGTGTGTACTATTATTGTACTGTAGTGTGTAATATTATAGTACTGTAGTGTGTACTATTATAGTACTGTAGTGGGTACTATTATTGTACTGTAGTGTGTACTATTATAGTACTGTAGTGTGTGTACTATTATAGTACTGTAGTGTGTACTATTATAGTACTGTAGTGTGTACTATTATAGTACTGTAGTGGGTACTATTATTGTACTGTAGTGTGTACTATTATAGTACTGTAGTGTGTGTACTATTATAGTACTGTAGTGAGTACTATTATAGTACTGTAGTGTGTACTATTATAGTACTGTAGTGGGTACTATTATTGTACTGTAGTGTGTACTATTATAGTACTGTAGTGTGTGTACAATTATTGTACTGTAGTGTGTGTACTATTAAAGTACTGTAGTGTGTACTATTATAGTACTGTAGTGTGTACTATTATAGTACTGTAGTGTGTGTACTATTATTGTACTGTAGTGTGTGTACTATTATAGTACTGTAGTGTGTGTACTATTATAGTACTGTAGTGAGTACTATTATTGTACTGTAGTGTGTACTATTATAGTACTGTAGTGGGTACTATTATTGTACTGTAGTGTGTACTATTATAGTACTGTAGTGTGTGTACTATTATAGTACTGTAGTGTGTACTATTATAGTACTGTAGTGTGTGTACTATTATTGTACTGTAGTGTATACTATTATTGTACTGTAGTGTGTACTATTATAGGACTGTAGTCCGTACTATTATAGTACTGTAGTGTGTACTATTATAGTACTGTAGTGTGTGTACTATTATTGTACTGTAGTGTATACTATTATTGTACTGTAGTGTGTACTATTATAGGACTGTAGTGTGTACTATTATAGTACTGTAGTGTGTACTATTATTTTACTGTAGTGTGTGTACTATTATAGTACTGTAGTGTGTACTATTATAGTATTGTAGTGTGTGTACTATTATAGTACTGTAGTGTGTGTACTATTATTGTACTGTAGTATGTACTATTATAGTACTGTAGTGTGTACTAATCTGGTACTGTAGTGTGCACTATTATAGTACTGTAGTGTGTACTATTATAGTTCTGTAATGTGTACTATTCTTGTACTGTAGTGTGTACTATTATAGTACTGTAGTGTGTACTATTATAGTACTGTAGTGTGTACTATTATGGTACTGTAGTGTGTACTATTATAGTACTGTAGTGTGTACTATTATAGTACTGTAGTGTGTACTATAATAGTACTGTAGTGTGTACTATTATAGTACTGTAGTGTGTGTACTATTATTGTACAGAAGTGTGTACTATTATAGTACAGTAGTGTGTACTATTATAGTACTGTAGTGTGAACTATTATAGTACTGTAGAGTGTGTACAATTATTGTACTGTAGTGTGTGTACTATTAAAGTACTGTAGTGTGTACTTATATAGTACTGTAGTGTGTACTATTATAGTACTGTAGTGTGTACTATTATTGTACTGTAGTGTGTACTATTATTGTACTGTAGTGTGTACTATTATAGTACTGTAGTGTGTACTATTATAGTACTGTAGTGTGTGTACTATTTTTGTACTGTTGTGTGTACTATTATAGTACTGTAGTGTGTACTATTATAGTACTGTAGTGTGTGTACTATTATAGTACTGTAGTGTGTGTACTATTATAGTACTGTATTGTGTACTATTATAGTACTGTAGTGAGTACTATTATAGTACTGTAGTGTGTACTATTGTAGTACTGTAATGTGTACTATTATTGTACTGTAGTGTGTACTATTATAGTACTGTAGTGTGTGTACTATTATAGTACTGTAGTGTGTACTATTATAGTACTGTAGTGTGTGTACTATTATAGTACTGTACTGTGTACTATTATTGTACTGTAGTGTTTACTATTATAGTACTGTAGTGTGTGTACTATTATAGTACTGTAGTGTGTGTACTATTATAGTACTGTAGTGTGTACTGTTATAGTACTGTAGTGTGTACTATTATTGTACTGTAGTGTGTCCTATTATTGTACTGTAGTGTGTACTATTATAGTACTGTAGTGTGTAATATTATTGTACTGTAGTGTGTACTATTATAGTACTGTAGTGTGTACTATTATTGTACTGTAGTGTGTACTATTATTGTACTGTCGTGTGTACTATTATAGTACTGTAGTGTGTACTATTATAGTACTGTAGTGTGTACTATTATTGTACTGTAGTGTGTACTATTATTGTACTGTAGTGTGTACTATTATAGTACTGTAGTGTGTACTATTATGGTACTGTAGTGTATACTATTATAGTACTGTAGTGTGTGGACTATTATAGTACTGTAGTGTGTACTGTTATAGTACTGTAGTGTGTACTATTATAGTACTGTAGTGTGTGTACTATTATAATACCGTAGTGTGTACTACTATAGTACTGTAGTGTGTGTACTCTTATAGTACTGTAGTCTGTACTACTATAGTACTGTAGTGTGTGTACTATTATAGTACTGTAGTGTATACTATTATAGTACTGTAGTGTGTACTATTATAGTACTGTAGTGTGTACTATTATTGTACTGTAGTGTGTACTATTATTGTACTGTAGTTTGTACTATTATTGTACTGTAGTGTGTACTTTTATAGTACTGTAGTGTGTACTATTATTGTACTGTAGTTTGTACTATTATAGTACTGTAGTGTGTACTATTAGTGTACTGTAGTGTGCACTATTATAGTACTGTTGTGTGTACTATAATAGTACTGTAGTGTGTATTATTATTGTACTGTAGTGTGTACTATTATAGTACTGTAGTGTGTACTATTATAGTACTGTAGTGTATACTATTATAGTACAGTAGTGTGTACTATTATAGTACTGTAGTGTGTACTATTATAGTACTGTAAAGTGTGTACAATTATTGTACTGTAGTGTGTGTACTATTAAAGTACTGTAGTGTGTACTTATATAGTACTGTAGTGTGTATTATTATAGTACTGTAGTGTGTACTATTATTGTACTGTAGTGTGCACTATTATTGTACTGTAGTGTGTACTATTATAGTACTGTAGTGTGTACTATTATTGTACTGTAGTGTGTACTATTATAGTACTGTCGTGTGTACTATTATAGTACTGTAGTGTGTGTACTATTTTTGTACTGTAGTGTGTACTATTATAGTACTGTAGTGTGTACTATTATAGTACTGTAGTGTGTGTACTATTATAGTACTGTAGTGTGTGTACTATTATAGTACTGTAGTGTGTGTACTATTATAGTACTGTAGTGTGTACTATTATAGTACTGTAGTGAGTACTATTATAGTACTGCAGTGTGTACTATTACAGTACTGTAGTGTGTACTATTGTAGTACTGTAGTGTGTACTATTATTGAACTGTAGTGTGTACTATTATAGTACTGTAGTGTGTGTACTACTATAGTACTGTAGTGTGTACTATTATAGTACTGTAGTGTGTGTACTACTATAGTACTGTAGTGTGTACTATTATAGTACTGTAGAGTGTATACTATTATAGTACTGTAGTGTGTGTACTATTATAGTACTGTAGTGTGTACTATTATTGTACTGTAGTGTTTACTATTATTGTACTGTAGTGTGTACTATTATAGTACTGTAGTGTGTGTACTATTATAGTACTGTAGTGTGTGTACTATTATTGTACTGTAGTGTGTACTATTATAGTACTGTAGTGTGTACTATTATTGTACTGTAGTGTGTACTATTATAGTACTGTAGTGTGTACTATTATAGTACTGTAGTGTGTGTACTATTATAGTACAGTAGTGTGTGTACTATTATTGTACTGTAGTGTGTAATATTATAGTACTGTAGTGTATACTATTATAGTACTGTAGTGTGTACTACTATTGTACTGTAGTGTGTACTATTATAGTACTGTAGTGTGTACTATTATTGTACTGTAGTGTGTACTATTATAGTACTGTAGTGTGTACTATTATAGTACTGTAGTGTGTACTATTATTGTACTGTAGTGTGTACTATTATAGGACTGTAGTGTGTACTATTATAGTACTGTAGTGTGTACTATTATTGTACTGTAGTGTGTACTATTATTGTACTCTAGTGTGTACTATTATTGTACTGTAGTGTGTACTATTATAGTACTGTAGTGTGTACTATTAATGTACTGTAGTGTGTACTATTATAGTACTGTAGAGTGTATACTATTATAGTACTGTAGTGTGTGTACTATTATAGTACTGTAGTGTGTACTATTATTGTACTGTAGTGTTTACTATTATTGTACTGTAGTGTGTACTATTATAGTACTGTAGTGTGTGTACTATTATAGTACTGTAGTGTGTGTACTATTATAGTACTGTAGTGTGTACTATTATAGTACTGTAGTGTGTACTATTATTGTACTGTAGTGGGTACTATTATTGTACTGTAGTGTGTACTATTATAGTACTGTAGTGTGTACTATTATTGTACTGTAGTGTGTACTATTATAGTACTGTAGTGTGTACTATTATTGTACTGTAGTGTGTACTATTATTGTACTGTCGTGTGTACTATTATAGTACTGTAGTGTGTACTATTATAGTACTGTAGTGTGTACTATTATTGTACTGTAGTGTGTACTATTATTGAACTGTAGTGTGTACTATTATAGTACTATAGTGTTTACTATTATTGTACTATCATTGTACTGTAGTGTGTACTATTATTGTACTGTAGTGTGTACTATTATAGTACTGTAGTGTGTACTGTTATAGTACTGTAGTGTGTACTGTTTTAGTACTGTAGTGTGTACTATTATTGTACTGTAGTGTGTACTATTATAGTACAGTAGTGTGTACTATTATTGTACTGTAGTGTGTACTATTATTGTACTGTAGTGTGTACTATTATTGTACTGTAGTGTGTACTATTATAGTACTGTAGTGTGTACTATTATTGTACTGTAGTGTGTACTATTATTGTACTGTAGTTTGTACTATTATTGTACTGTAGTGTGTACTATTATAGTACTGTAGTGTGTACTATTATTGTAGGGTAGTTTTTACTATTATAGTACTGTAGTGTGTACTATTATTGTACTGTAGTGTGTACTATTTTAGTACTGTAGTGTGTACTATTATAGTACTGTAGTGTATACTATTATAGTACAGTAGTGTGTACTATTATAGTACTGTAGTGTGTACTATTATAGTACTGTAGAGTGTGTACAATTATTGTACTGTAGTGTGTGTACTATTAAAGTACTGTAGTGTGTACTTATATAGTACTGTAGTGTGTACTATTATAGTACTGTAGTGTGTACTATTATTGTACCCTAGTGTGTACTATTATTGTACTGTAGTGTGTACTATTATAGTACTGTAGTGTGTACTATTATTGTACTGTAGTGTGTACTATTATAGTACTGTAGTGTGTGTACTATTTTTGTACTGTAGTGTGTACTATTATAGTACTGTAGTGTGTACTATTATAGTACTGTAGTGTGTACTATTATAGTACTGTAGTGTGTGTACTATTATAGTACTGTAGTGTGTACTATTATAGTACTGTAGTGAGTACTATTATAGTACTGTATTGTGTACTATTATAGTATTGTAGTGTGTACTATTATAGTACTGTAGTGTGTGTACTATTATAGTACTGTAGTGTGTACTATTATAGTACTGTAGTGAGTACTATTATGGTAATGTAGTGTGTACTATTATAGTATTGTAGTGTGTACTATTATAGTACTGTATTGTGTACAATTATTGTACTGTAGTGTGTACTATTATAGTACTGTAGTGTGTGTACTATTATAGTACTGTAGTGTGTGTACTATTATAGTACTGTAGTGTGTACTATTATAGTACTGTAGTGAGTACTATTATAGTACTGTAGTGTGTACTATTATAGTATTGTAGTGTGTACTATTATAGTACTGTATTGTGTACTATTATTGTACTGTAGTGTGTACTATTATAGTACTGTGGTGTGTGTACTATTATAGTACTGTAGTGTGTGTACTATTATAGTACTGTAGTGTGTACTATTATAGTACTGTAGTGTGTGTACTATTATAGTACTGTAGTGTGTACTATTATAGTACTGTAGTGTGTACTATTATAGTACTGTATTGTGTGTACTATTATAGTACTGTAGTGTGTACTATTATAGTACTGTAGTGAGTACTATTATAGTACTGTAGTGTGTACTATTATAGTATTGTAGTGTGTACTATTATAGTACTGTATTGTGTACTATTATTGTACTGTAGTGTGTACTATTATATTACTGTAGTGGGTACTATTATAGTACTGTAGTGTGTACTATTATAGTATTGTAGTGTGTACTATTATAGTACTGTATTGTGTACTATTATTGTACTGTAGTGTGTACTATTATAGTACTGTAGTGTGTGTACTATTATAGTACTGTAGTGTGTGTACTATTATAGTACTGTAGTGAGTACTATTATAGTACTGTAGTGTGTGTACTATTATAGTACTGTAGTGTGTACTATTATAGTACTGTAGTGAGTACTATTATAGTACTGTAGTGTGTGTACTATTATAGTACTGTAGTGTGTACTATTATAATACTGTAGTGTGTATACTATTATAGTACTGTAGTGTGTGTACTATTATTGTACCGTAGTGTGTACTATTATTGTACTGTAGTGTGTACTATTATTGTACTGTAGTGTGTACTATTATAGTACTGTAGTGTGTACTATTATAGTACTGTAGTGTGTACTATTATAGTACTGTAGTGTGTACTATTATATTACTGTAGTGGGTACTATTATAGTACTGTTGTGTGTACTATTGTAGTACTGTAGTGTGTACTATTATTGTACTGTAGTGTGTACTATTATTGTACTGTAGTGTGTACTATTATAGCACACCAGTGTGTGTACTATTATTGTACTGTAGTGTGTACTATTATAGTACTGTAGTGTGTACTATTATTGTACTGTAGTGTGTACTATTATTGTACTGTAGTGTGTACAATTATAGTGCTGTAGTGTGTACTATTATTGTACTGTAGTGTGTACTATTATAGTACTGTAGTGTGTACTATTTTTGTACTGTAGTGTGTACTATTATTGTACTGTAGTGTGTACTATTATAGTACTGTAGTGTGTACTATTATTGTACTGTAGTGTTTACTATTATAGTACTGTAGTGTGTGTACTATTATAGTACTGTAGTGTGTGTACTATTATAGTACTGTAGTGAGTACTATTATAGTACTGTAGTGTGTACTATTATAGTATTGTAGTGTGTACTATTATAGTACTGTAGTGTGTGTACTATTATAGTACTGTAGTGTGTACTATTATAGTACTGTAGTGAGTACTATTATAGTACTGTAGTGTGTACTATTATAGTAATGTAGTGTGTACTATTATAGTACTGTATTGTGTACTATTATTGTACTGTAGTGTGTACTATTATTGTACTGTAATGAGTGTACTATTATAGTACTGTAGTGTGTGTACTATTATAGTACTGTAGTGTGTACTATTATAGTACTGTAGTGTGTATACTATTATAGTACTGTAGTGTGTGTACTATTCTAGTACTGTAGTGTGTACTATTATTGTACCGTAGTGTGTACTATTATTGTACTGTAGTGTGTACTATTATTGTACTGTAGTGTGTACTATTATAGTACTGTAGTATGTACTATTATAGTACTGTAGTGTGTACTATTATTGTACTGTAGTTTGTACTGTTATTGTACCGTAGTGTGTACAATTATTTTACTGTAGTGTGTACTATTATAGTACTGTAGTGTGTACTATTATAGTACTGTAGTGTGTACTATTATAGTACTGTAGTGTGTACTATTATAGTACTGTAGTGTGTACTATTATTGTACTGTAGTGTGTACTATTATTGTACTGTAGTGTGTTCTATTATTGTACTGTAGTGTGTACTATTATAGAACTCTAGTGTGTACTATTATTGTACTGTAGTGTGTACTATTATAGTACTGTAGTGTGTACTATTATTGTACTGTAGTGTGTACTATTATAGTACTGTAGTGTGTACTATTATAGTACTGTAGTGTGTACTATTATTGTACTGTAGTGTGTACTATTATAGTACTGTAGTGTGTACTATTATTGTACTGTAGTGTGTACTATTATTGTACTGTAGTGTGTACTATTATAGTACTGTAGTGTGTACTATTATTGTACTGTAGTGTGTACTATTATTGTACTGTAGTGTGTACTATTATAGTACTGTAGTGTGTACTATTATTGTACTGGAGTGTGTACTATTATAGTACTGTAGTGTGTACTATTATTGTACTGTAGTGTGTGCTATTATAGTACTGTAGTGTGTACTATTATAGTACTGTAGTGTAAACTATTATTGTACTGTAGTGTGTACTATTATTGCACTGTAGTGTGTACTATTATAGTACTGTAGTGTGTATTATTATTGTACTGTAGTGTGTACTATTATTGTACTGTAGTGTGTACTATTATTGTACTGTAGTGTGTACTATTATAGTACTGTAGTGTGTACTGTTATAGTACTGTAGTGTGTACTGTTATTATACTGTAGTGTGTACTATTATTGTACTCTAGTGTGTACTATTATAGTACTGTATTGTGTACTATTATTGTACTGTAGTGTGTACTATTATTGTACTGTAGTGTGTACTATTATAGTACTGTAGTGTGTACTATTATTGTACTGTAGTGTGTACTGTTATTGTACTGTAGTTTGTACTATTATTGTACTGTAGTGTGTACTATTATAGTACTGTAGTGTGTACTGTTATAGTACTGTAGTGTGTACTATTATTGTACTGTAGTTTGTACTATTATAGTACTGTAGTGTGTACTATTATTGTACTGTAGTGTGTACTATTATAGTACTGTTGTGTGTACTATTATAGTACTGTAGTGTGTACTATTATTGTACTGTAGTGTGTACTATTATAGTACTGTAGTGTGTACTATTATAGTACAGTAGTGTGTACTATTATAGTACTGTAGTGTGAACTATTATAGTACTGTAGAGTGTGTACAATTATTGTACTGTAGTGTGTGTACTATTAAAGTACTGTAGTGTGTACTTATATAGTACTGTAGTGTGTACTATTATAGTACTGTAGTGTGTACTATTATTGTACTGTAGTGTGTACTATTATTGTACTGTAGTGTGTACTATTATAGTACTGTAGTGTGTACTATTATAGTACTGTAGTGTGTGTACTATTTTTGTACTGTTGTGTGTACTATTATAGTACTGTAGTGTGTACTATTATAGTACTGTAGTGTGTGTACTATTATAGTACTGTAGTGTGTGTACTATTATAGTACTGTATTGTGTACTATTATAGTACTGTAGTGAGTACTATTATAGTACTGTAGTGTGTACTATTGTAGTACTGTAATGTGTACTATTATTGTACTGTAGTGTGTACTATTATAGTACTGTAGTGTGTGTACTATTATAGTACTGTAGTGTGTACTATTATAGTACTGTAGTGTGTGTACTATTATAGTACTGTAGTGTGTACTATTATTGTACTGTAGTGTTTACTATTATAGTACTGTAGTGTGTGTACTATTATAGTACTGTAGTGTGTGTACTATTATAGTACTGTAGTGTGTACTGTTATAGTACTGTAGTGTGTACTATTATTGTACTGTAGTGTGTCCTATTATTGTACTGTAGTGTGTACTATTATAGTACTGTAGTGTGTAATATTATTGTACTGTAGTGTGTACTATTATAGTACTGTAGTGTGTACTATTATTGTACTGTAGTGTGTACTATTATTGTACTGTCGTGTGTACTATTATAGTACTGTAGTGTGTACTATTATAGTACTGTAGTGTGTACTATTATTGTACTGTAGTGTGTACTATTATTGTACTGTAGTGTGTACTATTATAGTACTGTAGTGTGTACTATTATGGTACTGTAGTGTATACTATTATAGTACTGTAGTGTGTGGACTATTATAGTACTGTAGTGTGTACTGTTATAGTACTGTAGTGTGTACTATTATAGTACTGTAGTGTGTGTACTATTATAATACCGTAGTGTGTACTACTATAGTACTGTAGTGTGTGTACTCTTATAGTACTGTAGTCTGTACTACTATAGTACTGTAGTGTGTGTACTATTATAGTACTGTAGTGTATACTATTATAGTACTGTAGTGTGTACTATTATAGTACTGTAGTGTGTACTATTATTGTACTGTAGTGTGTACTATTATTGTACTGTAGTTTGTACTATTATTGTACTGTAGTGTGTACTTTTATAGTACTGTAGTGTGTACTATTATTGTACTGTAGTTTGTACTATTATAGTACTGTAGTGTGTACTATTAGTGTACTGTAGTGTGCACTATTATAGTACTGTTGTGTGTACTATTATAGTACTGTAGTGTGTATTATTATTGTACTGTAGTGTGTACTATTATAGTACTGTAGTGTGTACTATTATAGTACTGTAGTGTATACTATTATAGTACAGTAGTGTGTACTATTATAGTACTGTAGTGTGTACTATTATAGTACTGTAGAGTGTGTACAATTATTGTACTGTAGTGTGTGTACTATTAAAGTACTGTAGTGTGTACTTATATAGTACTGTAGTGTGTACAATTATAGTACTGTAGTGTGTACTATTATTGTACTGTAGTGTGCACTATTATTGTACTGTAGTGTGTACTATTATAGTACTGTAGTGTGTACTATTATTGTACTGTAGTGTGTACTATTATAGTACTGTCGTGTGTACTATTATAGTACTGTAGTGTGTGTACTATTTTTGTACTGTAGTGTGTACTATTATAGTACTGTAGTGTGTACTATTATAGTACTGTAGTGTGTGTACTATTATAGTACTGTAGTGTGTGTACTATTATAGTACTGTAGTGTGTACTATTATAGTACTGTAGTGAGTACTATTATAGTACTGCAGTGTGTACTATTACAGTACTGTAGTGTGTACTATTGTAGTACTGTAGTGTGTACTATTATTGAACTGTAGTGTGTACTATTATAGTACTGTAGTGTGTGTACTACTATAGTACTGTAGTGTGTACTATTATAGTACTGTAGTGTGTGTACTACTATAGTACTGTAGTGTGTACTATTATAGTACTGTAGAGTGTATACTATTATAGTACTGTAGTGTGTGTACTATTATAGTACTGTAGTGTGTACTATTATTGTACTGTAGTGTTTACTATTATTGTACTGTAGTGTGTACTATTATAGTACTGTAGTGTGTGTACTATTATAGTACTGTAGTGTGTGTACTATTATTGTACTCTAGTGTGTACTATTATAGTACTGTAGTGTGTACTATTATTGTACTGTAGTGTGTACTATTATAGTACTGTAGTGTGTACTATTATAGTACTGTAGTGTGTGTACTATTATAGTACTGTAGTGTGTGTACTATTATTGTACTGTAGTGTGTAATATTATAGTACTGTAGTGTATACTATTATAGTACTGTAGTGTGTACTACTATTGTACTGTAGTGTGTACTATTATAGTACTGTAGTGTGTACTATTATAGTACTGTAGGGTGTGTACTATTATAGTACTGTAGTGTGTGTACTATTATAGTTCTGTAGTGTGTGTACTATTATTGTACTGTAGTGTGTACTATTATAGTACTGTAGTGTGTACTATTATAGTACTGTAGTGTGCATTATTATAGTACTGTAGTGTGTACTATTATAGTACTGTAGTGTGTACTATAATAGTACTGTAGTGTGTACTATTATTGTACTGTAGTGTGTACTATTATTGTACTTTAGTGTGTACTATTATAGTACTGTAGTGTGTACTATTATTGTACTGTAGAGTGTACTATTATTGTACTGTAGTGTGTACTATTATAGTACTGTAGTGTGTACTGTTATAGTACTGTAGTGTGTATTGTTATAGTACTGTAGTGTGTACTATTATTGTACTGTAGTGTGTACTATTATAGTACTGTAGTGTGTACTATTATTGTACTGTAGTGTGTACTATTATTGTACTGTAGTGTGTACTATTATAGTACTGTAGTGTGTACTATTATAGTACTGTAGTGTGTACTATTATTGTACTGTAGTGTGTACTATTATTGTACTGTAGTTTGTACTATTATTGTACTGTAGTGTGTTCTATTATTGTACTGTAGTGTGTACTATTATAGTACTGTAGTGTGTACTATTATAGTACTGTAGTGTGTACTATTATTATACTGTAGTTTGTACTATTATAGTACTGTAGTGTGTACTACTATTGTACTGTAGTGTGTACTATTATAGTACTGTAGTGTGTACTATTATAGTACTGTAGTGTGTACTATTATAGTACTGTAGTGGGTACTATTATAGTACTGTAGTGTGTACTATTGTAGTACTGTAGTGTGTACTATTATTGTACTGTAGTGTGTACTATTATTGTACTGTAGTGTGTACTATTATTGTACTGTAGTGTGTACTATTATAGCACACCAGTGTGTGTACTATTATTGTACTGTAGTGTGTACTATTATAGTACTGTAGTGTGTACTATTATTGTACTGTAGTGTGTACTTTTATTGTACTGTAGTGTGTACTATTATAGTACTGTAGTGTGTACTATTATTGTACTGTAGTGTGTACTATTATTGTACTGTAGTGTGTACTATTATAGTACTGTAGTGTGTACTGTTATAGTACTGTAGTGTGTACTGTTATAGTACTGTAGTGTGTACTATTATTGTACTGTAGTGTGTACTATTATAGTACTGTAGTGTGTACTATTATTGTACTGTAGTGTGTAGTATTATAGTACTGTAGTGTGTACTATTATAGTACTGTAGTTGGTACTATTATTGTACTGTAGTGTGTACTATTATAGTACTGTAGTGTGTGTACTATTATAGTACTGTAGTGTGTACTATTATAGTACTGTAGTGTGTACTATTATAGTACTGTAGTGGGTACTATTATTGTACTGTAGTGTGTACTATTATAGTACTGTAGTGTGAGTACTATTATAGTACTGTAGTGAGTACTATTATAGTACTGTAGTGTGTACTATTATAGTACTGTAGTGGGTACTATTATTGTACTGTAGTGTGTACTATTATAGTACTGTAGTGTGTGTACAATTATTGTACTGTAGTGTGTGTACTATTAAAGTACTGTAGTGTGTACTATTATAGTACTGTAGTGTGTACTATTATAGTACTGTAGTGTGTGTACTATTATTGTACTGTAGTGTGTGTACTATTATAGTACTGTAGTGTGTGTACTATTATAGTACTGTTGTGAGTACTATTATTGTACTGTAGTGTGTACTATTATAGTACTGTAGTGGGTACTATTATTGTACTGTAGTGTGTACTATTATAGTACTGTAGTGTGTGTACTATTATAGTACTGTAGTGTGTACTATTATAGTACTGTAGTGTGTGTACTATTATTGTACTGTAGTGTATACTATTATTGTACTGTAGTGTGTACTATTATAGGACTGTAGTCTGTACTATTATAGTACTGTAGTGTGTACTATTATAGTACTGTAGTGTGTGTACTATTATTGTACTGTAGTGTATACTATTATTGTACTGTAGTGTGTACTATTATAGGACTGTAGTGTGTACTATTATAGTACTGTAGTGTGTACTATTATTTTACTGTTGTGTGTGTACTATTATAGTACTGTAGTGTGTACTATTATAGTATTGTAGTGTGTGTACTATTATAGTACTCTAGTGTGTGTACTATTATTGTACTGTAGTATGTACTATTATAGTACTGTAGTGTGTACTATTCTGGTACTGTAGTGTGCACTATTATAGTACTGTAGTGTGTACTATTATAGTTCTGTAATGTGTACTATTCTTGTACTGTAGTGTGTACTATTATAGTACTGTAGTGTGTACTATTATAGTACTGTAGTGTGTACTATTATAGTACTGTAGTGTGTACTATTATAGTACTGTAGTGTGTACTATTATAGTAGTGTAGTTTGTACTATTATAGTACTGTAGTGTGTACTATTATAGTACTGTAGTGTGTGTACTATTATTGTACTGATGTGTGTACTATTATTGTACTGTAGTGTGTACTATTATAGTACTGTAGTGTGTACTAATATTGTACTGTAGTGTGTACTATTATAGTACTGTAGTGTGTACTATTATTGTACTGTAGTGTGTACTATTATAGTACTGTAGTGTGTACTATTATAGTACTGTAGTGTGTACTATTATTGTACTGTAGTGTGTACTATTATAGGACTGTAGTGTGTACTATTATAGTACTGTAGTGTGTACTATTATTGTACTGTAGTGTGTACTATTATTGTACTCTAGTGTGTACTATTATTGTACTGTAGTGTGTACTATTATAGTACTGTAGTGTGTACTATTAATGTACTGTAGTGTGTACTATTATAGTACTGTAGAGTGTATACTATTATAGTACTGTAGTGTGTGTACTATTATAGTACTGTAGTGTGTACTATTATTGTACTGTAGTGTTTACTATTATTGTACTGTAGTGTGTACTATTATAGTACTGTAGTGTGTGTACTATTATAGTACTGTAGTGTGTGTACTATTATAGTACTGTAGTGTGTACTATTATAGTACTGTAGTGTGTACTATTATTGTACTGTAGTGTATACTATTATTGTACTGTAGTGTGTACTATTATAGTACTGTAGTGTGTACTATTATTGTACTGTATTGTGTACTATTATAGTACTGTAGTGTGTACTATTATTGTACTGTAGTGTGTACTATTATTGTACTGTCGTGTGTACTATTATAGTACTATAGTGTGTACTATTATAGTACTGTAGTGTGTACTATTATTGTACTGTAGTGTGTACTATTATTGAACTGTAGTGTGTACTATTATAGTACTATAGTGTGTACTATTATTGTACTATCATTGTACTGTAGTGTGTACTATTATTGTACTGTAGTGTGTACTATTATATTACTGTAGTGGGTACTATTATAGTACTGTAGTGTGTACTATTATAGTATTGTAGTGTGTACTATTATAGTACTGTATTGTGTACTATTATTGTACTGTAGTGTGTACTATTATAGTACTGTAGTGTGTGTACTATTATAGTACTGTAGTGTGTGTACTATTATAGTACTGTAGTGAGTACTATTATAGTACTGTAGTGTGTGTACTATTATAGAACTGTAGTGTGTACTATTATAGTACTGTAGTGAGTACTATTATAGTACTGTAGTGTGTGTACTATTATAGTACTGTAGTGTGTACTATTATAATACTGTAGTGTGTATACTATTATAGTACTGTAGTGTGTGTACTATTATTGTACCGTAGTGTGTACTATTATTGTACTGTAGTGTGTACTATTATTGTACTGTAGTGTGTACTATTATAGTACTGTAGTGTGTACTATTATAGTACTGTAGTGTGTACTATTATAGTACTGTAGTGTGTACTATTATATTACTGTAGTGGGTACTATTATAGTACTGTTGTGTGTACTATTGTAGTACTGTAGTGTGTACTATTATTGTACTGTAGTGTGTACTATTATTGTACTGTAGTGTGTACTATTATTGTACTGTAGTGTGTACTATTATAGCACACCAGTGTGTGTACTATTATTGTACTGTAGTGTGTACTATTATAGTACTGTAGTGTGTACTATTATTGTACTGTAGTGTGTACTATTATTGTACTGTAGTGTGTACAATTATAGTGCTGTAGTGTGTACTATTATTGTACTGTAGTGTGTACTATTATAGTACTGTAGTGTGTACTATTTTTGTACTGTAGTGTGTACTATTATTGTACTGTAGTGTGTACTATTATAGTACTGTAGTGTGTACTATTATTGTACTGTAGTGTTTACTATTATAGTACTGTAGTGTGTGTACTATTATAGTACTGTAGTGTGTGTACTATTATAGTACTGTAGTGAGTACTATTATAGTACTGTAGTGTGTACTATTATAGTATTGTAGTGTGTACTATTATAGTACTGTAGTGTGTGTACTATTATAGTACTGTAGTGTGTACTATTATAGTACTGTAGTGAGTACTATTATAGTACTGTAGTGTGTACTATTATAGTAATGTAGTGTGTACTATTATAGTACTGTATTGTGTACTATTATTGTACTGTAGTGTGTACTATTATTGTACTGTAATGTGTGTACTATTATAGTACTGTAGTGTGTGTACTATTATAGTACTGTAGTGTGTACTATTATAGTACTGTAGTGTGTATACTATTATAGTACTGTAGTGTGTGTACTATTCTAGTACTGTAGTGTGTACTATTATTGTACCGTAGTGTGTACTATTATTGTACTGTAGTGTGTACTATTATTGTACTGTAGTGTGTACTATTATAGTACTGTAGTATGTACTATTATAGTACTGTAGTGTGTACTATTATTGTACTGTAGTTTGTACTGTTATTGTACCGTAGTGTGTACAATTATTTTACTGTAGTGTGTACTATTATAGTACTGTAGTGTGTACTATTATAGTACTGTAGTGTGTACTATTATAGTACTGTAGTGTGTACTATTATAGTACTGTAGTGTGTACTATTATTGTACTGTAGTGTGTACTATTATTGTACTGTAGTGTGTTCTATTATTGTACTGTAGTGTGTACTATTATAGAACTCTAGTGTGTACTATTATTGTACTGTAGTGTGTACTATTATAGTACTGTAGTGTGTACTATTATTGTACTGTAGTGTGTACTATTATAGTACTGTAGTGTGTACTATTATAGTACTGTAGTGTGTACTATTATTGTACTGTAGTGTGTACTATTATAGTACTGTAGTGTGTACTATTATTGTACTGTAGTGTGTACTATTATTGTACTGTAGTGTGTACTATTATAGTACTGTAGTGTGTACTATTATTGTACTGTAGTGTGTACTATTATTGTACTGTAGTGTGTACTATTATAGTACTGTAGTGTGTACTATTATTGTACTGGAGTGTGTACTATTATAGTACTGTAGTGTGTACTATTATTGTACTGTAGTGTGTGCTATTATAGTACTGTAGTGTGTACTATTATAGTACTGTAGTGTAAACTATTATTGTACTGTAGTGTGTACTATTATTGCACTGTAGTGTGTACTATTATAGTACTGTAGTGTGTATTATTATTGTACTGTAGTGTGTACTATTATTGTACTGTAGTGTGTACTATTATTGTACTGTAGTGTGTACTATTATAGTACTGTAGTGTGTACTGTTATAGTACTGTAGTGTGTACTGTTATTATACTGTAGTGTGTACTATTATTGTACTCTAGTGTGTACTATTATAGTACTGTATTGTGTACTATTATTGTACTGTAGTGTGTACTATTATTGTACTGTAGTGTGTACTATTATAGTACTGTAGTGTGTACTATTATTGTACTGTAGTGTGTACTGTTATTGTACTGTAGTTTGTACTATTATTGTACTGTAGTGTGTACTATTATAGTACTGTAGTGTGTACTGTTATAGTACTGTAGTGTGTACTATTATTGTACTGTAGTTTGTACTATTATAGTACTGTAGTGTGTACTATTATTGTACTGTAGTGTGTACTATTATAGTACTGTTGTGTGTACTATTATAGTACTGTAGTGTGTACTATTATTGTACTGTAGTGTGTACTATTATAGTACTGTAGTGTGTACTATTATAGTACAGTAGTGTGTACTATTATAGTACTGTAGTGTGAACTATTATAGTACTGTAGAGTGTGTACAATTATTGTACTGTAGTGTGTGTACTATTAAAGTACTGTAGTGTGTACTTATATAGTACTGTAGTGTGTACTATTATAGTACTGTAGTGTGTACTATTATTGTACTGTAGTGTGTACTATTATTGTACTGTAGTGTGTACTATTATAGTACTGTAGTGTGTACTATTATAGTACTGTAGTGTGTGTACTATTTTTGTACTGTTGTGTGTACTATTATAGTACTGTAGTGTGTACTATTATAGTACTGTAGTGTGTGTACTATTATAGTACTGTAGTGTGTGTACTATTATAGTACTGTATTGTGTACTATTATAGTACTGTAGTGAGTACTATTATAGTACTGTAGTGTGTACTATTGTAGTACTGTAATGTGTACTATTATTGTACTGTAGTGTGTACTATTATAGTACTGTAGTGTGTGTACTATTATAGTACTGTAGTGTGTACTATTATAGTACTGTAGTGTGTGTACTATTATAGTACTGTAGTGTGTACTATTATTGTACTGTAGTGTTTACTATTATAGTACTGTAGTGTGTGTACTATTATAGTACTGTAGTGTGTGTACTATTATAGTACTGTAGTGTGTACTGTTATAGTACTGTAGTGTGTACTATTATTGTACTGTAGTGTGTCCTATTATTGTACTGTAGTGTGTACTATTATAGTACTGTAGTGTGTAATATTATTGTACTGTAGTGTGTACTATTATAGTACTGTAGTGTGTACTATTATTGTACTGTAGTGTGTACTATTATTGTACTGTCGTGTGTACTATTATAGTACTGTAGTGTGTACTATTATAGTACTGTAGTGTGTACTATTATTGTACTGTAGTGTGTACTATTATTGTACTGTAGTGTGTACTATTATAGTACTGTAGTGTGTACTATTATGGTACTGTAGTGTATACTATTATAGTACTGTAGTGTGTGGACTATTATAGTACTGTAGTGTGTACTGTTATAGTACTGTAGTGTGTACTATTATAGTACTGTAGTGTGTGTACTATTATAATACCGTAGTGTGTACTACTATAGTACTGTAGTGTGTGTACTCTTATAGTACTGTAGTCTGTACTACTATAGTACTGTAGTGTGTGTACTATTATAGTACTGTAGTGTATACTATTATAGTACTGTAGTGTGTACTATTATAGTACTGTAGTGTGTACTATTATTGTACTGTAGTGTGTACTATTATTGTACTGTAGTTTGTACTATTATTGTACTGTAGTGTGTACTTTTATAGTACTGTAGTGTGTACTATTATTGTACTGTAGTTTGTACTATTATAGTACTGTAGTGTGTACTATTAGTGTACTGTAGTGTGCACTATTATAGTACTGTTGTGTGTACTATTATAGTACTGTAGTGTGTATTATTATTGTACTGTAGTGTGTACTATTATAGTACTGTAGTGTGTACTATTATAGTACTGTAGTGTATACTATTATAGTACAGTAGTGTGTACTATTATAGTACTGTAGTGTGTACTATTATAGTACTGTAGAGTGTGTACAATTATTGTACTGTAGTGTGTGTACTATTAAAGTACTGTAGTGTGTACTTATATAGTACTGTAGTGTGTACAATTATAGTACTGTAGTGTGTACTATTATTGTACTGTAGTGTGCACTATTATTGTACTGTAGTGTGTACTATTATAGTACTGTAGTGTGTACTATTATTGTACTGTAGTGTGTACTATTATAGTACTGTCGTGTGTACTATTATAGTACTGTAGTGTGTGTACTATTTTTGTACTGTAGTGTGTACTATTATAGTACTGTAGTGTGTACTATTATAGTACTGTAGTGTGTGTACTATTATAGTACTGTAGTGTGTGTACTATTATAGTACTGTAGTGTGTACTATTATAGTACTGTAGTGAGTACTATTATAGTACTGCAGTGTGTACTATTACAGTACTGTAGTGTGTACTATTGTAGTACTGTAGTGTGTACTATTATTGAACTGTAGTGTGTACTATTATAGTACTGTAGTGTGTGTACTACTATAGTACTGTAGTGTGTACTATTATAGTACTGTAGTGTGTGTACTACTATAGTACTGTAGTGTGTACTATTATAGTACTGTAGAGTGTATACTATTATAGTACTGTAGTGTGTGTACTATTATAGTACTGTAGTGTGTACTATTATTGTACTGTAGTGTTTACTATTATTGTACTGTAGTGTGTACTATTATAGTACTGTAGTGTGTGTACTATTATAGTACTGTAGTGTGTGTACTATTATTGTACTGTAGTGTGTACTATTATAGTACTGTAGTGTGTACTATTATTGTACTGTAGTGTGTACTATTATAGTACTGTAGTGTGTACTATTATAGTACTGTAGTGTGTGTACTATTATAGTACTGTAGTGTGTGTACTATTATTGTACTGTAGTGTGTAATATTATAGTACTGTAGTGTATACTATTATAGTACTGTAGTGTGTACTACTATTGTACTGTAGTGTGTACTATTATAGTACTGTAGTGTGTACTATTATAGTACTGTAGGGTGTGTACTATTATAGTACTGTAGTGTGTGTACTATTATAGTTCTGTAGTGTGTGTACTATTATTGTACTGTAGTGTGTACTATTATAGTACTGTAGTGTGTACTATTATAGTACTGTAGTGTGCATTATTATAGTACTGTAGTGTGTACTATTATAGTACTGTAGTGTGTACTATAATAGTACTGTAGTGTGTACTATTATTGTACTGTAGTGTGTACTATTATTGTACTTTAGTGTGTACTATTATAGTACTGTAGTGTGTACTATTATTGTACTGTAGAGTGTACTATTATTGTACTGTAGTGTGTACTATTATAGTACTGTAGTGTGTACTGTTATAGTACTGTAGTGTGTATTGTTATAGTACTGTAGTGTGTACTATTATTGTACTGTAGTGTGTACTATTATAGTACTGTAGTGTGTACTATTATTGTACTGTAGTGTGTACTATTATTGTACTGTAGTGTGTACTATTATAGTACTGTAGTGTGTACTATTATAGTACTGTAGTGTGTACTATTATTGTACTGTAGTGTGTACTATTATTGTACTGTAGTTTGTACTATTATTGTACTGTAGTGTGTTCTATTATTGTACTGTAGTGTGTACTATTATAGTACTGTAGTGTGTACTATTATAGTACTGTAGTGTGTACTATTATTATACTGTAGTTTGTACTATTATAGTACTGTAGTGTGTACTACTATTGTACTGTAGTGTGTACTATTATAGTACTGTAGTGTGTACTATTATAGTACTGTAGTGTGTACTATTATAGTACTGTAGTGGGTACTATTATAGTACTGTAGTGTGTACTATTGTAGTACTGTAGTGTGTACTATTATTGTACTGTAGTGTGTACTATTATTGTACTGTAGTGTGTACTATTATTGTACTGTAGTGTGTACTATTATAGCACACCAGTGTGTGTACTATTATTGTACTGTAGTGTGTACTATTATAGTACTGTAGTGTGTACTATTATTGTACTGTAGTGTGTACTTTTATTGTACTGTAGTGTGTACTATTATAGTACTGTAGTGTGTACTATTATTGTACTGTAGTGTGTACTATTATTGTACTGTAGTGTGTACTATTATAGTACTGTAGTGTGTACTGTTATAGTACTGTAGTGTGTACTGTTATAGTACTGTAGTGTGTACTATTATTGTACTGTAGTGTGTACTATTATAGTACTGTAGTGTGTACTATTATTGTACTGTAGTGTGTAGTATTATAGTACTGTAGTGTGTACTATTATAGTACTGTAGTTGGTACTATTATTGTACTGTAGTGTGTACTATTATAGTACTGTAGTGTGTGTACTATTATAGTACTGTAGTGTGTACTATTATAGTACTGTAGTGTGTACTATTATAGTACTGTAGTGGGTACTATTATTGTACTGTAGTGTGTACTATTATAGTACTGTAGTGTGAGTACTATTATAGTACTGTAGTGAGTACTATTATAGTACTGTAGTGTGTACTATTATAGTACTGTAGTGGGTACTATTATTGTACTGTAGTGTGTACTATTATAGTACTGTAGTGTGTGTACAATTATTGTACTGTAGTGTGTGTACTATTAAAGTACTGTAGTGTGTACTATTATAGTACTGTAGTGTGTACTATTATAGTACTGTAGTGTGTGTACTATTATTGTACTGTAGTGTGTGTACTATTATAGTACTGTAGTGTGTGTACTATTATAGTACTGTTGTGAGTACTATTATTGTACTGTAGTGTGTACTATTATAGTACTGTAGTGGGTACTATTATTGTACTGTAGTGTGTACTATTATAGTACTGTAGTGTGTGTACTATTATAGTACTGTAGTGTGTACTATTATAGTACTGTAGTGTGTGTACTATTATTGTACTGTAGTGTATACTATTATTGTACTGTAGTGTGTACTATTATAGGACTGTAGTCTGTACTATTATAGTACTGTAGTGTGTACTATTATAGTACTGTAGTGTGTGTACTATTATTGTACTGTAGTGTATACTATTATTGTACTGTAGTGTGTACTATTATAGGACTGTAGTGTGTACTATTATAGTACTGTAGTGTGTACTATTATTTTACTGTTGTGTGTGTACTATTATAGTACTGTAGTGTGTACTATTATAGTATTGTAGTGTGTGTACTATTATAGTACTCTAGTGTGTGTACTATTATTGTACTGTAGTATGTACTATTATAGTACTGTAGTGTGTACTATTCTGGTACTGTAGTGTGCACTATTATAGTACTGTAGTGTGTACTATTATAGTTCTGTAATGTGTACTATTCTTGTACTGTAGTGTGTACTATTATAGTACTGTAGTGTGTACTATTATAGTACTGTAGTGTGTACTATTATAGTACTGTAGTGTGTACTATTATAGTACTGTAGTGTGTACTATTATAGTAGTGTAGTTTGTACTATTATAGTACTGTAGTGTGTACTATTATAGTACTGTAGTGTGTGTACTATTATTGTACTGATGTGTGTACTATTATTGTACTGTAGTGTGTACTATTATAGTACTGTAGTGTGTACTAATATTGTACTGTAGTGTGTACTATTATAGTACTGTAGTGTGTACTATTATTGTACTGTAGTGTGTACTATTATAGTACTGTAGTGTGTACTATTATAGTACTGTAGTGTGTACTATTATTGTACTGTAGTGTGTACTATTATAGGACTGTAGTGTGTACTATTATAGTACTGTAGTGTGTACTATTATTGTACTGTAGTGTGTACTATTATTGTACTCTAGTGTGTACTATTATTGTACTGTAGTGTGTACTATTATAGTACTGTAGTGTGTACTATTAATGTACTGTAGTGTGTACTATTATAGTACTGTAGAGTGTATACTATTATAGTACTGTAGTGTGTGTACTATTATAGTACTGTAGTGTGTACTATTATTGTACTGTAGTGTTTACTATTATTGTACTGTAGTGTGTACTATTATAGTACTGTAGTGTGTGTACTATTATAGTACTGTAGTGTGTGTACTATTATAGTACTGTAGTGTGTACTATTATAGTACTGTAGTGTGTACTATTATTGTACTGTAGTGTATACTATTATTGTACTGTAGTGTGTACTATTATAGTACTGTAGTGTGTACTATTATTGTACTGTATTGTGTACTATTATAGTACTGTAGTGTGTACTATTATTGTACTGTAGTGTGTACTATTATTGTACTGTCGTGTGTACTATTATAGTACTATAGTGTGTACTATTATAGTACTGTAGTGTGTACTATTATTGTACTGTAGTGTGTACTATTATTGAACTGTAGTGTGTACTATTATAGTACTATAGTGTGTACTATTATTGTACTATCATTGTACTGTAGTGTGTACTATTATTGTACTGTAGTGTGTACTATTATGGTACTGTAGTGTGTACTGTTATAGTACTGTAGTGTGTACTGTTTTAGTACTGTAGTGTGTACTATTATTGTACTGTAGTGTGTACTATTATAGTACAGTAGTGTGTACTATTATTGTACTGTAGTGTGTACTATTATTGTACTGTAGTGTGTACTATTATTGTACTGTAGTGTGTACTATTATAGTACTGTAGTGTGTACTATTATTGTACTGTAGTGTGTACTATTATTGTACTGTAGTTTGTACTATTATTGTACTGTAGTGTGTACTATTATAGTACTGTAGTGTGTACTATTATTGTAGGGTAGTTTGTACTATTATAGTACTGTAGTGTGTACTATTATTGTACTGTAGTGTGTACTATTTTAGTACTGTAGTGTGTACTATTATAGTACTGTAGTGTATACTATTATAGTACAGTAGTGTGTACTATTATAGTACTGTAGTGTGTACTATTATAGTACTGTAGAGTGTGTACAATTATTGTACTGTAGTGTGTGTACTATTAAAGTACTGTAGTGTGTACTTATATAGTACTGTAGTGTGTACTATTATAGTACTGTAGTGTGTACTATTATTGTACCCTAGTGTGTACTATTATTGTACTGTAGTGTGTACTATTATAGTACTGTAGTGTGTACTATTATTGTACTGTAGTGTGTACTATTATAGTACTGTAGTGTGTGTACTAATTTGTACTGTAGTGTGTACTATTATAGTACTGTAGTGTGTACTATTATAGTACTGTAGTGTGTACTATTATAGTACTGTAGTGTGTGTACTATTATAGTACTGTAGTGTGTACTATTATAGTACTGTAGTGAGTACTATTATAGTACTGTATTGTGTACTATTATAGTATTGTAGTGTGTACTATTATAGTACTGTAGTGTGTGTACTATTATAGTACTGTAGTGTGTACTATTATAGTACTGTAGTGAGTACTATTATGGTAATGTAGTGTGTACTATTATAGTATTGTAGTGTGTACTATTATAGTACTGTATTGTGTACAATTATTGTACTGTAGTGTGTACTATTATAGTACTGTAGTGTGTGTACTATTATAGTACTGTAGTGTGTGTACTATTATAGTACTGTAGTGTGTACTATTATAGTACTGTAGTGAGTACTATTATAGTACTGTAGTGTGTACTATTATAGTATTGTAGTGTGTACTATTATAGTACTGTATTGTGTACTATTATTGTACTGTAGTGTGTACTATTATAGTACTGTAGTGTGTGTACTATTATAGTACTGTAGTGTGTGTACTATTATTGTACTGTAGTGTGTACTATTATAGTACTGTAGTGTGTGTACTATTATAGTACTGTAGTGTGTACTATTATAGTACTGTAGTGTGTACTATTATAGTACTGTAGTGTGTACTATTATAGTACTGTAGTGAGTACTATTATAGTACTGTAGTGTGTACTATTATAGTATTGTAGTGTGTACTATTATAGTACTGTATTGTGTACTATTATTGTACTGTAGTGTGTACTATTATAGTACTGTAGTGTGTGTACTATTATAGTACTGTAGTGTGTGTACTATTATAGTACTGTAGTGTGTACCATTATAGTACTGTAGTGAGTACTATTATAGTACTGTAGTGTGCACTGTTATAGTATTGTAGTCTGTACTATTATAGTACTGTAGTGTGTGTACTATTATAGTACTGTAGTGTGTACTATTATAGTACTGTAGTGAGTACTATTATAGTACTGTAGTGTGTACTATTATAGTATTGTAGTGTGTACTATTATAGTACTGTATTGTGTACTATTATTGTACTGTAGTGTGTACTATTATAGTACTGTAGTGTGTGTACTATTATAGTACTGTAGTGTGTGTACTATTATAGTACTGTAGTGAGTACTATTATAGTACTGTAGTGTGTGTACTATTATAGTACTGTAGTGTGTACTATTATAATACTGTAGTGTGTATACTATTATAGTACTGTAGTGTGTGTACTATTATTGTACCGTAGTGTGTACTATTATTGTACTGTAGTGTGTACTATTATAGTACTGTAGTGTGTACTATTATAGTACTGTAGTGTGTACTATTATAGTACTGTAGTGTGTACTATTATATTACTGTAGTGGGTACTATTATAGTACTGTTGTGTGTACTATTGTAGTACTGTAGTGTGTACTATTATTGTACTGTAGTGTGTACTATTATTGTACTGTAGTGTGTACTATTATTGTACTGTAGTGTGTACTATTATAGCACACCAGTGTGTGTACTATTATTGTACTGTAGTGTGTACTATTATAGTACTGTAGTGTGTACTATTATTGTACTGTAGTGTGTACTATTATTGTACTGTAGTGTGTACAATTATAGTGCTGTAGTGTGTACTATTATTGTACTGTAGTGTGTACTATTATAGTACTGTAGTGTGTACTATTTTTGTACTGTAGTGTGTACTATTATTGTACTGTAGTGTGTACTATTATAGTACTGTAGTGTGTACTATTATTGTACTGTAGTGTTTACTATAATAGTACTGTAGTGTGTGTACTATTATAGTACTGTAGTGTGTGTACTATTATAGTACTGTAGTGAGTACTATTATAGTACTGTAGTGTGTACTATTATAGTATTGTAGTGTGTACTATTATAGTACTGTAGTGTGTGTACTATTATAGTACTGTAGTGTGTACTATTATAGTACTGTAGTGAGTACTATTATAGTACTGTAGTGTGTACTATTATAGTAATGTAGTGTGTACTATTATAGTACTGTATTGTGTACTATTATTGTACTGTAGTGTGTACTATTATTGTACTGTAATGTGTGTACTATTATAGTACTGTAGTGTGTGTACTATTATAGTACTGTAGTGTGTACTATTATAGTACTGTAGTGTGTATACTATTATAGTACTGTAGTGTGTGTACTATTCTAGTACTGTAGTGTGTACTATTATTGTACCGTAGTGTGTACTATTATTGTACTGTAGTGTGTACTATTATTGTACTGAAGTGTGTACTATTATAGTACTGTAGTGTGTACTATTATAGTACTGTAGTGTGTACTATTATTGTACTGTAGTTTGTACTGTTATTGTACCGTAGTGTGTACAATTATTTTACTGTAGTGTGTACTATTATAGTACTGTAGTGTGTACTATTATAGTACTGTAGTGTGTACTATTATAGTACTGTAGTGTGAACTATTATTGTACTGTAGTGTGTACTATTATTGTACTGTAGTGTGTTCTATTATTGTACTGTAGTGTGTACTATTATAGAACTCTAGTGTGTACTATTATTGTACTGTAGTGTGTACTATTATAGTACTGTAGTGTGTACTATTATTGTACTGTAGTGTGTACTATTATAGTACTGTAGTGTGTACTATTATAGTACTGTAGTGTGTACTATTATTGTACTGTAGTGTGTACTATTATAGTACTGTAGTGTGTACTATTATTGTACTGTAGTGTGTACTATTATAGTACTGTAGTGTGTACTATTATAGTACTGTAGTGTGTACTATTATTGTACTGTAGTGTATACTATTATTGTACTGTAGTGTGTACTATTATAGTACTGTAGTGTGTACTATTATTGTACTGTATTGTGTACTATTATAGTACTGTAGTGTGTACTATTATTGTACTGTAGTGTGTACTATTATTGTACTGTCGTGTGTACTATTATAGTACTATAGTGTGTACTATTATAGTACTGTAGTGTGTACTATTATTGTACTGTAGTGTGTACTATTATTGAACTGTAGTGTGTACTATTATAGTACTATAGTGTGTACTATTATTGTACTATCATTGTACTGTAGTGTGTACTATTATTGTACTGTAGTGTGTACTATTATGGTACTGTAGTGTGTACTGTTATAGTACTGTAGTGTGTACTGTTTTAGTACTGTAGTGTGTACTATTATTGTACTGTAGTGTGTACTATTATAGTACAGTAGTGTGTACTATTATTGTACTGTAGTGTGTACTATTATTGTACTGTAGTGTGTACTATTATTGTACTGTAGTGTGTACTATTATAGTACTGTAGTGTGTACTATTATTGTACTGTAGTGTGTACTATTATTGTACTGTAGTTTGTACTATTATTGTACTGTAGTGTGTACTATTATAGTACTGTAGTGTGTACTATTATTGTAGGGTAGTTTGTACTATTATAGTACTGTAGTGTGTACTATTATTGTACTGTAGTGTGTACTATTTTAGTACTGTAGTGTGTACTATTATAGTACTGTAGTGTATACTATTATAGTACAGTAGTGTGTACTATTATAGTACTGTAGTGTGTACTATTATTGTACCCTAGTGTGTACTATTATTGTACTGTAGTGTGTACTATTATAGTACTGTAGTGTGTACTATTATTGTACTGTAGTGTGTACTATTATAGTACTGTAGTGTGTGTACTAATTTGTACTGTAGTGTGTACTATTATAGTACTGTAGTGTGTACTATTATAGTACTGTAGTGTGTACTATTATAGTACTGTAGTGTGTGTACTATTATAGTACTGTAGTGTGTACTATTATAGTACTGTAGTGAGTACTATTATAGTACTGTATTGTGTACTATTATAGTATTGTAGTGTGTACTATTATAGTACTGTAGTGTGTGTACTATTATAGTACTGTAGTGTGTACTATTATAGTACTGTAGTGAGTACTATTATGGTAATGTAGTGTGTACTATTATAGTATTGTAGTGTGTACTATTATAGTACTGTATTGTGTACAATTATTGTACTGTAGTGTGTACTATTATAGTACTGTAGTGTGTGTACTATTATAGTACTGTAGTGTGTGTACTATTATAGTACTGTAGTGTGTACTATTATAGTACTGTAGTGAGTACTATTATAGTACTGTAGTGTGTACTATTATAGTATTGTAGTGTGTACTATTATAGTACTGTATTGTGTACTATTATTGTACTGTAGTGTGTACTATTATAGTACTGTAGTGTGTGTACTATTATAGTACTGTAGTGTGTGTACTATTATTGTACTGTAGTGTGTACTATTATAGTACTGTAGTGTGTGTACTATTATAGTACTGTAGTGTGTACTATTATAGTACTGTAGTGTGTACTATTATAGTACTGTATTGTGTGTACTATTATAGTACTGTAGTGTGTACTATTATAGTACTGTAGTGAGTACTATTATAGTACTGTAGTGTGTACTATTATAGTATTGTAGTGTGTACTATTATAGTACTGTATTGTGTACTATTATTGTACTGTAGTGTGTACTATTATAGTACTGTAGTGTGTGTACTATTATAGTACTGTAGTGTGTGTACTATTATAGTACTGTAGTGTGTACCATTATAGTACTGTAGTGAGTACTATTATAGTACTGTAGTGTGCACTGTTATAGTATTGTAGTCTGTACTATTATAGTACTGTAGTGTGTGTACTATTATAGTACTGTAGTGTGTACTATTATAGTACTGTAGTGAGTACTATTATAGTACTGTAGTGTGTACTATTATAGTATTGTAGTGTGTACTATTATAGTACTGTATTGTGTACTATTATTGTACTGTAGTGTGTACTATTATAGTACTGTAGTGTGTGTACTATTATAGTACTGTAGTGTGTGTACTATTATAGTACTGTAGTGAGTACTATTATAGTACTGTAGTGTGTGTACTATTATAGTACTGTAGTGTGTACTATTATAATACTGTAGTGTGTATACTATTATAGTACTGTAGTGTGTGTACTATTATTGTACCGTAGTGTGTACTATTATTGTACTGTAGTGTGTACTATTATTGTACTGTAGTGTGTACTATTATAGTACTGTAGTGTGTACTATTATAGTACTGTAGTGTGTACTATTATAGTACTGTAGTGTGTACTATTATATTACTGTAGTGGGTACTATTATAGTACTGTTGTGTGTACTATTGTAGTACTGTAGTGTGTACTATTATTGTACTGTAGTGTGTACTATTATTGTACTGTAGTGTGTACTATTATTGTACTGTAGTGTGTACTATTATAGCACACCAGTGTGTGTACTATTATTGTACTGTAGTGTGTACTATTATAGTACTGTAGTGTGTACTATTATTGTACTGTAGTGTGTACTATTATTGTACTGTAGTGTGTACAATTATAGTGCTGTAGTGTGTACTATTATTGTACTGTAGTGTGTACTATTATAGTACTGTAGTGTGTACTATTTTTGTACTGTAGTGTGTACTATTATTGTACTGTAGTGTGTACTATTATAGTACTGTAGTGTGTACTATTATTGTACTGTAGTGTTTACTATAATAGTACTGTAGTGTGTGTACTATTATAGTACTGTAGTGTGTGTACTATTATAGTACTGTAGTGAGTACTATTATAGTACTGTAGTGTGTACTATTATAGTATTGTAGTGTGTACTATTATAGTACTGTAGTGTGTGTACTATTATAGTACTGTAGTGTGTACTATTATAGTACTGTAGTGAGTACTATTATAGTACTGTAGTGTGTACTATTATAGTAATGTAGTGTGTACTATTATAGTACTGTATTGTGTACTATTATTGTACTGTAGTGTGTACTATTATTGTACTGTAATGTGTGTACTATTATAGTACTGTAGTGTGTGTACTATTATAGTACTGTAGTGTGTACTATTATAGTACTGTAGTGTGTATACTATTATAGTACTGTAGTGTGTGTACTATTCTAGTACTGTAGTGTGTACTATTATTGTACCGTAGTGTGTACTATTATTGTACTGTAGTGTGTACTATTATTGTACTGAAGTGTGTACTATTATAGTACTGTAGTGTGTACTATTATAGTACTGTAGTGTGTACTATTATTGTACTGTAGTTTGTACTGTTATTGTACCGTAGTGTGTACAATTATTTTACTGTAGTGTGTACTATTATAGTACTGTAGTGTGTACTATTATAGTACTGTAGTGTGTACTATTATAGTACTGTAGTGTGTACTATTATAGTACTGTAGTGTGTACTATTATTGTACTGTAGTGTGTACTATTATTGTACTGTAGTGTGTTCTATTATTGTACTGTAGTGTGTACTATTATAGAACTCTAGTGTGTACTATTATTGTACTGTAGTGTGTACTATTATAGTACTGTAGTGTGTACTATTATTGTACTGTAGTGTGTACTATTATAGTACTGTAGTGTGTACTATTATAGTACTGTAGTGTGTACTATTATTGTACTGTAGTGTGTACTATTATAGTACTGTAGTGTGTACTATTATTGTACTGTAGTGTGTACTATTATTGTACTGTAGTGTGTACTATTATAGTACTGTAGTGTGTACTATTATTGTACTGTAGTGTGTACTATTATAGTACTGTAGTGTGTACTATTATTGTACTGGAGTGTGTACTATTATAGTACTGTAGTGTGTACTATTATTGTACTGTAGTGTGTACTATTATTGTACTGTAGTGTGTGCTATTATAGTACTGTAGTGTGTACTATTATAGTACTGTAGTGTAAACTATTATTGTACTGTAGTGTGTACTATTATTGCACTGTAGTGTGTACTATTATAGTACTGTAGTGTGTATTATTATTGTACTGTAGTGTGTACTATTATTGTACTGTAGTGTGTACTATTATTGTACTGTAGTGTGTACTATTATAGTACTGTAGTGTGTACTGTTATAGTACTGTAGTGTGTACTGTTATTATACTGTAGTGTGTACTATTATTGTACTCTAGTGTGTACTATTATAGTACTGTATTGTGTACTATTATTGTACTGTAGTGTGTACTATTATTGTACTGTAGTGTGTACTATTATAGTACTGTAGTGTGTACTATTATTGTACTGTAGTGTGTACTGTTATTGTACTGTAGTTTGTACTATTATTGTACTGTAGTGTGTACTATTATAGTACTGTAGTGTGTACTGTTATAGTACTGTAGTGTGTACTATTATTGTACTGTAGTTTGTACTATTATAGTACTGTAGTGTGTACTATTATTGTACTGTAGTGTGTACTATTATAGTACTGTTGTGTGTACTATTATAGTACTGTAGTGTGTACTATTATTGTACTGTAGTGTGTACTATTATAGTACTGTAGTGTGTACTATTATAGTACAGTAGTGTGTACTATTATAGTACTGTAGTGTGAACTATTATAGTACTGTAGAGTGTGTACAATTATTGTACTGTAGTGTGTGTACTATTAAAGTACTGTAGTGTGTACTTATATAGTACTGTAGTGTGTACTATTATAGTACTGTAGTGTGTACTATTATTGTACTGTAGTGTGTACTATTATTGTACTGTAGTGTGTACTATTATAGTACTGTAGTGTGTACTATTATAGTACTGTAGTGTGTGTACTATTTTTGTACTGTTGTGTGTACTATTATAGTACTGTAGTGTGTACTATTATAGTACTGTAGTGTGTGTACTATTATAGTACTGTAGTGTGTGTACTATTATAGTACTGTATTGTGTACTATTATAGTACTGTAGTGAGTAC
Source organism: Meconema thalassinum (assembly GCA_946902985.2). Lineage (NCBI taxonomy): Eukaryota > Metazoa > Arthropoda > Insecta > Orthoptera > Tettigoniidae > Meconema > Meconema thalassinum. The sequence goes on along the minus strand of OX336393.1, from coordinate 533,912,724 downwards.
TATTATAGTACTGTAGTGTGTACTATTGTAGTACTGTAATGTGTACTATTATTGTACTGTAGTGTGTACTATTATAGTACTGTAGTGTGTGTACTATTATAGTACTGTAGTGTGTACTATTATAGTACTGTAGTGTGTGTACTATTATAGTACTGTAGTGTGTACTATTATTGTACTGTAGTGTTTACTATTATAGTACTGTAGTGTGTGTACTATTATATTACTGTAGTGTGTACTGTTATAGTACTGTAGTGTGTACTATTATTGTACTGTAGTGTGTCCTATTATTGTACTGTAGTGTGTACTATTATAGTACTGTAGTGTGTAATATTATTGTACTGTAGTGTGTACTATTATAGTACTGTAGTGTGTACTATTATTGTACTGTAGTGTGTACTATTATTGTACTGTCGTGTGTACTATTATAGTACTGTAGTGTGTACTATTATAGTACTGTAGTGTGTACTATTATTGTACTGTAGTGTGTACTATTATTGTACTGTAGTGTGTACTATTATAGTACTGTAGTGTGTACTATTATGGTACTGTAGTGTATACTATTATAGTACTGTAGTGTGTGGACTATTATAGTACTGTAGTGTGTACTGTTATAGTACTGTAGTGTGTACTATTATAGTACTGTAGTGTGTGTACTATTATAATACCGTAGTGTGTACTACTATAGTACTGTAGTGTGTGTACTCTTATAGTACTGTAGTCTGTACTACTATAGTACTGTAGTGTGTGTACTATTATAGTACTGTAGTGTATACTATTATAGTACTGTAGTGTGTACTATTATAGTACTGTAGTGTGTACTATTATTGTACTGTAGTGTGTACTATTATTGTACTGTAGTTTGTACTATTATTGTACTGTAGTGTGTACTTTTATAGTACTGTAGTGTGTACTATTATTGTACTGTAGTTTGTACTATTATAGTACTGTAGTGTGTACTATTAGTGTACTGTAGTGTGCACTATTATAGTACTGTTGTGTGTACTATTATAGTACTGTAGTGTGTATTATTATTGTACTGTAGTGTGTACTATTATAGTACTGTAGTGTGTACTATTATAGTACTGTAGTGTATACTATTATAGTACAGTAGTGTGTACTATTATAGTACTGTAGTGTGTACTATTATAGTACTGTAGAGTGTGTACAATTATTGTACTGTAGTGTGTGTACTATTAAAGTACTGTAGTGTGTACTTATATAGTACTGTAGTGTGTACTATTATAGTACTGTAGTGTGTACTATTATTGTACTGTAGTGTGCACTATTATTGTACTGTAGTGTGTACTATTATAGTACTGTAGTGTGTACTATTATTGTACTGTAGTGTGTACTATTATAGTACTGTCGTGTGTACTATTATAGTACTGTAGTGTGTGTACTATTTTTGTACTGTAGTGTGTACTATTATAGTACTGTAGTGTGTACTATTATAGTACTGTAGTGTGTGTACTATTATAGTACTGTAGTGTGTGTACTATTATAGTACTGTAGTGTGTGTACTATTATAGTACTGTAGTGTGTACTATTATAGTACTGTAGTGAGTACTATTATAGTACTGCAGTGTGTACTATTACAGTACTGTAGTGTGTACTATTGTAGTACTGTAGTGTGTACTATTATTGAACTGTAGTGTGTACTATTATAGTACTGTAGTGTGTGTACTACTATAGTACTGTAGTGTGTACTATTATAGTACTGTAGTGTGTGTACTACTATAGTACTGTAGTGTGTACTATTATAGTACTGTAGAGTGTATACTATTATAGTACTGTAGTGTGTGTACTATTATAGTACTGTAGTGTGTACTATTATTGTACTGTAGTGTTTACTATTATTGTACTGTAGTGTGTACTATTATAGTACTGTAGTGTGTGTACTATTATAGTACTGTAGTGTGTGTACTATTATTGTACTGTAGTGTGTACTATTATAGTACTGTAGTGTGTACTATTATTGTACTGTAGTGTGTACTATTATAGTACTGTAGTGTGTACTATTATAGTACTGTAGTGTGTGTACTATTATAGTAATGTAGTGTGTGTACTATTATTGTACTGTAGTGTGTAATATTATAGTACTGTAGTGTATACTATTATAGTACTGTAGTGTGTACTACTATTGTACTGTAGTGTGTACTATTATAGTACTGTAGTGTGTACTATTATAGTACTGTAGGGTGTGTACTATTATAGTACTGTAGTGTGTGTACTATTATAGTTCTGTAGTGTGTGTACTATTATTGTACTGTAGTGTGTACTATTATAGTACTGTAGTGTGTACTATTATAGTACTGTAGTGTGCATTATTATAGTACTGTAGTGTGTACTATTATAGTACTGTAGTGTGTACTATTATTGTACTGTAGTGTGTACTATTATTGTACTGTAGTGTGTACTATTATAGTACTGTAGTGTGTACTATTATTGTACTGTAGTGTGTACTATTATTGTACTGTAGAGTGTACTATTATTGTACTGTAGTGTGTACTATTATAGTACTGTAGTGTGTACTGTTATAGTACTGTAGTGTGTATTGTTATAGTACTGTAGTGTGTACTATTATTGTACTGTAGTGTGTACTATTATAGTACTGTAGTGTGTACTATTATTGTACTGTAGTGTGTACTATTATTGTACTGTAGTGTGTACTATTATAGTACTGTAGTGTGTACTATTATAGTACTGTAGTGTGTACTATTATTGTACTGTAGTGTGTACTATTATTGTACTGTAGTTTGTACTATTATTGTACTGTAGTGTGTTCTATTATTGTACTGTAGTGTGTACTATTATAGTACTGTAGTGTGTACTATTATAGTACTGTAGTGTGTACTATTATTATACTGTAGTTTGTACTATTATAGTACTGTAGTGTGTACTACTATTGTACTGTAGTGTGTACTATTATAGTACTGTAGTGTGTACTATTATAGTACTGTAGTGGGTACTATTATAGTACTGTAGTGTGTACTATTGTAGTACTGTAGTGTGTACTATTATTGTACTGTAGTGTGTACTATTATTGTACTGTAGTGTGTACTATTATTGTACTGTAGTGTGTACTATTATAGCACACCAGTGTGTGTACTATTATTGTACTGTAGTGTGTACTATTATAGTACTGTAGTGTGTACTATTATTGTACTGTAGTGTGTACTTTTATTGTACTGTAGTGTGTACTATTATAGTACTGTAGTGTGTACTATTATTGTACTGTAATGTGTACTATTATAGTACTGTAGTGTGTACTATTTTTGTACTGTAGTGTGTAACATTATTGTACTGTAGTGTGTACTATTATAGTACTGTAGTGTGTACTATTATTGTACTGTAGTGTGTACTATTATAGTACTGTAGTGTGTGTACTATTATAGTACTGTAGTGTGTGTACTATTATAGTACTGTAGTGTGTACTATTATAGTACTGTAGTGAGTACTATTATAGTACTGTAGTGTGTACTATTATAGTATTGTAGTGTGTACTATTATAGTACTGTAGTGTGTGTACTATTATAGTACTGTAGTGTGTACTATTATAGTACTGTAGTGAGTACTATTATAGTACTGTAGTGTGTACTATTATAGTATTGTAGTGTGTACTATTATAGTACTGTATTGTGTACTATTATTGTACTGTAGTGTGTACTATTATAGTACTGTAGTGTGTGTATTATTATAGTACTGTAGTGTGTGTACTATTATAGTACTGTAGTGTGTACTATTATAGTACTGTAGTGTGTGTACTATTATAGTACTGTAGTGTGTACTATTATAGTACTGTAGTGTGTATACTATTATAGTACTGTAGTGTGTGTACTATTATAGTACTGTAGTGTGTACTATTATTGTACCGTAGTGTGTACTATTATTGTAATGTAGTGTGTACTATTATTGTACTGTAGTGTGTACTATTATAGTACTGTAGTGTGTACTATTATTGTACTGTAGTGTGTACTATTATTGTACTGTAGTGTGTACTATTATTGTACTGTAGTGTGTACTATTATAGAACTCTAGTGTGTACTATTATTGTACTGTAGTGTGTACTATTATAGTACTGTAGTGTGTACTATTATTGTACTGTAGTGTGTACTATTATTGTACTGTAGTGTGTACTATTATAGTACTGTAGTGTGTACCATTATAGTACTGTAGTGTGTACGATTATTGTACTGTAGTGTGTACTATTATAGTACTGTAGTGTGTACTATTATTGTACTGTAGTGTGTACTATTATAGTACTGTAGTGTGTACTATTATTATACTGTAGTGTGTACTATTATTGTACTGTAGTGTGTACTATTATAGTACTGTAGTGTGTACTATTATTGTACTGGAGTGTGTACTATTATAGTACTGTAGTGTGTACTATTACTGTACTGTAGTGTGTACTATTATTGTACTGTAGTGTGTACTATTATTGTACTGTAGTGTGTACTATTATAGTAATGTAGTGTGTACTATTATAGTACTGTAGTGTGTACTATTATTGTACTGTAGTGTGTACTATTATTGTACTGTAGTGTGTACTATTATAGTACTGTAGTGTGTACTATTATTGTACTGTAGTGTGTACTATTATTGTACTGTAGTGTGTACTATTATTGTACTGTAGTGTGTACTATTATAGTACTGTAGTGTGTACTGTTATAGTACTGTAGTGTGTACTGTTATAGTACTGTAGTGTGTACTATTATTGTACTGTAGTGTGTACTATTATAGTACTGTAGTGTGTACTATTATTGTACTGTAGTGTGTAGTATTATAGTACTGTAGTGTGTACTATTATAGTACTGTAGTTGGTACTATTATTGTACTGTAGTGTGTACTATTATAGTACTGCAGTGTGTGTACTATTATAGTACTGTAGTGTGTACTATTATAGTACTGTAGTGTGTACTATTATAGTACTGTAGTGGGTACTATTATTGTACTGTAGTGTGTACTATTATAGTACTGTAGTGTGAGTACTATTATAGTACTGTAGTGAGTACTATTATAGTACTGTAGTGTGTACTATTATAGTACTGTAGTGGGTACTATTATTGTACTGTAGTGTGTACTATTATAGTACTGTAGTGTGTGTACAATTATTGTACTGTAGTGTGTGTACTATTAAAGTACTGTAGTGTGTACTATTATAGTACTGTAGTGTGTACTATTATAGTACTGTAGTGTGTGTACTATTATTGTACTGTAGTGTGTGTACTATTATAGTACTGTAGTGTGTGTACTATTATAGTACTGTTGTGAGTACTATTATTGTACTGTAGTGTGTACTATTATAGTACTGTAGTGGGTACTATTATTGTACTGTAGTGTGTACTATTATAGTACTGTAGTGTGTGTACTATTATAGTACTGTAGTGTGTACTATTATAGTACTGTAGTGTGTGTACTATTATTGTACTGTAGTGTATACTATTATTGTACTGTAGTGTGTACTATTATAGGACTGTAGTCTGTACTATTATAGTACTGTAGTGTGTACTATTATAGTACTGTAGTGTGTGTACTATTATTGTACTGTAGTGTATACTATTATTGTACTGTAGTGTGTACTATTATAGGACTGTAGTGTGTACTATTATAGTACTGTAGTGTGTACTATTATTTTACTGTTGTGTGTGTACTATTATAGTACTGTAGTGTGTACTATTATAGTATTGTAGTGTGTGTACTATTATAGTACTCTAGTGTGTGTACTATTATTGTACTGTAGTATGTACTATTATAGTACTGTAGTGTGTACTATTCTGGTACTGTAGTGTGCACTATTATAGTACTGTAGTGTGTACTATTATAGTTCTGTAATGTGTACTATTCTTGTACTGTAGTGTGTACTATTATAGTACTGTAGTGTGTACTATTATAGTACTGTAGTGTGTACTATTATAGTACTGTAGTGTGTACTATTATAGTAGTGTAGTGTGTACTATTATAGTACTGTAGTGTGTGTACTATTATTGTACTGATGTGTGTACTATTATTGTACTGTAGTGTGTACTATTATAGTACTGTAGTGTGTACTAATATTGTACTGTAGTGTGTACTATTATAGTACTGTAGTGTGTACTATTATTGTACTGTAGTGTGTACTATTATAGTACTGTAGTGTGTACTATTATAGTACTGTAGTGTGTACTATTATTGTACTGTAGTGTGTACTATTATAGGACTGTAGTGTGTACTATTATAGTACTGTAGTGTGTACTATTATTGTACTGTAGTGTGTACTATTATTGTACTCTAGTGTGTACTATTATTGTACTGTAGTGTGTACTATTATAGTACTGTAGTGTGTACTATTAATGTACTGTAGTGTGTACTATTATTGTACTGTAGTGTGTACTATTATTGTACTGTAGTGTGTATTATTAATGTACTGTAGTGTGTACTATTATAGTACTGTAGTGTGTACTATTATAGTACTGTAGTGTGTACTATTATAGTACTGTAGTGTGTACTATTATTGTACTGTAGTGTGTACTATTATAGTACTGTAGTGTGTACTATTATAGTACTGTAGTGTGTACTATTATTGTACTGTAGTGTGTACTATTATAGTACTGTAGTGAGTACTATTATTGTACTGTAGCGTGTACTATTATTGTACTGTAGTTTGTACTATTATAGTACTGTAGTGTGTACTATTATTGTACTGTAGTGTGTACTATTATTGTACTGTAGTGTGTACTATTATAGTACTGTAGTGTGTACTATTATTGAACTGTAATGTGTACTACTATTGTACTGTAGTGTGTGCTATTATTGTACTGTAGTGTGTACTATTAATGTACTGTAGTGTGTTCTATTATTGTACTGTAGTGTGTACTATTATAGTACTGTAGTGTGTACTATTATAGTACTGTAGTGTGTACTATTATTGTACTGTAGTTTGTACTATTATAGTACTGTAGTGTGTACTATTATTGTACTGTAGTGTGTACTATTATAGTACTGTAGTGTGTACTATTATAGTACTGTAGTGTGTACAATTATTGTACTGTAGTGTGTACTATTATAGTACTGTAGTGTGTACTATTATAGTACTGTAGTGTATACTATTATAGTACAGTAGTGTGTACTATTATAGTACTGTAGTGTGTACAATTATAGTACTGTAGTGTGTGTACTATTATAGTACTGTAGTGTGGGCGTATATAGTACTGTAGTGTGTACTATTATAGTACTGTAGTGTGTACTATTATTGTACTGTAGTGTGTACTATTATTGTACTGTAGAGTGTACTATTATAGTACTGTAGTGTGTACTATTATTGTACTGTAGTGTGTACTATTATAGTACTGTAGTGTGTGTACTATTATAGTACTGCAGTGTGTGTACTATTATAGTACTGTAGTGTGTACTATTATAGCACTGTAGTGAGTACTATTATAGTACTGTAGTGTGTACTATTATAGTATTGTAGTGTGTACTATTATAGTACAGTAGTGTGTGTACTATTATAGTACTGTAGTGTGTACTATTATAGTACTGTAGTGAGTACTATTATAGTACTGTAGTGTGTACTATTATAGTATTGTAGAGTGTACTATTATAGTACTGTATTGTGTACTATTATTGTACTGTAGTGTGTACTATTATAGTACTGTAGTGTGTGTACTATTATAGTACTGTAGTGTGTGTACTATTATAGTACTGTAGTGTGTGCTATTATAGTACTGTAGTGTGTATACTATTATAGTACTGTAGTGTGTGTACTATTATAGTACTGTAGTGTGTACTATTATAGTACTGTAGTGTGTATACTATTATAGTACTGTAGTGTGTGTACTATTATAATACTGTAGTGTGTACTATTATTGTACCGTAGTGTGTACTATTATAGTACTGTAGTGTGTACTATTATAGTACTGTAGTGTGTACTATTATAGTACTGTAGTGTGTACTATTATAGTACTGTAGTGGGTACTATTACAGTACTGTAGTGTGTACTATTGTAGTACTGTAGTGTGTACTATTATTGTACTGTAGTGTGTACTATTATTGTACTGTAGTGTGTACTATTATTGTACTGTAGTGTGTACTATTATAGCACACCAGTGTGTGTACTATTATTGTACTGTAGTGTGTACTATTATAGTACTGTAGTGTGTACTATTATTGTACTGTAGTGTGTACTATTATTGTACTGTAGTGTGTACTATTATAGTACTGTAGTGTGTACTATTATTGTACTGTAGTGTGTACTATTATTGTACTGTAGTGTGTACTATTATAGTACTGTAGTGTGTACTATTATTGTACTGTAGTGTGTACTATTATAGTACTGTAGTGTGTACTATTTTTGTACTGTAGTGTGTACCATTATTGTACTGTAGTGTGTACTATTATAGTACTGTAGTGTGTACTATTATTGTACTGTAGTGTGTACTATTATAGTACTGTAGTGTGTGTACTATTATAGTACTGTAGTGTGTGTACTATTATAGTACTGTAGTGTGTACTATTATAGTACTGTAGTGTGTGTACTATTATAGTACTGTAGTGTGTACTATTATAGTATTGTAGTGTGTATACTATTATAGTACTGTAGTGTGTGTACTATTATAGTACTGTAGTGTGTACTATTATTGTACCGTAGTGTGTACTATTATTGTACTGTAGTGTGTACTATTATTGTACTGTAGTGTGTACTATTATAGTACTGTAGTGTGTACTATTATAGTACTGTAGTGTGTACTATTATAGTACTGTAGTGTGTGCTATTATTGTACTGTAGTGTGTACTATTATTGTACTGTAGTGTGTACTATTATTGTACTGTAGTGTGTACTATTATAGAACTCTAGTGTGTACTATTATTGTACTGTAGTGTGTACTATTATAGTACTGTAGTGTGTACTATTATTGTACTGTAGTGTGTACTATTATAGTACTGTAGTGTGTACTATTATAGTACTGTAGTGCGTACTATTATTGTACTGTAGTGTGTACTATTATAGTACTGTAGTGTGTACTATTATTGTACTGTAGTGTGTACTATTATAGTACTGTAGTGTGTACTATTATTATACTGTAGTGTGTACTATTATTGTACTGTAGTGTGTACTATCATAGTACTGTAGTGTGTACTATTATTGTACTGGAGTGTGTACTATTATAGTACTGTAGTGTGTACTATTATTGTACTGTAGTGTGTACTATTATTGTACTGTAGTGTGTACTACTATTGTACTGTAGTGTGTACTATTATAGTACTGTAGTGTGTACTATTATAGTACTGTAGTGTGTACTATTATTGTACTGTAGTGTGTACTATTATTGTACTGTAGTGTGTTCTATTATAGTACTGTAGTGTGTACTATTATTGTACTGTAGTGTGTACTATTATTGTACTGTAGTGTGTACTATTATTGTACTGTAGTGTGTACTATTATAGTACTGTAGTGTGTACTGTTATAGTACTGTAGTGTGTACTATTATTGTACTGTAGTGTGTACTATTATAGTACTGTAGTGTGTACTATTATTGTACTGTAGTGTGTAATATTATAGTACTGTAGTGTGTACTATTATAGTACTGTAGTGGGTACTATTATTGTACTGTAGTGTGTACTATTATAGTACTGTAGTGTGTGTACTATTATAGTACTGTAGTGTGTACTATTATAGTACTGTAGTGTGTACTATTATAGTACTGTAGTGGGTACTATTATTGTACTGTAGTGTGTACTATTATAGTACTGTAGTGTGTGTACTATTATAGTACTGTAGTGAGTACTATTATAGTACTGTAGTGTGTACTATTATAGTACTGTAGTGGGTACTATTATTGTACTGTAGTGTGTACTATTATAGTACTGTAGTGTGTGTACAATTATTGTACTGTAGTGTGTGTACTATTAAAGTACTGTAGTGTGTACTATTATAGTACTGTAGTGTGTACTATTATAGTACTGTAGTGTGTGTACTATTATTGTACTGTAGTGTGTGTACTATTATAGTACTGTAGTGTGTGTACTATTATAGTACTGTAGTGAGTACTATTATTGTACTGTAGTGTGTACTATTATAGTACTGTAGTGGGTACTATTATTGTACTGTAGTGTGTACTATTATAGTACTGTAGTGTGTGTACTATTATAGTACTGTAGTGTGTACTATTATAGTACTGTAGTTTGTGTACTATTATTGTACTGTAGTGTATACTATTATTGTACTGTAGTGTGTACTATTATAGGACTTAAGTCTGTACTATTATAGTACTGTAGTGTGTACTATTATAGTACTGTAGTGTGTGTACTATTATTGTACTGTAGTGTATACTATTATTGTACTGTAGTGTGTACTATTATAGGACTGTAGTGTGTACTATTATAGTACTGTAGTGTGTACTATTATTTTACTGTAGTGTGTGTACTATTATAGTACTGTAGTGTGTACTATTATAGTATTGTAGTGTGTGTACTATTATAGTACTGTAGTGTGTGTACTATTATTGTACTGTAGTATGTACTATTATAGTACTGTAGTGTGTACTATTCTGGTACTGTAGTGTGCACTATTATAGTACTGTAGTGTGTACTATTATAGTTCTGTAATGTGTACTATTCTTGTACTGTAGTGTGTACTATTATAGTACTGTAGTGTGTACTATTATAGTACTGTAGTGTGTACTATTATGGTACTGTAATGTGTACTATTATAGTACTGTAGTGTGTACTATTATAGTACTGTAGTGTGTACTATTATAGTACTGTAGTGTGTACTATTATAGTACTGTAGTGTGTGTACTATTATTGTACTGAAGTGTGTACTATTATTGTACTGTAGTGTGTACTATTATAGTACTGTAGTGTGTACAAATATTGTACTGTAGTGTGTACTATTATAGTACTGTAGTGTGTACTATTATTGTACTGTAGTGTGTACTATTATAGTACTGTAGTTTGTACTATTATAGTACTGTAGTGTGTACTATTATTGTACTGTAGTGTGTACTATTATAGGACTGTAGTGTGTACTATTATAGTACTGTAGTGTGTACTATTATTGTACTGTAGTGTGTACTATTATTGTACTCTAGTGTGTACTATTATTGTACTGTAGTGTGTACAATTATAGTACTGTAGTGTGTACTATTAATGTACTGTAGTGTGTACTATTATTGTACTGTAGTGTGTACTATTATTGTACTGTAGTGTGTATTATTATTGTACTGTAGTGTGTACTATTATAGTACTGTAGTGTGTACTATTATAGTACTGTAATGTGTACTATTATAGTACTGTAGTGTGTACTATTATTGTACTGTAGTGTGTACTATTATAGTACTGTAGTGTGTACTATTATAGTACTGTAGTGTGTACTATTATTGTACTGTAGTGTGTACTATTATAGTACTGTAGTGAGTACTATTATTGTACTGTAGTGTGTACTATTATTGTACTGTAGTGTGTACTATTATAGTACTGTAGTGTGTACTATTATTGTACTGTAGTGTGTACTAGTATTGTACTGTAGTGTGTACTATTATAGTACTGTAGTGTGTACTATTATTGTACTGTAATGTGTACTACTATTGTACTGTAGTGTGTGCTATTATTGTACTGTAGTGTGTACTATTAATGTACTGTAGTGTGTTCTATTATTGTACTGTAGTGTGTACTATTATAGTACTGTAGTGTGTACTATTATAGTACTGTAGTGTGTACTATTATTGTACTGTAGTTTGTACTATTATAGTACTGTAGTGTGTACTATTATTGTACTGTAGTGTGTACTATTATAGTACTGTAGTGTGTACTATTATAGTACTGTAGTGTGTACCATTATTGTACAGTAGTGTGTACTATTATAGTACTGTAGTGTGTACTATTATAGTACTGTAGTGTATACTATTATAGTATAGTAGTGTGTACTATTATAGTACTGTAGTGTGTACTATTATAGTACTGTAGTGTGTGTACTATTATAGTACTGTAGTGTGTGCGTATATAGTACTGTAGTGTGTACTATTATAGTACTGTAGTGTGTACTATTATTGTACTGCAGTGTGTACTATTATAGTACTGTAGTTTGTACTATTATAGTATTGTAGTTTGTACTATTATTGTACTGTAGTGTGTACTATTATAGGACTGTAGTGTGTACTATTATAGTACTGTAGTGTGTACTATTATTGTACTGTAGTCTGTACTATTATTGTACTGTAGTGTGTACTATTATTGTACTGTAGTGTGTACTATTATAGTACTGTAGTGTGTACTATTATTGTACTGTAGTGTGTACTATTATAGTACTGTAGTGTGTGTACTATTATAGTACTGTAGTGTGTGTACTATTATAGTACTGTAGTGTGTACTATTATAGCACTGTAGTGAGTACTATTATAGTACTGTAGTGTGTACTATTATAGTATTGTAGTGTGTACTATTATAGTACTGTAGTGTGTGTACTATTATAGTACTGTAGTGTGTACTATTATAGTACTGTAGTGAGTACTATTATAGTACTGTAGTGTGTACTATTATAGTATTGTAGTGTGTAATATTATAGTACTGTATTGTGTACTATTATTGTACTGTAGTGTGTACTATTATAGTACTGTAGTGTGTGTACTATTATAGTACTGTAGTGTGTGTACTATTATAGTACTGAAGTGTGTACTATTATAGTACTGTAGTGTGTGCACTATTATAGTACTGTAGTGTGTGCTATTATGGTACTGTAGTGTGTATACTATTATAGTACTGTAGTGTGTGTACTATTATAGTACTGTAGTGTGTACTATTATAGTACTGTAGTGTGTATACTATTATAGTACTGTAGTGTGTGTACTATTATAGTACTGTAGTGTGTACTATTATTGTACCGTAGTGTGTACTATTATTGTACTGTAGTGTGTACTATTATTGTACTGTAGTGTGTACTATTATAGTACTGTAGTGTGTACTATTATAGTACTGTAGTTTGTACTATTATAGTACTGTAGTGTGTACTATTATAGTACTGTAGTGGGTACTATTATTGTACTGTAGTGTGTACTATTATAGTACTGTAGTGTGTGTACTATTATAGTACTGTAGTGAGTACTATTATAGTACTGTAGTGTGTACTATTATAGTACTGTAGTGGGTACTATTATTGTACTGTAGTGTGTAATATTATAGTACTGTAGTGTGTGTACAATTATTGTACTGTAGTGTGTGTACTATTAAACTACTGTAGTGTGTACTATTATAGTACTGTAGTGTGTACTATTATAGTACTGTAGTGTGTGTACTATTATTGTACTGTAGTGTGTGTACTATTATAGTACTGTAGTGTGTGTACTATTATAGTACTGTAGTGAGTACTATTATTGTACTGTAGTGTGTACTATTATAGTACTGTAGTGGGTACTATTATTGTACTGTAGTGTGTACTATTATAGTACTGTAGTGTGTGTACTATTATAGTACTGTAGTGTGTACTATTATAGTACTGTAGTGTGTGTACTATTATTGTACTGTAGTGTATACTATTATTGTACTGTAGTGTGTACTATTATAGGACTGTAGTCTGTACAATTATAGTACTGTAGTGTGTACTATTATAGTACTGTAGTGTGTGTACTATTATTGTACTGTAGTGTATACTATTATTGTACTGTAGTGTGTACTCTTATAGGACTGTAGTGTGTACTATTATAGTACTGTAGTGTGTACTATTATTTTACTGTAGTGTGTGTACTATTATAGTACTGTAGTGTGTACTATTATAGTATTGTAGTGTGTGTACTATTATAGTACTGTAGTGTGTGTACTATTATTGTACTGTAGTATGTACTATTATAGTACTGTAGTGTGTACTATTCTGGTACTGTAGTGTGCACTATTATAGTACTGTAGTGTGTACTATTATAGTTCTGTAATGTGTACTATTCTTGTACTGTAGTGTGTACTATTATAGTACTGTAGTGTGTACTATTATAGTACTGTAGTGTGTACTATTATGGTACTGTAGTGTGTACTATTATAGTACTGTAGTGTGTACAATTATAGTACTGTAGTGTGTGTACTATTATTGTACTGAAGTGTGTACTATTATTGTACTGTAGTGTGTACTATTATAGTACTGTAGTGTGTACTAATATTGTACTGTAGTGTGTACTATTATAGTACTGTAGTGTGTACTATTATTGTACTGTAGTGTGTACTATTATAGTACTGTAGTTTGTACTATTATAGTACTGTAGTGTGTACTATTATTGTACTGTAGTGTGTACTATTATAGGACTGTAGTGTGTACTATTATAGTACTGTAGTGTGTACTATTATTGTACTGTAGTGTGTACTATTATTGTACTCTAGTGTGTACTATTATTGTACTGTAGTGTGTACTATTATAGTACTGCGGTGTGTACTATTAATGTACTGTAGTGTGTACTATTATTGTACTGTAGTGTGTACTATTATTGTACTGTAGTGTGTATTATTATTGTACTGTAGTGTGTACTATTATAGTACTGTAGTGTGTACTATTATAGTACTGTAATGTGTACTATTATAGTACTGTAGTGTGTACTATTATTGTACTGTAGTGTGTACTATTATAGTACTGTAGTGTGTACTATTATAGTACTGTAGTGTGTACTATTATTGTACTGTAGTGTGTACTATTATAGTACTGTAGTGAGTACTATTATTGTACTGTAGTGTGTACTATTATTGTACTGTAGTGTGTACTATTATAGTACTGTAGTGTGTACTATTATTGTACTGTAGTGTGTACTAGTATTGTACTGTAGTGTGTACTATTATAGTACTGTAGTGTGTACTATTATTGTACTGTAATGTGTACTACTATTGTACTGTAGTGTGTGCTATTATTGTACTGTAGTGTGTACTATTAATGTACTGTAGTGTGTTCTATTATTGTACTGTAGTGTGTACTATTATAGTACTGTAGTGTGTACTATTATAGTACTGTAGTGTGTACTATTATTGTACTGTAGTTTGTACTATTATAGTACTGTAGTGTGTACTATTATTGTACTGTAGTGTGTACTATTATAGTACTGTAGTGTGTACTATTATAGTACTGTAGTGTGTACTATTATTGTACAGTAGTGTGTACTATTATAGTACTGTAGTGTGTACTATTATAGTACTGTAGTGTATACTATTATAGTATAGTAGTGTGTACTATTATAGTACTGTAGTGTGTACTATTATAGTACTGTAGTGTGTGTACTATTATAGTACTGTAGTGTGTGCGTATATAGTACTGTAGTGTATACTATTATAGTACTGTAGTGTGTACTATTATTGTACTGTAGTGTGTACTATTATAGTACTGTAGTTTGTACTATTATAGTACTGTAGTGTGTACTATTATTGTACTGTAGTGTGTACTATTATAGGACTGTAGTGTGTACTATTATAGTACTGTAGTGTGTACTATTATTGTACTGTAGTGTGTACTATTATTGTACTGTAGTGTGTACTATTATTGTACTGTAGTGTGTACTATTATAGTACTGTAGTGTGTACTATTATTGTACTGTAGTGTGTACTATTATAGTACTGTAGTGTGTGTACTATTATAGTACTGTAGTGTGTGTACTATTATAGTACTGTAGTGTGTACTATTATAGCACTGTAGTGAGTACTATTATAGTACTGTAGTGTGTACTATTATAGTATTGTAGTGTGTACTATTATAGTACTGTAGTGTGTGTACTATTATAGTACTGTAGTGTGTACTATTATAGTACTGTAGTGAGTACTATTATAGTACTGTAGTGTGTACTATTATAGTATTGTAGTGTGTACTATTATAGTACTGTATTGTGTACTATTATTGTACTGTAGTGTGTACTATTATAGTACTGTAGTGTGTGTACTATTATAGTACTGTAGTGTGTGTACTATTATAGTACTGTAGTGTGTACTATTATAGTACTGTAGGGTGTGCACTATTATAGTACTGTAGTGTGTGCTATTATGGTACTGTAGTGTGTATACTATTATAGTACTGTAGTGTGTGTACTATTATAGTACTGTAGTGTGTACTATTATAGTACTGTAGTGTGTATACTATTATAGTACTGTAGTGTGTGTACTATTATAGTACTGTAGTGTGTACTATTATTGTACCGTAGTGTGTACTATTATTGTACTGTAGTGTGTACTATTATTGTACTGTAGTGTGTACTATTATAGTACTGTAGTGTGTACTATTATAGTACTGTAGTGTGTACTATTATAGTACTGTAGTGTGTACAATTATAGTACTGTAGTGGGTACTATTATAGTACTGTAGTGTGTACTATTGTAGTACTGTAGTGTGTACTATTATTGTACTGTAGTGTGTACTATTATTGTACTGTAGTGTGTACTATTATTGTACTGTAGTGTGTACTATTATAGCACACCAGTGTGTGTACTATTATTGTACTGTAGTGTGTACTATTATAGTACTGTAGTGTGTACTATTATTGTACTGTAGTGTGTACTATTATTGTACTGTAGTGTGTACTATTATAGTACTGTAGTGTGTACTATTATTGTACTGTAGTGTGTACTATTATAGTACTGTAGTGTGTACTATTTTTGTACTGTAGTGTGTACCATTATTGTACTGTAGTGTGTACTATTATAGTACTGTAGTGTGTATTATTGTACTGTAGTGTGTACTATTATAGTACTGTAGTGTGTGTACTATTATAGTACTGTAGTGTGTGTACTATTATAGTACTGTAGTGTGTACTATTATAGTACTGTAGTGAGTACTATTATAGTACTGTAGTGTGTACTATTATAGTATTGTAGTGTGTACTATTATAGTACTGTAGTGTGTGTGCTATTATAGTACTGTAGTGTGTACTATTATAGTACTGTAGTGAGTACTATTATAGTACTGTAGTGTGTACTATTATAGTATTGTAGTGTGTACTATTATAGTACTGTATTGTGTACTATTATTGTACTGTAGTGTGTACTATTATAGTACTGTAGTGTGTGTACTATTATAGTACTGTAGTGTGTGTACTATTATAGTACTGTAGTGTGTACTATTATAGTACTGTAGTGTGTGTACTATTATAGTACTGTAGTGTGTACTATTATAGTACTGTAGTGTGTATACTATTATAGTACTGTAGTGTGTGTACTATTATAGTACTGTAGTGTGTACTATTATTGTACCGTAGTGTGTACTATTATTGTACTGTAGTGTGTACTATTATTGTACTGTAGTGTGTACTATTATAGTACTGTAGTGTGTACTATTATAGTACTGTAGTGTGTACTATTATAGTACTGTAGTGTGTACTATTATTGTACTGTAGTTTGTACTATTATTGTACCGTAGTGTGTACAATTGTTGTACTGTAGTGTGTACTATTATAGTACTGTAGTGTGTACTATTATAGTACTGTAGTGTGTACTATTATAGTACTGTAGTGGGTACTATAATAGTACTGTAGTGTGTACTATTATAGTACTGTAGTGTGTACTATTATTGTACTGTAGTGTGTACTATTATTGTACTGTAGTGTGTACTATTATTGTACTGTAGTGTGTACTATTATAGAACTCTAGTGTGTACTATTATTGTACTGTAGTGTGTACTATTATTGTACTGTAGTGTGTACTATTATTGTACTGTAGTGTGTACTATTATTGTACTGTAGTGTGTACTATTATAGTACTGTAGTGTGTACTCTTATTGTACTGTAGTGTGTACTATTATAGTACTGTAGTGTGTACTATTATTATACTGTAGTGTGTACTATTATTGTACTGTAGTGTGTACTATTATAGTACTGTAATGTGTACTATTATTGTACTGGAGTGTGTACTATTATAGTACTGTAGTGTGTACTATTATTGTACTGTAGTGTGTACTATTATTGTACTGTAGTGTGTACTATTATAGTACTGTAGTGTGTACTATTATAGTACTGTAGTGTGTACTCTTATTGTACTGTAGTGTGTACTATTATAGTACTGTAGTGTGTACTATTATTGTACTGTAGTGTGTACTATTATTGTACTGTAGTGTGTACTATTATTGTACTGTAGTGTGTACTATTATAGTACTGTAGTGTGTACTGTTATAGTACTGTAGTGTGTACTGTTATAGTACTGTAGTGTGTACTATTATTGTACTGTAGTGTGTACTATTATAGTACTGTAGTGTGTACTATTATTGTAATGTAGTGTGTACTATTATTGTACTGTAGTGTGTACTATTATAGTACTGTAGTGTGTAATATTATAGTACTGTAGTGTGTACTATTATTGTACTGTAGTGTGTACTATTATTGTACTGTAGTTTGTACTATTATTGTACTGTAGTGTGTACTATTATAGTACTGTTGTGTGTACTATTATAGTACTGTAGTGTGTACTATTATTGTACTGTAGTTTGTACTATTATAGTACTGTAGTGTGTACTATTATTGTACTGTAGTGTGTACTATTATAGTACTGTAGTGTGTACTATTATAGTACTGTTGTGTGTACTATTATAGTACTGTAGTGTGTACTATTATTGTACTGTAGTGTGTACTATTATAGTACTGTAGTGTGTACTATTATAGTACTGTAGTGTATACTATTATAGTACAGTAGTGTGTACTATTATAGTACTGTAGTGTGTACTATTATAGTACTGTAGAGTGTGTACAATTATTGTACTGTAGTGTGTGTACTATTAAAGTTCTGTAGTGTGTACTTATATAGTACTGTAGTGTGTGCTATTATAGTACTGTAGTGTGTACTATTATTGTACTGTAGTGTGTACTATTATTGTACTGTAGTGTGTACTATTATAGTACTGTAGTGTGTACTATTATTGTACTGTAGTGTGTACTATTATAGTACTGTAGTGTGTACTATTATAGTACTGTAGTATGTGTACTATTTTTGTACTGTAGTGTGTACTATTATAGTACTGTAGTGTGTACTATTATAGTACTGTAGTGTGTGTACTATTATCGTACTGTAGTGTGTGTACTATTATAGTACTGTAGTGTGTGTACTATTATAGTACTGTAGTGTGTACTATTATAGTACTGTAGTGAGTACTATTATAGTACTGTAGTGTGTACTATTGTAGTACTGTAATGTGTACTATTATTGTACTGTAGTGTGTACTATTATAGTACTGTAGTGTGTGTACTATTATAGTACTGTAGTGTGTACTATTATAGTACTGTAGTGTGTACTATTATTGTACTGTAGTGTGTACTATTATTGTACTGTAGTGTGTACTATTATAGTACTGTAGAGTGTATACTATTATAGTACTGTAGTGTGTGTACTATTATAGTACTGTAGTGTGTACTATTATTGTACTGTAGTGTTTACTATTATTGTACTGTAGTGTGTACTATTATAGTACTGTAGTGTGTGTACTATTATAGTACTGTAGTGTGTGTACTATTATAGTACTGTAGTGTGTACTATTATAGTACTGTAGTGTGTACTATTATTGTACTGTAGTGTGTACTATTATTGTACTGTAGTGTGTACTATTATAGTACTGTAGTGTGTACTATTATTGTACTGTAGTGTGTACTATTATAGTACTGTAGTGTGTACTATTATTGTACTGTAGTGTGTACTATTATTGTACTGTCGTGTGTACTATTATAGTACTGTAGTGTGTACTATTATAGTACTGTAGTGTGTACTATTATTGTACTGTAGTGTGTACTATTATTGAACTGTAGTGTGTACTATTATAGTACTATAGTGTGTACTATTATTGTACTATCATTGTACTGTAGTGTGTACTATTATTGTACTGTAGTGTGTACTATTATAGTACTGTAGTGTGTACTGTTATAGTACTGTAGTGTGTACTGTTTTAGTACTGTAGTGTGTACTATTATTGTACTGTAGTGTGTACTATTATAGTACAGTAGTGTGTACTATTATTGTACTGTAGTGTGTACTATTATTGTACTGTAGTGTGTACTATTATTGTACTGTAGTGTGTACTATTATAGTACTGTAGTGTGTACTATTATTGTACTGTAGTGTGTACTATTATTGTACTGTAGTTTGTACTATTATTGTACTGTAGTGTGTACTATTATAGTACTGTAGTGTGTACTATTATTGTAGGGTAGTTTGTACTATTATAGTACTGTAGTGTGTACTATTATTGTACTGTAGTGTGTACTATTTTAGTACTGTAGTGTGTACTATTATAGTACTGTAGTGTATACTATTATAGTACAGTAGTGTGTACTATTATAGTACTGTAGTGTGTACTATTATAGTACTGTAGAGTGTGTACAATTATTGTACTGTACTGTGTGTACTATTAAAGTACTGTAGTGTGTACTTATATAGTACTGTAGTGTGTACTATTATAGTACTGTAGTGTGTACTATTATTGTACCCTAGTGTGTACTATTATTGTACTGTAGTGTGTACTATTATAGTACTGTAGTGTGTACTATTATTGTACTGTAGTGTGTACTATTATAGTACTGTAGTGTGTGTACTATTTTTGTACTGTAGTGTGTACTATTATAGTACTGTAGTGTGTACTATTATAGTACTGTAGTGTGTACTATTATAGTACTGTAGTGTGTGTACTATTATAGTACTGTAGTGTGTACTATTATAGTACTGTAGTGAGTACTATTATAGTACTGTATTGTGTACTATTATAGTATTGTAGTGTGTACTATTATAGTACTGTAGTGTGTGTACTATTATAGTACTGTAGTGGGTACTATTATAGTACTGTAGTGAGTACTATTATGGTAATGTAGTGTGTACTATTATAGTATTGTAGTGTGTACTATTATAGTACTGTATTGTGTACAATTATTGTACTGTAGTGTGTACTATTATAGTACTGTAGTGTGTGTACTATTATAGTACTGTAGTGTGTGTACTATTATAGTACTGTAGTGTGTACTATTATAGTACTGTAGTGAGTACTATTATAGTACTGTAGTGTGTACTATTATAGTATTGTAGTGTGTACTATTATAGTACTGTATTGTGTACTATTATTGTACTGTAGTGTGTACTATTATAGTACTGTAGTGTGTGTACTATTATAGTACTGTAGTGTGTGTACTATTATAGTACTGTAGTGTGTACTATTATAGTACTGTAGTGTGTGTACTATTATAGTACTGTAGTGTGTACTATTATAGTACTGTAGTGTGTACTATTATAGTACTGTATTGTGTGTACTATTATAGTACTGTAGTGTGTACTATTATAGTTCTGTAGTGAGTACTATTATAGTACTGTAGTGTGTACTATTATAGTATTGTAGTGTGTACTATTATAGTACTGTATTGTGTACTATTATTGTACTGTAGTGTGTACTATTATAGTACTGTAGTGTGTGTACTATTATAGTACTGTAGTGTGTGTACTATTATAGTACTGTAGTGTGTACCATTATAGTACTGTAGTGAGTACTATTATAGTACTGTAGTGTGCACTGTTATAGTATTGTAGTCTGTACTATTATAGTACTGTAGTGTGTGTACTATTATAGTACTGTAGTGTGTACTATTATAGTACTGTAGTGAGTACTATTATAGTACTGTAGTGTGTACTATTATAGTATTGTAGTGTGTACTATTATAGTACTGTATTGTGTACTATTATTGTACTGTAGTGTGTACTATTATAGTACTGTAGTGTGTGTACTATTATAGTACTGTAGTGTGTGTACTATTATAGTACTGTAGTGAGTACTATTATAGTACTGTAGTGTGTGTACTATTATAGTACTGTAGTGTGTACTATTATAATACTGTAGTGTGTATACTATTATAGTACTGTAGTGTGTGTACTATTATTGTACCGTAGTGTGTACTATTATTGTACTGTAGTGTGTACTATTATTGTACTGTAGTGTGTACTATTATAGTACTGTAGTGTGTACTATTATAGTACTGTAGTGTGTACTATTATAGTACTGTAGTGTGTACTATTATATTACTGTAGTGGGTACTATTATAGTACTGTTGTGTGTACTATTGTAGTACTGTAGTGTGTACTATTATTGTACTGTAGTGTGTACTATTATTGTACTGTAGTGTGTACTATTATAGCACACCAGTGTGTGTCCTATTATTGTACTGTAGTGTGTACTATTATAGTACTGTAGTGTGTACTATTATTGTACTGTAGTGTGTACTATTATTGTACTGTAGTGTGTACAATTATAGTGCTGTAGTGTGTACTATTATTGTACTGTAGTGTGTACTATTATAGTACTGTAGTGTGTACTATTTTTGTACTGTAGTGTGTACTATTATTGTACTGTAGTGTGTACTATTATAGTACTGTAGTGTGTACTATTATTGTACTGTAGTGTTTACTATTATAGTACTGTAGTGTGTGTACTATTATAGTACTGTAGTGTGTGTACTATTATAGTACTGTAGTGAGTACTATTATAGTACTGTAGTGTGTACTATTATAGTATTGTAGTGTGTACTATTATAGTACTGTAGTGTGTGTACTATTATAGTACTGTAGTGTGTACTATTATAGTACTGTAGTGAGTACTATTATAGTACTGTAGTGTGTACTATTATAGTAATGTAGTGTGTACTATTATAGTACTGTATTGTGTACTATTATTGTACTGTAGTGTGTACTATTATTGTACTGTAATGTGTGTACTATTATAGTACTGTAGTGTGTGTACTATTATAGTACTGTAGTGTGTACTATTATAGTACTGTAGTGTGTATACTATTATAGTACTGTAGTGTGTGTACTATTCTAGTACTGTAGTGTGTACTATTATTGTACCGTAGTGTGTACTATTATTGTACTGTAGTGTGTACTATTATTGTACTGTAGTGTGTACTATTATAGTACTGTAGTGTGTACTATTATAGTACTGTAGTGTGTACTATTATTGTACTGTAGTTTGTACTGTTATTGTACCGTAGTGTGTACAATTATTTTACTGTAGTGTGTACTATTATAGTACTGTAGTGTGTACTATTATAGTACTGTAGTGTGTACTATTATAGTACTGTAGTGTGTACTATTATTGTACTGTAGTGTGTACTATTATTGTACTGTAGTGTGTTCTATTATTGTACTGTAGTGTGTACTATTATAGAACTCTAGTGTGTACTATTATTGTACTGTAGTGTGTACTATTATAGTACTGTAGTGTGTACTATTATTGTACTGTAGTGTGTACTATTATAGTACTGTAGTGTGTACTATTATAGTACTGTAGTGTGTACTATTATTGTACTGTAGTGTGTACTATTATAGTACTGTAGTGTGTACTATTATTGTACTGTAGTGTGTACTATTATTGTACTGTAGTGTGTACTATTATAGTACTGTAGTGTGTACTACTATTGTACTGTAGTGTGTACTATTATTGTACTGTAGTGTGTACTATTATAGTACTGTAGTGTGTACTATTATTGTACTGGAGTGTGTACTATTATAGTACTGTAGTGTGTACTATTATTGTACTGTAGTGTGTACTATTATTGTACTGTAGTGTGTGCTATTATAGTACTGTAGTGTGTACTATTATAGTACTGTAGTGTAAACTATTATTGTACTGTAGTGTGTACTATTATTGCACTGTAGTGTGTACTATTATAGTACTGTAGTGTGTATTATTATTGTACTGTAGTGTGTACTATTATTGTACTGTAGTGTGTACTATTATTGTACTGTAGTGTGTACTATTATAGTACTGTAGTGTGTACTGTTATAGTACTGTAGTGTGTACTGTTATTATACTGTAGTGTGTACTATTATTGTACTCTAGTGTGTACTATTATAGTACTGTATTGTGTACTATTATTGTACTGTAGTGTGTACTATTATTGTACTGTAGTGTGTACTATTATAGTACTGTAGTGTGTACTATTATTGTACTGTAGTGTGTACTGTTATTGTACTGTAGTTTGTACTATTATTGTACTGTAGTGTGTACTATTATAGTACTGTAGTGTGTACTGTTATAGTACTGTAGTGTGTACTATTATTGTACTGTAGTTTGTACTATTATAGTACTGTAGTGTGTACTATTATTGTACTGTAGTGTGTACTATTATAGTACTGTTGTGTGTACTATTATAGTACTGTAGTGTGTACTATTATTGTACTGTAGTGTGTACTATTATAGTACTGTAGTGTGTACTATTATAGTACAGTAGTGTGTACTATTATAGTACTGTAGTGTGAACTATTATAGTACTGTAGAGTGTGTACAATTATTGTACTGTAGTGTGTGTACTATTAAAGTACTGTAGTGTGTACTTATATAGTACTGTAGTGTGTACTATTATAGTACTGTAGTGTGTACTATTATTGTACTGTAGTGTGTACTATTATTGTACTGTAGTGTGTACTATTATAGTACTGTAGTGTGTACTATTATAGTACTGTAGTGTGTGTACTATTTTTGTACTGTTGTGTGTACTATTATAGTACTGTAGTGTGTACTATTATAGTACTGTAGTGTGTGTACTATTATAGTACTGTAGTGTGTGTACTATTATAGTACTGTATTGTGTACTATTATAGTACTGTAGTGAGTACTATTATAGTACTGTAGTGTGTACTATTGTAGTACTGTAATGTGTACTATTATTGTACTGTAGTGTGTACTATTATAGTACTGTAGTGTGTGTACTATTATAGTACTGTAGTGTGTACTATTATAGTACTGTAGTGTGTGTACTATTATAGTACTGTAGTGTGTACTATTATTGTACTGTAGTGTTTACTATTATAGTACTGTAGTGTGTGTACTATTATAGTACTGTAGTGTGTGTACTATTATAGTACTGTAGTGTGTACTGTTATAGTACTGTAGTGTGTACTATTATTGTACTGTAGTGTGTCCTATTATTGTACTGTAGTGTGTACTATTATAGTACTGTAGTGTGTAATATTATTGTACTGTAGTGTGTACTATTATAGTACTGTAGTGTGTACTATTATTGTACTGTAGTGTGTACTATTATTGTACTGTCGTGTGTACTATTATAGTACTGTAGTGTGTACTATTATAGTACTGTAGTGTGTACTATTATTGTACTGTAGTGTGTACTATTATTGTACTGTAGTGTGTACTATTATAGTACTGTAGTGTGTAGTATTATGGTACTGTAGTGTATACTATTATAGTACTGTAGTGTGTGGACTATTATAGTACTGTAGTGTGTACTGTTATAGTACTGTAGTGTGTACTATTATAGTACTGTAGTGTGTGTACTATTATAATACCGTAGTGTGTACTACTATAGTACTGTAGTGTGTGTACTCTTATAGTACTGTAGTCTGTACTACTATAGTACTGTAGTGTGTGTACTATTATAGTACTGTAGTGTATACTATTATAGTACTGTAGTGTGTACTATTATAGTACTGTAGTGTGTACTATTATTGTACTGTAGTGTGTACTATTATTGTACTGTAGTTTGTACTATTATTGTACTGTAGTGTGTACTTTTATAGTACTGTAGTGTGTACTATTATTGTACTGTAGTTTGTACTATTATAGTACTGTAGTGTGTACTATTAGTGTACTGTAGTGTGCACTATTATAGTACTGTTGTGTGTACTATTATAGTACTGTAGTGTGTATTATTATTGTACTGTAGTGTGTACTATTATAGTACTGTAGTGTGTACTATTATAGTACTGTAGTGTATACTATTATAGTACAGTAGTGTGTACTATTATAGTACTGTAGTGTGTACTATTATAGTACTGTAGAGTGTGTACAATTATTGTACTGTAGTGTGTGTACTATTAAAGTACTGTAGTGTGTACTTATATAGTACTGTAGTGTGTACTATTATAGTACTGTAGTGTGTACTATTATTGTACTGTAGTGTGCACTATTATTGTACTGTAGTGTGTACTATTATAGTACTGTAGTGTGTACTATTATTGTACTGTAGTGTGTACTATTATAGTACTGTCGTGTGTACTATTATAGTACTGTAGTGTGTGTACTATTTTTGTACTGTAGTGTGTACCATTATTGTACTGTAGTGTGTACTATTATAGTACTGTAGTGTGTATTATTGTACTGTAGTGTGTACTATTATAGTACTGTAGTGTGTGTACTATTATAGTACTGTAGTGTGTGTACTATTATTGTACTGTTGTGTGTACTATTATAGTACTGTAGTGTGTACTATTATAGTACTGTAGTGTGTACTATTATTGTACTGTAGTGTGTACTATTATAGTACTGTAGTGTGTACTATTATTGTACTGTAGTGTGTACTATTATTATACTGTAGTGTGTACTATTATTGTACTGTAGTGTGTACTATTATAGTACTGTAGTGTGTACTATTATTGTACTGGAGTGTGTACTATTATAGTACTGTAGTGTGTACTATTATTGTATTCTAGTGTGTGTACTATTATAGTACTGTAGTGTGTGTACTATTATTGTACTGTAGTATGTACTATTATAGTACTGAAGTGTGTACTATTCTGGTACTGTAATGTGCACTATTATAGTACTGTAGTGTGTACTATTATAGTTCTGTAATGTGTACTATTCTTGTACTGTAGTGTGTACTATTATAGTACTGTAGTGTGTACTATTATAGTACTGTAGTGTGTACTATTATAGTACTGTAGTGTGTACTATTATAGTACTGTAGTGTGTACTATTATAGTACTGTAGTGTGTACCATTATAGTACTGTAGTGTGTGTACTATTATTGTACTGAAGTGTGTACTATTATTGTACTGTAGTGTGTACTATTATAGTACTGTAGTGTGTACTAATATTGTACTGTAGTGTGTACTATTATAGTACTGTAGTGTGTACTATTATTGTACTGTAGTGTGTACTATTATTGTACTGTAGTGTGTACTATTATTGTACTGTAGTGTGTACTATTATAGTACTGTAGTGTGTACTGTTATAGTACTGTAGTGTGTACTGTTATAGTACTGTAGTGTGTTCTATTATTGTACTGTAGTGTGTACTATTATAGTACTGTAGTGTGTACTATTATTGTACTGTAGTGTGTAATATTATAGAACTGTAGTGTGTACTATTATAGTACTGTAGTTGGTACCATTATTGTACTGTAGTGTGTACTATTATAGTACTGTAGTGTGTGTACTATTATAGTACTGTAGTGTGTACTATTATAGTACTGTAGTGTGTACTATTATAGTACTGTAGTGGGTACAATTATTGTACTGTAGTGTGTACTATTATAGTACTGTAGTGTGTGTACTATTATAGTACTGTAGTGAGTACTATTATAGTACTGTAGTGTGTACTATTATAGTACTGTAGTGGGTACTATTATTGTACTGTAGTGTTTACTATTATAGTACTGTAGTGTGTGTACAATTATTGTACTGTAGTGTGTGTACTATTAAAGTACTGTAGTGTGTACTATTATAGTACTGTAGTGTGTACTATTATAGTACTGTAGTGTGTACTATTATAGTACTGTAGTGGGTACTATTATTGTACTGTAGTGTGTACTATTATAGTACTGTAGTGTGTGTACTATTATAGTACTGTAGTGTGTA
This sequence comes from Meconema thalassinum, assembly GCA_946902985.2. NCBI lineage: Eukaryota > Metazoa > Arthropoda > Insecta > Orthoptera > Tettigoniidae > Meconema > Meconema thalassinum. Next base: position 533,885,187 of record OX336393.1, on the reverse strand, counting down.
CTATTATAGTACTGTAGTGTGTGTACTATTATTGTACTGTAGTGTATACTATTATTGTACTGTAGTGTGTACTATTATAGGACTGTAGTCTGTACTATTATAGTACTGTAGTGTGTACTATTATAGTACTGTAGTGTGTGTACTATTATTGTACTGTAGTGTATACTATTATTGTACTGTAGTGTGTACTATTATAGGACTGTAGTGTGTACTATTATAGTACTGTAGTGTGTAATATTATTTTACTGTAGTGTGTGTACTATTATAGTACTGTAGCGTGTACTATTATAGTATTCTAGTGTGTGTACTATTATAGTACTGTAGTGTGTGTACTATTATTGTACTGTAGTATGTACTATTATAGTACTGAAGTGTGTACTATTCTGGTACTGTAATGTGCACTATTATAGTACTGTAGTGTGTACTATTATAGTTCTGTAATGTGTACTATTCTTGTACTGTAGTGTGTACTATTATAGTACTGTAGTGTGTACTATTATAGTACTGTAGTGTGTACTATTATAGTACTGTAGTGTGTACTATTATAGTACTGTAGTGTGTACTATTATAGTACTGTAGTGTGTACTATTATAGTACTGTAGTGTGTGTACTATTATTGTACTGAAGTGTGTACTATTATTGTACTGTAGTGTGTACTATTATAGTACTGTAGTGTGTACTAATATTGTACTGTAGTGTGTACTATTATAGTACTGTAGTGTGTACTATTATTGTACTGTAGTGTGTACTATTATAGTACTGTAGTGTGTACTATTATTGTACTGTAGTGTGTACTATTATAGGACTGTAGTGTGTACTATTATAGTACTGTAGTGTGTACTATTATTGTACTGTAGTGTGTACTATTATTGTACTCTAGTGTGTACTATTATTGTACTGTAGTGTGTACTATTATAGTACTGTAGTGTGTACTATTAATGTACTGTAGTGTGTATTATTATTGTACTGTAGTGTGTACTATTATAGTACTGTAGTGTGTACTATTATAGTACTGTAGTGTGTACTATTATAGTACTGTAGTGTGTACTATTATTGTACTGTAGTGTGTACTATTATAGTACTGTAGTGTGTACTATTATAGTACTGTAGTGTGTACTATTATTGTACTGTAGTGTGTACTATTATAGTACTGTAGTGAGTACTATTATTGTACTGTAGTGTGTACTATTATTGTACTGTAGTGTGTACTATTATAGTACTGTAGTGTGTACTATTATTGTACTGTAGTGTGTACTATTATTGTACTGTAGTGTGTACTATTATAGTACTGTAGTGTGTACTATTATTGTACTGTAATGTGTACTACTATTGTACTGTAGTGTGTGCTATTATTGTACTGTAGTGTGTACTATTAATGTACTGTAGTGTGTTCTATTATTGTACTGTAGTGTGTACTATTATAGTACTGTAGTGTGTACTATTATAGTATTGTAGTGTGTACTATTATTGTACTGTAGTGTGTACTATTATAGTACTGTAGTGTGTGTACTATTTTTTTACTGTAGTGTGTACTATTATAGTACTGTAGTGTGTACTATTATAGTACTGTAGTGTGTGTACTATTATAGTACTGTAGTGTGTACTATTATAGTACTGTAGTGAGTACTATTATAGTACTGTATTGTGTACTATTATAGTCGTGTAGTGTGTACTATTATAGTACTGTAGTGTGTGTACTATTATAGTACTGTAGTGTGTACTATTATAGTACTGTAGTGAGTACTATTATTGTACTGTAGTGTGTACTATTATTGTACTGTAGTGTGTACTATTATAGTACTGTAGTGTGTACTATTATAATACAGTAGTGTGTACTATTATAGTACTGTAGTGTGTACTATTATAGTACTGTAGAGTGTGTACAATTATTGTACTGTAGTGTGTGTACTATTAAAGTACTGTAGTGTGTACTTATATAGTACTGTAGTGTGTACTATTATAGTACTGTAGTGTGTACTATTATTGTACTGTAGTGTGTACTATTATTGTACTGTAGTGTGTACTATTATAGTACTGTAGTGTGTACTATTATTGTACTGTAGTGTGTACTATTATAGTACTGTAGTGTGTGTACTATTTTTGTACTGTAGTGTGTACTATTATAGTACTGTAGTGTGTACTATTATAGTACTGTAGTGTGTGTACTATTATAGTACTGTAGTGTGTACTATTATAGTATTGTAGTGTGTACTATTATAGTACTGTAGTGTGTGTGCTATTATAGTACTGTAGTGTGTACTATTATAGTACTGTAGTGAGTACTATTATGGTAATGTAGTGTGTACTATTATAGTATTGTAGTGTGTACTATTATAGTACTGTATTGTGTACAATTATTGTACTGTAGTGTGTACTATTATAGTACTGTAGTGTGTGTACTATATTGTACTGTAGTGTGTGTACTATTATAGTACTGTAGTGTGTACTATTATAGTACTGTAGTGAGTACTATTATAGTACTGTAGTGTGTACTATTATGGTATTGTAGTGTGTACTATTATAGTACTGTATTGTGTACTATTATTGTACTGTAGTGTGTACTATTATAGTACTGTAGTGTGTGTACTATTATAGTACTGTAGTGTGTGTACTATTATAGTACTGTAGTGTGTACTTTTATAGTACTGTAGTGTGTGTACTATTATAGTACTGTAGTGTGTACTATTATAGTACTGTAGTGTGTACTATTATAGTACTGTATTGTGTGTACTATTATAGTACTGTAGTGTGTACTATTATAGTACTGTAGTGAGTACTATTATAGTACTGTAGTGTGTACTATTATAGTATTGTAGTGTGTACTATTATAGTACTGTATTGTGTACTATTATTGTACTGTAGTGTGTACTATTATAGTACTGTAGTGTGTGTACTATTATAGTACTGTAGTGTGTGTACTATTATAGTACTGTAGTGTGTACCATTATAGTACTGTAGTGAGTACTATTATAGTACTGTAGTGTGCACTGTTATAGTATTGTAGTCTGTACTATTATAGTACTGTAGTGTGTGTACTATTATAGTACTGTAGTGTGTACTATTATAGTACTGTAGTGAGTACTATTATAGTACTGTAGTGTGTACTATTATAGTATTGTAGTGTGTACTATTATAGTACTGTATTGTGTACTATTATTGTACTGTAGTGTGTACTATTATAGTACTGTAGTGTGTGTACTATTATAGTACTGTAGTGTGTGTACTATTATAGTACTGTAGTGAGTACTATTATAGTACTGTAGTGTGTGTACTATTATAGTACTGTAGTGTGTACTATTATAATACTGTAGTGTGTATACTATTATAGTACTGTAGTGTGTGTACTATTATTGTACCGTAGTGTGTACTATTATTGTACTGTAGTGTGTACTATTATTGTACTGTAGTGTGTACTATTATAGTACTGTAGTGTGTACTATTATAGTACTGTAGTGTGTACTATTATAGTACTGTAGTGTGTACTATTATAGTACTGTAGTGGGTACTATTATAGTACTGTTGTGTGTACTATTGTAGTACTGTAGTGTGTACTATTATTGTACTGTAGTGTGTACTATTATTGTACTGTAGTGTGTACTATTATTGTACTGTAGTGTGTAGTATTATAGCACTATTATTGTACTGTAGTGTGTACTATTATAGTACTGTAGTGTGTACTATTATTGTACTGTAGTGTGTACTATTATTGTACTGTAGTGTGTACAATTATAGTACTGTAGTGTGTACTATTATTGTACTGTAGTGTGTACTATTATAGTACTGTAGTGTGTACTATTTTTGTACTGTAGTGTGTACTATTATTGTACTGTAGTGTGTACTATTATAGTACTGTAGTGTGTACTATTATTGTACTGTAGTGTGTACTATTATAGTACTGTAGTGTGTGTACTATTATAGTACTGTAGTGTGTGTACTATTATAGTACTGTAGTGAGTACAATTATAGTACTGTAGTGTGTACTATTATAGTATTGTAGTGTGTACTATTATAGTACTGTAGTGTGTGTACTATTATAGTACTGTAGTGTGTACTATTATAGTACTGTAGTGAGTACTATTATAGTACTGTAGTGTGTACTATTATAGTAATGTAGTGTGTACTATTATAGTACTGTATTGTGTACTATTATTGTACTGTAGTGTGTACTATTATAGTACTGTAGTGTGTGTACTATTATAGTACTGTAGTGTGTGTACTATTATAGTACTGTAGTGAGTACTATTATAGTACTGTAGTGTGTGTACTATTATAGTACTGTAGTGTGTACTATTATAATACTGTAGTGTGTATACTATTATAGTACTGTAGTGTGTGTACTATTATTGTACCGTAGTGTGTACTATTATTGTACTGTAGTGTGTACTATTATTGTACTGTAGTGTGTACTATTATAGTACTGTAGTGTGTACTATTATAGTACTGTAGTGTGTACTATTATAGTACTGTAGTGTGTACTATTATAGTACTGTAGTGGGTACTATTATAGTACTGTTGTGTGTACTATTGTAGTACTGTAGTGTGTACTATTATTGTACTGTAGTGTGTACTATTATTGTACTGTAGTGTGTACTATTATAGTACTGTAATGTGTGTACTATTATAGTACTGTAGTGTGTGTACTATTATAGTACTGTAGTGTGTACTATTATAGTACTGTAGTGTGTACTATTATAGTACTGTAGTGTGTATACTATTATAGTACTGTAGTGTGTGTACTATTATAGTACTGTAGTGTGTACTATTATTGTACCGTAGTGTGTACTATTATTGTACTGTAGTGTGTACTATTATTGTACTGTAGTGTGTACTATTATAGTACTGTAGTGTGTACTATTATAGTACTGTAGTGTGTACTATTATTGTACTGTAGTTTGTACTGTTATTGTACCGTAGTGTGTACAATTATTGTACTGTAGTGTGTACTATTATTGTACTGTAGTGTGTAGTATTATAGCACTATTATTGTACTGTAGTGTGTACTATTATAGTACTGTAGTGTGTACTATTATTGTACTGTAGTGTGTACTATTATTGTACTGTAGTGTGTACAATTATAGTACTGTAGTGTGTACTATTATTGTACTGTAGTGTGTACTATTATAGTACTGTAGTGTGTACTATTTTTGTACTGTAGTGTGTACTATTATTGTACTGTAGTGTGTACTATTATAGTACTGTAGTGTGTACTATTATTGTACTGTAGTGTGTACTATTATAGTACTGTAGTGTGTGTACTATTATAGTACTGTAGTGTGTGTACTATTATAGTACTGTAGTGAGTACAATTATAGTACTGTAGTGTGTACTATTATAGTATTGTAGTGTGTACTATTATAGTACTGTAGTGTGTGTACTATTATAGTACTGTAGTGTGTACTATTATAGTACTGTAGTGAGTACTATTATAGTACTGTAGTGTGTACTATTATAGTAATGTAGTGTGTACTATTATAGTACTGTATTGTGTACTATTATTGTACTGTAGTGTGTACTATTATAGTACTGTAATGTGTGTACTATTATAGTACTGTAGTGTGTGTACTATTATAGTACTGTAGTGTGTACTATTATAGTACTGTAGTGTGTACTATTATAGTACTGTAGTGTGTATACTATTATAGTACTGTAGTGTGTGTACTATTATAGTACTGTAGTGTGTACTATTATTGTACCGTAGTGTGTACTATTATTGTACTGTAGTGTGTACTATTATTGTACTGTAGTGTGTACTATTATAGTACTGTAGTGTGTACTATTATAGTACTGTAGTGTGTACTATTATTGTACTGTAGTTTGTACTGTTATTGTACCGTAGTGTGTACAATTATTGTACTGTAGTGTGTACTATTATAGTACTGTAGTGTGTACTATTATAGTACTGTAGTGTGTACTATTATAGTACTGTAGTGGGTACTATTATAGTACTGTAGTGTGTACTATTATAGTACTGTAGTGTGTACTATTATTGTACTGTAGTGTGTACTATTATTGTACTGTAGTGTGTTCTATTATTGTACTGTAGTGTGTACTATTATAGAACTCTAGTGTGTACTATTATTGTACTGTAGTGTGTACTATTATAGAACTGTAGTGTGTACTATTATTGTACTGTAGTGTGTACTATTATAGTACTGTAGTGTGTACTATTATAGTACTGTAGTGTGTACTATTATTGTACTGTAGTGTGTACTATTATAGTACTGTAGTGTGTACTATTATTGTACTGTAGTGTGTACTATTATTGTACTGTAGTGTGTACTATTATAGTACTGTAGTGTGTACTATTATTGTACTGTAGTGTGTACTATTATTGTACTGTAGTGTGTACTATTATAGTACTGTAGTGTGTACTATTATTGTACTGGAGTGTGTACTATTATAGTACTGTAGTGTGTACTATTATTGTACTGTAGTGTGTACTATTATTGTACTGTAGTGTGTGCTATTATAGTACTGTAGTGTGTACTATTATAGTACTGTAGTGTAAACTATTATTGTACTGTAGTGTGTACTATTATTGTACTGTAGTGTGTACTATTATAGTACTGTAGTGTGTACTATTATTGTACAGTAGTGTGTACTATTATTGTACTGTAGTGTGTACTATTATTGTACTGTAGTGTGTACTATTATAGTACTGTAGTGTGTACTGTTATAGTACTGTAGTGTGTACTGTTATAGTACTGTAGTGTGTACTATTATTGTACTCTAGTGTGTACTATTATAGTACTGTAGTGTGTACTATTATTGTACTGTAGTGTGTACTATTATTGTACTGTAGTGTGTACTATTATAGTACTGTAGTGTGTACTATTATTGTACTGTAGTGTGTACTATTATTGTACTGTAGTTTGTGCTATTATTGTACTGTAGTGTGTACTATTATAGTACTGTAGTGTGTACTGTTATAGTACTGTAGTGTGTACTATTATTGTACTGTAGTTTGTACTATTATAGTACTGTAGTGTGTACTATTATTGTACTGTAGTGTGTACTATTATAGTACTGTTGTGTGTACTATTATAGTACTGTAGTGTGTACTATTATTGTACTGTAGTGTGTACTATTATAGTACTGTAGTGTGTACTATTATAGTACAGTAGTGTGTACTATTATAGTACTGTAGTGTGTACTATTATAGTACTGTAGAGTGTGTACAATTATTGTACTGTAGTGTGTGTACTATTAAAGTACTGTAGTGTGTACTTATATAGTACTGTAGTGTGTACTATTATAGTACTGTAGTGTGTACTATTATTGTACTGTAGTGTGTACTATTATTGTACTGTAGTGTGTACTATTATAGTACTGTAGTGTGTACTATTATTGTACTGTAGTGTGTACTATTATAGTAATGTAGTGTGTACTATTATAGTACTGTAGTGTGTGTACTATTTTTGTACTGTTGTGTGTACTATTATAGTACTGTAGTGTGTACTATTATTGTACTGTAGTGTGTTTACTATTATAGTACTGTAGTGTGTGTACTATTATAGTACTGTAGTGTGTACTATTATAGTACTGTAGTGAGTACTATTATAGTACTGTAGTGTGTACTAGTGTAGTACTGTAATGTGTACTATTATTGTACTGTAGTGTGTACTATTATAGTACTGTAGTGTGTGTACTATTATAGTACTGTAGTGTGTACTATTATAGTACTGTATTGTGTGTACTATTATAGTACTGTACTGTGTACTATTATAGTACTGTAGAGTGTATACTATTATAGTACTGTAGTGTGTGTACTATTATAGTACTGTAGTGTGTACTATTATTGTACTGTAGTGTTTACTATTATAGTACTGTAGTGTGTGTACTATTATAGTACTGTAGTGTGTGTACTATTATAGTACTGTAGTGTGTACTATTATAGTACTGTAGTGTGTACTATTATTGTACTGTAGTGTGTTCTATTATTGTACTGTAGTGTGTACTATTATAGTACTGTAGTGTGTAATATTATTGTACTGTAGTGTGTACTATTATAGTACTGTAGTGTGTACTATTATTGTACTGTAGTGTGTACTATTATTGTACTGTCGTGTGTACTATTATAGTACTGTAGTGTGTACTATTATAGTACTGTAGTGTGTACTATTATTGTACTGTAGTGTGTACTATTATTGTACTGTAGTGTGTACTATTATAGTACTGTAGTGTGTACTATTATTGTACTGTAGTGTGTACTATTATTGTACTGTAGTGTGTACTATTATAGTACTGTAGTGTGTACTGTTATAGTACTGTAGTGTGTACTGTTATAGTACTGTAGTGTGTACTATTATTGTACTGTAGTGTGTACTATTATAGTACTGTAGTGTGTACTATTATTGTACTGTAGTGTGTACTATTATTGTACTGTAGTGTGTACTATTATAGTACTGTAGTGTGTACTATTATAGTACTGTAGTGTGTACTATTATTGTACTGTAGTGTGTACTATTAATGTACTGTAGTTTGTACTATTATTGTACTGTAGTGTGTACTTTTATAGTACTGTAGTGTGTACTATTATTGTACTGTAGTTTGTACTATTATAGTACTGTAGTGTGTACTATTAGTGTACTGTAGTGTGTACTATTATAGTACTGTTGTGTGTACTATTATAGTACTGTAGTGTGTATTATTATTGTACTGTAGTGTGTACTATTATAGTACTGTAGTGTGTACTATTATAGTACTGTAGTGTATACTATTATAGTACAGTAGTGTGTACTATTATAGTACTGTAGTGTGTACTATTATAGTACTGTAGTGTGTACTATTATAGTACTGTAGTGTGTGTACTATTTTTGTACTGTAGTGTGTACTATTATAGTACTGTAGTGTGTACTATTATAGTACTGTAGTGTGTGTACTATTATAGTACTGTAGTGTGTGTACTATTATAGTACTGTAGTGTGTGTACTATTATAGTACTGTAGTGTGTACTATTATAGTACTGTAGTGAGTACTATTATAGTACTGTAGTGTGTACTATTATAGTACTGTAGTGTGTACTATTGTAGTACTGTAGTGTGTACTATTATTGAACTGTAGTGTGTACTATTATAGTATTGTAGTGTGTGTACTACTATAGTACTGTAGTGTGTACTATTATAGTACTGTAGTGTGTGTACTATTATAGTACTGTAGTGTGTACTATTATAGTACTGTAGTGTGTACTATTATAGTACTGTAGAGTGTATACTATTATAGTACTGTAGTGTGTGTACTATTATAGTACTGTTGTGTGTACTATTATTTTACTGTAGTGTTTACTATTATTGTACTGTAGTGTGTACTATTATAGTACTGTAGTGTGTGTACTATTATAGTACTGTAGTGTGTGTACTATTATTGTACTGTAGTGTGTACTATTATAGTACTGTAGTGTGTACTATTATTGTACTGTAGTGTGTACTATTATAGTACTGTAGTGTGTACTATTATAGTACTGTAGTGTGTGTACTATTATAGTACTGTAGTGTGTGTACTATTATTGTACTGTAGTGTGTAATATTATAGTACTGTAGTGTATACTATTATAGTACTGTAGTGTGTACTACTATTGTACTGTAGTGTGTACTATTATAGTACTGTAGTGTGTACTATTATAGTACTGTAGGGTGTGTACTATTATAGTACTGTAGTGTGTGTACTATTATAGTTCTGTAGTGTGTGTACTATTATTGTACTGTAGTGTGTACTATTATAGTACTGTAGTGTGTACTATTATAGTACTGTAGTGTGCATTATTATAGTACTGTAGTGTGTACTATTATAGTACTGTAGTGTGTACTATTATTGTACTGTAGTGTGTACTATTATAGTATTGTAGTGTGTACTATTATAGTACTGTATTGTGTACTATTATTGTACTGTAGTTTGTACTATTATAGTACTGTAGTGTGTACTATTATAGTACTGTAGTGTGTACTATTATAGTACTGTAGTGGCTACTATTGTAGTACTGTAGTGTGTACTATTATAGTACTGTAGTGTGTACTATTATTGTACTGTAGTGTGTACTATTATTGTACTGTAGTGTGTACTATTATAGAACTCTAGTGTGTACTATTATTGTACTGTAGTGTGTACTATTATAGTACTGTAGTGTGTACTATTATTGTACTGTAGTGTGTACTATTATTGTACTGTAGTGTGTACTATTATAGTACTGTAGTGTGTACTATTACAGTACTGTAGTGTGTACTATTATTGTACTGTAGTGTGTACTATTATAGTACTGTAGTGTGTACTATTATTGTACTGTAGTGTGTACAATTATAGTACTGTAGTGTGTACTATTATTATACTGTAGTGTGTACTATTATTGTACTGTAGTGTGTACTATTATAGTACTGTAGTGTGTACTATTATTGTACTGGAGTGTGTACTATTATAGTACTGTAGTGTGTACTATTATTGTACTGTAGTGTGTACTATTATTGTACTGTAGTGTGTACTATTATTGTACTGTAGTGTGTACTATTATAGTACTGTAGTGTGTACTATTATAGTACTGTAGTGTATACCATTATTGTACTGTAGTGTGTACTATTATTGTACTGTAGTGTGTACTATTATAGTACTGTAGTGTGTACTATTATTGTACTGTAGTGTGTACTATTATTGTACTGTAGTGTGTACTATTATTGTACTGTAGTGTGTACTATTATAGTACTGTAGTGTGTACTGTTATAGTACTGTAGTGTGTACTGTTATAGTACTGTAGTGTGTACTATTATTGTACTGTAGTGTGTACTATTATAGTACTGTAGTGTGTACTATTATTGTACTGTAGTGTGTAATATTATAGTACTGTAGTGTGTACTATTATAGTACTGTAGTGGGTACTATTATTGTACTGTAGTGTGTACTATTATAGTACTGTAGTGTGTGTACTATTATAGTACTGTAGTGTGTACTATTATAGTACTGTAGTGTGTACTATTATAGTACTGTAGTGGGTACTATTATTGTACTGTAGTGTGTACTATTATAGTACTGTAGTGTGTGTACTATTATAGTACTGTAGTGAGTACTATTATAGTACTGTAGTGTGTACTATTATAGTACTGTAGTGGGTACTATTATTGTACTGTAGTGTGTACTATTATAGTACTGTAGTGTGTGTACAATTATTGTACTGTAGTGTGTGTACTATTAAAGTACTGTAGTGTGTACTATTATAGTACTGTAGTGTGTACTATTATAGTACTGTAGTGTGTGTACTATTATTGTACTGTAGTGTGTGTACTATTATAGTACTGTAGTGTGTGTACTATTATAGTACTGTAGTGAGTACTATTATTGTACTGTAGTGTGTACTATTATAGTACTGTAGTGGGTACTATTATTGTACTGTAGTGTGTACTATTATAGTTCTGTAGTGTGTGTACTATTATAGTACTGTAGTGTGTACTATTATAGTACTGTAGTGTGTGTACTATTATTGTACTGTATTGTATACTATTATTGTACTGTAGTGTGTACTATTATAGGACTGTAGTCTGTACTATTATAGTACTGTAGTGTGTACTATTATAGTACTGTAGTGTGTGTACTATTATTGTACTGTAGTGTATACTATTATTGTACTGTAGTGTGTACTATTATGGTAATGTAGTGTGTACTATTATAGTATTGTAGTGTGTACTATTATAGTACTGTATTGTGTACAATTATTGTACTGTAGTGTGTACTATTATAGTACTGTAGTGTGTGTACTATATTGTACTGTAGTGTGTGTACTATTATAGTACTGTAGTGTGTACTATTATAGTACTGTAGTGAGTACTATTATAGTACTGTAGTGTGTACTATTATGGTATTGTAGTGTGTACTATTATAGTACTGTATTGTGTACTATTATTGTACTGTAGTGTGTACTACTATAGTACTGTAGTGTGTGTACTATTATAGTACTGTAGTGTGTGTACTATTATAGTACTGTAGTGTGTACTTTTATAGTACTGTAGTGTGTGTACTATTATAGTACTGTAGTGTGTACTATTATAGTACTGTAGTGTGTACTATTATAGTACTGTATTGTGTGTACTATTATAGTACTGTAGTGTGTACTATTATAGTACTGTAGTGAGTACTATTATAGTACTGTAGTGTGTACTATTATAGTATTGTAGTGTGTACTATTATAGTACTGTATTGTGTACTATTATTGTACTGTAGTGTGTACTATTATAGTACTGTAGTGTGTGTACTATTATAGTACTGTAGTGTGTGTACTATTATAGTACTGTAGTGTGTACCATTATAGTACTGTAGTGAGTACTATTATAGTACTGTAGTGTGCACTGTTATAGTATTGTAGTCTGTACTATTATAGTACTGTAGTGTGTGTACTATTATAGTACTGTAGTGTGTACTATTATAGTACTGTAGTGAGTACTATTATAGTACTGTAGTGTGTACTATTATAGTATTGTAGTGTGTACTATTATAGTACTGTATTGTGTACTATTATTGTACTGTAGTGTGTACTATTATAGTACTGTAGTGTGTGTACTATTATAGTACTGTAGTGTGTGTACTATTATAGTACTGTAGTGAGTACTATTATAGTACTGTAGTGTGTGTACTATTATAGTACTGTAGTGTGTACTATTATAATAATGTAGTGTGTATACTATTATAGTACTGTAGTGTGTGTACTATTATTGTACCGTAGTGTGTACTATTATTGTACTGTAGTGTGTACTATTATTGTACTGTAGTGTGTACTATTATAGTACTGTAGTGTGTACTATTATAGTACTGTAGTGTGTACTATTATAGTACTGTAGTGTGTACTATTATAGTACTGTAGTGGGTACTATTATAGTACTGTTGTGTGTACTATTGTAGTACTGTAGTGTGTACTATTATTGTACTGTAGTGTGTACTATTATTGTACTGTAGTGTGTACTATTATTGTACTGTAGTGTGTACTATTATAGCACACCAGTGTGTACTATTATTGTACTGTAGTGTGTACTATTATAGTACTGTAGTGTGTACTATTATTGTACTGTAGTGTGTACTATTATTGTACTGTAGTGTGTACAATTATAGTACTGTAGTGTGTACTATTATTGTACTGTAGTGTGTACTATTATAGTACTGTAGTGTGTACTATTTTTGTACTGTAGTGTGTACTATTATTGTACTGTAGTGTGTACTATTATAGTACTGTAGTGTGTACTATTATTGTACTGTAGTGTGTACTATTATAGTACTGTAGTGTGTGTACTATTATAGTACTGTAGTGTGTGTACTATTATAGTACTGTAGTGAGTACTATTATAGTACTGTAGTGTGTACTATTATAGTATTGTAGTGTGTACTATTATAGTACTGTAGTGTGTGTACTATTATAGTACTGTAGTGTGTACTATTATAGTACTGTAGTGAGTACTATTATAGTACTGTAGTGTGTACTATTATAGTAATGTAGTGTGTACTATTATAGAACTGTATTGTGTACTATTATTGTACTGTAGTGTGTACTATTATAGTACTGTAATGTGTGTACTATTATAGTACTGTAGTGTGTGTACTATTATAGTACTGTAGTGTGTACTATTATAGTACTGTAGTGTGTGTACTATTATAGTACTGTAGTGTGTACTATTATAGTACTGTAGTGTGTATACTATTATAGTACTGTAGTGTGTGTACTATTATAGTACTGTAGTGTGTACTATTATTGTACCGTAGTGTGTACTAATATTGTACTGTAGTGTGTACTATTATTGTACTGTAGTGTGTACTATTATAGTACTGTAGTGTGTACTATTATAGTACTGTAGTGTGTACTATTATTGTACTGTAGTTTGTACTGTTATTGTACCGTAGTGTGTACAATTATTGTACTGTAGTGTGTACTATTATAGTACTGTAGTGTGTACTATTATAGTACTGTAGTGTGTACTATTATAGTACTGTAGTGGGTACTATTATAGTACTGTAGTGTGTACTATTATTGTACTGTAGTGTGTACTATTATTGTACTGTAGTGTGTTCTATTATTGTACTGTAGTGTGTACTATTATAGAACTCTAGTGTGTACTATTATTGTACTGTAGTGTGTACTATTATAGTACTGTAGTGTGTACTATTATTGTACTGTAGTGTGTACTATTATAGTACTGTAGTGTGTACTATTATAGTACTGTAGTGTGTACTATTATTGTACTGTAGTGTGTACTATTATAGTACTGTAGTGTATACTATTATTGTACTGTAGTGTGTACTATTATTGTACTGTAGTGTGTACTATTATAGTACTGTAGTGTGTACTATTATTGTACTGTAGTGTGTACTATTATTGTACTGTAGTGTGTACTATTATAGTACTGTAGTGTGTACTATTATTGTACTGGAGTGTGTACTATTATAGTACTGTAGTGTGTACTATTATTGTACTGTAGTGTGTACTATTATTGTACTGTAGTGTGTGCTATTATAGTACTGTAGTGTGTACTATTATAGTACTGTAGTGTAAACTATTATTGTACTGTAGTGTGTACTATTATTGTACTGTAGTGTGTACTATTATAGTACTGTAGTGTGTACTATTATTGTACTGTAGTGTGTACTATTATTGTACTGTAGTGTGTACTATTATTGTACTGTAGTGTGTACTATTATAGTACTGTAGTGTGTACTGTTATAGTACTGTAGTGTGTACTGTTATAGTACTGTAGTGTGTACTATTATTGTACTCTAGTGTGTACTATTATAGTACTGTAGTGTGTACTATTATTGTACTGTAGTGTGTACTATTATTGTACTGTAGTGTGTACTATTATAGTACTGTAGTGTGTACTATTATTGTACTGTAGTGTGTACTATTATTGTACTGTAGTTTGTGCTATTATTGTACTGTAGTGTGTACTATTATAGTACTGTAGTGTGTACTGTTATAGTACTGTAGTGTGTACTATTATTGTACTGTAGTTTGTACTATTATAGTACTGTAGTGTGTACTATTATTGTACTGTAGTGTGTACTATTATAGTACTGTTGTGTGTACTATTATAGTACTGTAGTGTGTACTATTATTGTACTGTAGTGTGTACTATTATAGTACTGTAGTGTGTACTATTATAGTACAGTAGTGTGTACTATTATAGTACTGTAGTGTGTACTATTATAGTACTGTAGAGTGTGTACAATTATTGTACTGTAGTGTGTGTACTATGAAAGTACTGTAGTGTGTACTTATATAGTACTGTAGTGTGTACTATTATAGTACTGTAGTGTGTACTATTATTGTACTGTAGTGTGTACTATTATTGTACTGTAGTGTGTACTATTATAGTACTGTAGTGTGTACTATTATTGTACTGTAGTGTGTACTATTATAGTAATGTAGTGTGTACTATTATAGTACTGTAGTGTGTGTACTATTTTTGTACTGTTGTGTGTACTATTATAGTACTGTAGTGTGTACTATTATAGTACTGTAGTGTGTGTACTATTATAGTACTGTAGTGTGTGTACTATTATAGTACTGTAGTGTGTACTATTATAGTACTGTAGTGAGTACTATTATAGTACTGTAGTGTGTACTATTGTAGTACTGTAATGTGTACTATTATTGTACTGTAGTGTGTACTATTATAGTACTGTAGTGTGTGTACTATTATAGTACTGTAGTGTGTACTATTATAGTACTGTATTGTGTGTACTATTATAGTACTGTAGTGTGTACTATTATAGTACTGTAGAGTGTATACTATTATAGTACTGTAGTGTGTGTACTATTATAGTACTGTAGTGTGTACTATTATTGTACTGTAGTGTTTACTATTATAGTACTGTAGTGTGTGTACTATTATAGTACTGTAGTGTGTGTACTATTATAGTACTGTAGTGTGTACTATTATAGTACTGTAGTGTGTACTATTATTGTACTGTAGTGTGTTCTATTATTGTACTGTAGTGTGTACTATTATAGTACTGTAGTGTGTAATATTATTGTACTGTAGTGTGTACTATTATAATACTGTAGTGTGTACTATTATTGTACTGTAGTGTGTACTATTATTGTACTGTCGTGTGTACTATTATAGTACTGTAGTGTGTACTATTATAGTACTGTAGTGTGTACTATTATTGTACTGTAGTGTGTACTATTATTGTACTGTAGTGTGTACTATTATAGTACTGTAGTGTGTACTATTATTGTACTGTAGTGTGTACTATTATTGTACTGTAGTGTGTACTATTATTGTACTGTAGTGTGTACTATTATAGTACTGTAGTGTGTACTGTTATAGTACTGTAGTGTGTACTGTTATAGTACTGTAGTGTGTACTATTATTGTACTGTAGTGTGTACTATTATAGTACTGTAGTGTGTACTATTATTGTACTGTAGTGTGTACTATTATTGTACTGTAGTGTGTACTATTATAGTACTGTAGTGTGTACTATTATAGTACTGTAGTGTGTACTATTATTGTACTGTAGTGTGTACTATTAATGTACTGTAGTTTGTACTATTATTGTACTGTAGTGTGTACTTTTATAGTACTGTAGTGTGTACTATTATTGTACTGTAGTTTGTACTATTATAGTACTGTAGTGTGTACTATTAGTGTACTGTAGTGTGTACTATTATAGTACTGTTGTGTGTACTATTATAGTACTGTAGTGTGTATTATTATTGTACTGTAGTGTGTACTATTATAGTACTGTAGTGTGTACTATTATAGTACTGTAGTGTATACTATTATAGTACAGTAGTGTGTACTATTATAGTACTGTAGTGTGTACTATTATAGTACTGTAGAGTGTGTACAATTATTGTACTGTAGTGTGTGTACTATTAAAGTACTGTAGTGTGTACTTATATAGTACTGTAGTGTATACTATTATAGTACTGTAGTGTGTACTATTATTGTACTGTAGTGTGCACTATTATTGTACTGTAGTGTGTACTATTATAGTACTGTAGTTCGACTATTATTGTACTGTAGTGTGTACTATTATAGTACTTAGTGTGTACTATTATAGTACTGTAGTGTGTGTACTATTTTTGTATTGTAGTGTGTACTATTATAGTACTGTAGTGTGTACTATTATAGTACTGTAGTGTGTGTACTATTATAGTACTGTAGTGTGTGTACTATTATAGTACTGTAGTGTGTGTACTATTATAGTACTGTAGTGTGTACTATTATAGTACTGTAGTGAGTACTATTATAGTACTGTAGTGTGTACTATTATAGTACTGTAGTGTGTACTATTGTAGTACTGTAGTGTGTACTATTATTGAACTGTAGTGTGTACTATTATAGTACTGTAGTGTGTGTACTACTATAGTACTGTAGTGTGTACTATTATAGTACTGTAGTGTGTGTACTATTATAGTACTGTAGTGTGTACTATTATAGTACTGTAGAGTGTATACTATTATAGTACTGTAGTGTGTGTACTATTATAGTACTGTAGTGTGTACTATTATTTTACTGTAGTGTTTACTATTATTGTACTGTAGTGTGTACTATTATAGTACTGTAGTGTGTGTACTATTATAGTACTGTAGTGTGTGTACTATTATTGTACTGTAGTGTGTACTATTATAGTACTGTAGTGTGTACTATTATTGTACTGTAGTGTGTACTATTATAGTACTGTAGTGTGTACTATTATAGTACTGTAGTGTGTGTACTATTATAGTACTAGAGTGTGTGTACTATTATTGTACTGTAGTGTGTAATATTATAGTACTGTAGTGTATACTATTATAGTACTGTAGTGTGTACTACTATTGTACTGTAGTGTGTACTATTATAGTACTGTAGTGTGTACTATTATAGTACTGTAGGGTGTGTACTATTATAGTACTGTAGTGTGTGTACTATTATAGTTCTTTAGTGTGTGTACTATTATTGTACTGTAGTGTGTACTATTATAGTACTGTAGTGTGTACTATTATAGTACTGTAGTGTGCATTATTATAGTACTGTAGTGTGTACTATTATAGTACTGTAGTGTGTACTATTATTGTACTGTAGTGTGTACTATTATAGTATTGTAGTGTGTACTATTATAGTACTGTATTGTGTACTATTATTGTACTGTAGTGTGTACTATTATAGTACTGTAGTGTGTACTATTATAGTACTGTAGTGGGTACTATTATAGTACTGTAGTGTGTACTATTATAGTACTGTAGTGTGTACTATTATTGTACTGTAGTGTGTACTATTATTGTACTGTAGTGTGTACTATTATAGAACTCTAGTGTGTACTATTATTGTACTGTAGTGTGTACTATTATAGTACTGTAGTGTGTACTATTATTGTACTGTAGTGTGTACTATTATTGTACTGTAGTGTGTACTATTATAGTACTGTAGTGTGTACTATTACAGTACTGTAGTGTGTACTATTATTGTACTGTAGTGTGTACTATTATAGTACTGTAGTGTGTACTATTATTGTACTGTAGTGTGTACTATTATAGTACTGTAGTGTGTACTATTATTATACTGTAGTGTGTACTATTACAGTACTGTAGTGTGTACTATTATTGTACTGTAGTGTGTACTATTATAGTACTGTAGTGTGTACTATTATAGTACTGTAGTGTGTACTATTATAGTACTGTAGTGTATACTATTATTGTACTGTAGTGTGTACTATTATTGTACTGTAGTGTGTACTATTATAGTACTGTAGTGTGTACTATTATTGTACTGTAGTGTGTACTATTATTGTACTGTAGTGTGTACTATTATTGTACTGTAGTGTGTACTATTATAGTACTGTAGTGTGTACTGTTATAGTACTGTAGTGTGTACTGTTATAGTACTGTAGTGTGTACTATTATTGTACTGTAGTGTGTACTATTATAGTACTGTAGTGTGTACTATTATTGTACTGTAGTGTGTAATATTATAGTACTGTAGTGTGTACTATTATAGTACTGTAGTGGGTACTATTATTGTACTGTAGTGTGTACTATTATAGTACTGTAGTGTGTACTATTATAGTACTGTAGTGTGTACTATTATAGTACTGTAGTGGGTACTATTATAGTACTGTAGTGGGTACTATTATTGTACTATAGTGTGTACTATTATAGTACTGTAGTGTGTGTACTATTATAGTACTGTAGTGAGTACTATTATAGTACTGTAGTGTGTACTATTATAGTACTGTAGTGGGTACTATTATTGTACTGTAGTGTGTACTATTATAGTACTGTAGTGTGTGTACAATTATTGTACTGTAGTGTGTGTACTATTAAAGTACTGTAGTGTGTACTATTATAGTACTGTAGTGTGTACTATTATAGTACTGTAGTGTGTGTACTATTATTGTACTGTAGTGTGTGTACTATTATAGTACTGTAGTGTGTGTACTATTATAGTACTGTAGTGAGTACTATTATTGTACTGTAGTGTGTACTATTATATTACTGTAGTGGGTACTATTATTGTACTGTAGTGTGTACTATTATAGTACTGTAGTGTGTGTACTATTATAGTACTGTAGTGTGTACTATTATAGTACTGTAGTGTGTGTACTATTATTGTACTGTAGTGTATACTATTATTGTACTGTAGTGTGTACTATTATAGGACTGTAGTCTGTACTATTATAGTACTGTAGTGTGTACTATTATAGTACTGTAGTGTGTGTACTATTATTGTACTGTAGTGTATACTATTATTGTACTGTAGTGTGTACTATTATAGGACTGTAGTGTGTACTATTATAGTACTGTAGTGTGTACTATTATTTTACTGTAGTGTGTGTACTATTATAGTACTGTAGTGTGTACTATTATAGTATTGTGGTGTGTGTACTATTATAGTACTGTACTGTGTGTACTATTATTGTACTGTAGTATGTACTATTATAGTACTGTAGTGTGTACTATTCTGGTACTGTAGTGTGCACTATTATAGTACTGTAGTGTGTACTATTATAGTTCTGTAATGTGTGCTATTCTTGTACTGTAGTGTGTACTATTATAGTACTGTAGTGTGTACTATTATAGTACTGTAGTGTGTACTATTATAGTACTGTAGTGTGTACTATTATAGTACTGCAGTGTGTACTATTATAGTACTGTAGTGTGTACTATTATAGTACTGTAGTGTGTACTATTATAGTACTGTAGTGTGTGTACTTTTATTGTACTGAAGTGTGTTCTATTATTGTACTGTAGTGTGTACTATTATAGTACTGTAGTGTGTACTAATATTGTACTGTAGTGTGTACTATTATAGTACTGTAGTGTGTACTATTATTGTACTGTAGTGTGTACTATTATAGTACTGTAGTGTGTACTATTATTGTACTGTAGTGTGTACTATTATAGGACTGTAGTGTGTACTATTATAGTACTGTAGTGTGTACTATTGTTGTACTGTAGT
This sequence comes from Meconema thalassinum, assembly GCA_946902985.2. Lineage (NCBI taxonomy): Eukaryota > Metazoa > Arthropoda > Insecta > Orthoptera > Tettigoniidae > Meconema > Meconema thalassinum. The sequence goes on along the minus strand of OX336393.1, from coordinate 533,864,780 downwards.
GTGTACTATTATTGTACTCTAGTGTGTACTATTATTGTACTGTAGTGTGTACTATTATAGTACTGTAGTGTGTACTATTAATGTACTGTAGTGTGTACTATTATTGTACTGTAGTGTGTACTATTATTGTACTGTAGTGTGTATTATTATTGTACTGTAGTGTGTACTACACACATCAAAAAAAGTTTTGCATCACCTCGGTTCCAAGAGTTCCGGAACCGTAAAATACAAAGGGAATAGTGATCAACACAAACAACATTTCAGCTCGTTTTATTGCTCATGAGACCCACACATTGCATGTTGTACCATCATACAACTAGACTTTCAGCATTTGTGGTCCAGATTGCAGTACACACCACTACCTCTAATACCCAGTAGCACGTCCTCTTGCATTGATGCATGCCTGTATTCGCCGTGGCATACTATCCACAAGTTCATCAAGACACTGTTGGTCCAAATTGTCCCACTCCTCAACGACAATTCGGCGTAAATCTCTCAGAGTGGTTGGTGGGTCAAGACGTCCATAAACAGCCCTTTTCAACATATCCCAGGCATGTTCGATAGGGTTCATGTCTGGCGAACATGCTGGCCACTGTAGTCGAGCGATGTCGTTATCTTGAAGGAACGCATTCACAAGATGTGCACGATGAGGTCGAGAATTGTCGTCCATGAAGACAAATGCCTCTCCAATATTCTGCCGATATGGTTGCACTATGGGTCGGAGGATGTCATTCAGGTATCGTAAAGCCGTTTCGGAGCCTTCCATGACCACCAGTGGCGTACGTCGGCCCCACATAATGCCACCCCAAAACATCAGGGAACCACCACCTTGCTGCACTCGCTGGACAGTGTGTCTAAGACGTTCAGCCTGACCAGGGTGCCTCCAAACACGTCTCCGACGATTGTCTGGTTGAAGGCATATGCGACACTCATCGGTGAAGAGAACGTGATGCCAATTCCGTGGGGTCCATTCAGCATGTTGTTGGGCCCATCTGTACCGCGCTGCATGGTGTCGGGGTTGCAAAGCTGGACCTCGCCATGGACGTCGGGAGTGAAGTTGCGCATCATGCAGCCTATTGCGCACAGTTTGAGTTGAAACACGACGTCCTGTGGCTGAACGAAACGCATTATTCAACATGGTGGCATTGCTGTAAGGGTTCCTCCGAGCGGCAATCCGTAAGTAGCGGTCATCCACTACAGTAGTAGCCCTTGGGCGGCCTGAGCGAGGCCTGTCATCGACAGTTCCTGTATCTCTGTACCTCCTCCATGTCCGAACAACATCGCTTTGGTTCACTCTGAGACGCCTGGAAACTTCCCTTGTTGAGAGCCCTTCTTGACACAAAGTAACAATGCGGACGCGATCGAACTGCGGTATTGACCTTCTAGGCATGGTAGAACTACAGACAACATGAGCAGCGTACCTTCGTCCTGGTGGAATGACTGGAACTGATCGGCTGTCGTACCCCCTCCGTCTAATAGGCCCTGCTCATGCATGGTTGTTTACATCTTTGAGCAGTTTTAGTGACATCTATGAACAGTCAAAGGGACTGTATCTTGGATACAATATACACAGTCAACGTCTATATGCCGGAGATCTGGGAACCGAGGTGATGCAAAACTTTTTTTGATGTGTGTATTATAGTACTGTAGTGTGTACTATTATAGTACTGTAGTGTGTACTATTATAGTACTGTAGTGTGTACTATTATTGTACTGTAATGTGTACTATTATAGTACTGTAGTGTGTACTATTATAGTACTGTAGTGTGTACTATTATTGTACTGTAGTGTGTACTATTATAGTACTGTAGTGAGTACTATTATTGTACTGTAGTGTGTACTATTATTGTACTGTAGTGTGTACTATTATTGTACTGTAGTGTGTACTATTATTGTACTGTAGTGTGTACTATTATAGTACTGTAGTGTGTACTATTATTGTACTGTAATGTGTACTACTATTGTACTGTAGTGTGTGCTATTATTGTACTGTAGTGTGTACTATTAATGTACTGTAGTGTGTTCTATTATTGTACTGTAGTGTGTACTATTATAGTACTGTAGTGTGTACTATTATAGTATTGTAGTGTGTACTATTATTGTACTGTAGTTTGTACTATTATAGTACTGTAGTGTGTACTATTATTGTACTGTAGTGTGTACTATTATAGTACTGTAGTGTGTACTATTATAGTACTGTAGTGTGTACTATTATTGTACTGTAGTGTGTACTATTATAGTACTGTAGTGTGTACTATTATAGTACTGTAGTGTATACTATTATAGTACAGTAGTGTGTACTATTATAGTACTGTAGTGTGTACTATTATAGTACTGTAGTGTGTGTACTATTATAGTACTGTAGTGTGTGCGTATATAGTACTGTAGTGTGTACTATTATAGTACTGTAGTGTGTACTATTATTGTACTGTAGTGTGTACTATTATTGTACTGTAGTGTGTACTATTATAGTACTGTAGTGTGTACTATTATTGTATTGTAGTGTGTACTATTATAGTACTGTAGTGTGTGTACTATTATAGTACTGTAGTGTGTGTACTATTATAGTACTGTAGTGTGTACTATTATAGCACTGTAGTGAGTACTATTATAGTACTGTAGTGTGTACTATTATAGTATTGTAGTGTGTACTATTATAGTACTGTAGTGTGTGTACTATTATAGTACTGTAGTGTGTACTATTATAGTACTGTAGTGAGTACTATTATAGTACTGTAGTGTGTACTATTATAGTATTGTAGTGTGTACTATTATAGTACTGTATTGTGTACTATTATTGTACTGTAGTGTGTACTATTATAATACTGTAGTGTGTGTACTATTATAGTACTGTAGTGTGTGTACTATTATAGTACTGTAGTGTGTACTATTATAATACTGTAGTGTGTGTACTATTATAGTACTGTAGTGTGTGCTATTATAGTACTGTAGTGTGCATTATTATAGTACTGTAGTGTGTACTATTATAGTACTGTAGTGTGTACTATTATTGTACTGTAGTGTGTACTATTATAGTATTGTAGTGTGTACTATTATAGTACTGTATTGTGTACTATTATTGTACTGTAGTGTGTACTATTATAGTACTGTAGTGTGTACTATTATAGTACTGTAGTGTGTACTATTATAGTACTGTAGTGGGTACTATTATAGTACTGTAGTGTGTACTATTATAGTACTGTAGTGTGTACTATTATTGTACTGTAGTGTGTACTATTATTGTACTGTAGTGTGTACTATTATAGAACTCTAGTGTGTACTATTATTGTACTGTAGTGTGTACTATTATAGTACTGTAGTGTGTACTATTATTGTACTGTAGTGTGTACTATTATTGTACTGTAGTGTGTACTATTATAGTACTGTAGTGTGTACTATTACAGTACTGTAGTGTGTACTATTATTGTACTGTAGTGTGTACTATTATAGTACTGTAGTGTGTACTATTATTGTACTGTAGTGTGTACTATTATAGTACTGTAGTGTGTACTATTATTATACTGTAGTGTGTACTATTATTGTACTGTAGTGTGTACTATTATAGTACTGTAGTGTGTACTATTATTGTACTGGAGTGTGTACTATTATAGTACTGTAGTGTGTACTATTATTGTACTGTAGTGTGTACTATTATTGTACTGTAGTGTGTACTATTATTGTACTGTAGTGTGTACTATTATAGTACTGTTGTGTGTACTATTATAGTACTGTAGTGTATACTATTATTGTACTGTAGTGTGTACTATTATTGTACTGTAGTGTGTACTATTATAGTACTGTAGTGTGTACTATTATTGTACTGTAGTGTGTACTATTATTGTACTGTAGTGTGTACTATTATTGTACTGTAGTGTGTACTATTATAGTACTGTAGTGTGTACTGTTATAGTACTGTAGTGTGTACTGTTATAGTACTGTAGTGTGTACTATTATTGTACTGTAGTGTGTACTATTATAGTACTGTAGTGTGTACTATTATTGTACTGTAGTGTGTAATATTATAGTACTGTAGTGTGTACTATTATAGTACTGTAGTGGGTACTATTATTGTACTGTAGTGTGTACTATTATAGTACTGTAGTGTGTGTACTATTATAGTACTGTAGTGTGTACTATTATAGTACTGTAGTGTGTACTATTATAGTACTGTAGTGGGTACTATTATTGTACTGTAGTGTGTACTATTATAGTACTGTAGTGTGTGTACTATTATAGTACTGTAGTGAGTACTATTATAGTACTGTAGTGTGTACTATTATAGTACTGTAGTGGGTACTATTATTGTACTGTAGTGTGTACTATTATAGTACTGTAGTGTGTGTACAATTATTGTACTGTAGTGTGTGTACTATTAAAGTACTGTAGTGTGTACTATTATAGTACTGTAGTGTGTACTATTATAGTACTGTAGTGTGTGTACTATTATTGTACTGTAGTGTGTGTACTATTATAGTACTGTAGTGTGTGTACTATTATAGTACTGTAGTGAGTACTATTATTGTACTGTAGTGTGTACTATTATAGTACTGTAGTGGGTACTATTATTGTACTGTAGTGTGTACTATTATAGTACTGTAGTGTGTGTACTATTATAGTACTGTAGTGTGTACTATTATAGTACTGTAGTGTGTGTACTATTATTGTACTGTAGTGTATACTATTATTGTACTGTAGTGTGTACTATTATAGGACTGTAGTCTGTACTATTATAGTACTGTAGTGTGTACTATTATAGTACTGTAGTGTGTGTACTATTATTGTACTGTAGTGTATACTATTATTGTACTGTAGTGTGTACTATTATAGGACTGTAGTGTGTACTATTATAGTACTGTAGTGTGTACTATTATTTTACTGTAGTGTGTGTACTATTATAGTACTGTAGTGTGTACTATTATAGTATTGTAGTGTGTGTACTATTATAGTACTGTAGTGTGTGTACTATTATTGTACTGTAGTATGTACTATTATAGTACTGTAGTGTGTACTATTCTGGTACTGTAGTGTGCACTATTATAGTACTGTAGTGTGTACTATTATAGTTCTGTAATATGTGCCATTCTTGTACTGTAGTGTGTACTATTATAGTACTGTAGTGTGTACTATTATAGTACTGTAGTGTGTACTATTATAGTACTGTAGTGTGTACTATTATAGTACTGTAGTGTGTACTATTATAGTACTGTAGTGTGTACTATTATAGTACTGTAGTGTGTGTACTTTTATTGTACTGAAGTGTGTACTATTATTGTACTGTAGTGTGTACTATTATAGTACTGTAGTGTGTACTAATATTGTACTGTAGTGTGTACTATTATAGTACTGTAGTGTGTACTATTATTGTACTGTAGTGTGTACTATTATAGTACTGTAGTGTGTACTATTATTGTACTGTAGTGTGTACTATTATAGGACTGTAGTGTGTACTATTATAGTACTGTAGTGTGTACTATTATTGTACTGTAGTGTGTACTATTATTGTACTCTAGTGTGTACTATTATTGTACTGTAGTGTGTACTATTATAGTACTGTAGTGTGTACTATTAATGTACTGTAGTGTGTACTATTATTGTACTGTAGTGTGTACTATTATTGTACTGTAGTGTGTATCATTATTGTACTGTAGTGTGTACTATTATAGTACTGTAGTGTGTACTATTATAGTACTGTAGTGTGTACTATTATAGTACTGTAGTGTGTACTATTATTGTACTGTAGTGTGTACTATTATAGTACTGTAGTGTGTACTATTATAGTACTGTAGTGTGTACTATTATTGTACTGTAGTGTGTACTATTATAGTACTGTAGTGAGTACTATTATTGTACTGTAGTGTGTACTATTATAGTACTGTAGTGTGTACTATTATAGTACTGTAGTGTGTACTATTATTGTACTGTAGTGTGTACTATTATTGTACTGTAGTGTGTACTATTATAGTACTGTAGTGTGTACTATTATTGTACTGTAATGTGTACTACTATTGTACTGTAGTGTGTGCTATTATTGTACTGTAGTGTGTACTATTAATGTACTGTAGTGTGTTCTATTATTGTACTGTAGTGTGTACTATTATAGTACTGTAGTGTGTACTATTATAGTATTGTAGTGTGTACTATTATTGTACTGTAGTTTGTACTATTATAGTACTGTAGTGTGTACTATTATTGTACTGTAGTGTGTACTATTATAGTACTGTAGTGTGTACTATTATAGTACTGTAGTGTGTACTATTATTGTACTGTAGTGTGTACTATTATAGTACTGTAGTGTGTACTATTATAGTACTGTAGTGTATACTATTATAGTACAGTAGTGTGTACTATTATAGTACTGTAGTGTGTACTATTATAGTACTGTAGTGTGTGTACTATTATAGTACTGTAGTGTGTGCGTATATAGTACTGTAGTGTGTACTATTATAGTTCTGTAGTGTGTACTATTATTGTACTGTAGTGTGTACTATTATTGTACTGTAGTGTGTACTATTATAGTACTGTAGTGTGTACTATTATTGTATTGTAGTGTGTACTATTATAGTACTGTAGTGTGTGTACTATTATAGTACTGTAGTGTGTGTACTATTATAGTACTGTAGTGTGTACTATTATAGCACTGTAGTGAGTACTATTATAGTACTGTAGTGTGTACTATTATAGTATTGTAGTGTGTACTATTATAGTACTGTAGTGTGTCTACTATTATAGTACTGTAGTGTGTACTATTATAGTACTGTAGTGAGTACTATTATAGTACTGTAGTGTGTACTATTATAGTATTGTAGTGTGTACTATTATAGTACTGTATTGTGTACTATTATTGTACTGTAGTGTGTACTATTATAGTACTGTAGTGTGTGTACTATTATAGTACTGTAGTGTGTGTACTATTATAGTACTGTAGTGTGTACTATTATAATACTGTAGTGTGTGTACTATTATAGTACTGTAGTGTGTGCTATTATAGTACTGTAGTGTGTATACTATTATAGTACTGTAGTGTGTGTACTATTATAGTACTGTAGTGTGTACTATTATAGTACTGTAGTGTGTATACTATTATAGTACTGTAGTGTGTGTACTATTATAGTACTGTAGTGTGTACTATTATTGTACCGTAGTGTGTACTATTATTGTACTGTAATGTGTACTATTATAGCACACCAGTGTGTGTACTATTATTGTACTGTAGTGTGTACTATTATAGTACTGTAGTGTGTACTATTATAGTACTGTAGTGTGTACTATTATTGTACTGTAGTTTGTACTATTATAGTACTGTAGTGTGTACTATTATTGTACTGTAGTGTGTACTATTATAGTACTGTAGTGTGTACTATTATAGTACTGTTGTGTGTACTATTATAGTACTGTAGTGTGTACTATTATTGTACTGTAGTGTGTACTATTATAGTACTGTAGTGTGTACTATTATAGTACTGTAGTGTATACTATTATAGTACAGTAGTGTGTACTATTATAGTACTGTAGTGTGTACTATTATAGTACTGTAGAGTGTGTACAATTATTGTACTGTAGTGTGTGTACTATTAAAGTTCTGTAGTGTGTACTTATATAGTACTGTAGTGTGTACTATTATAGTACTGTAGTGTGTACTATTATTGTACTGTAGTGTGTACTATTATTGTACTGTAGTGTGTACTATTAGGGTACTGTAGTGTGTACTATTATTGTACTGTAGTGTGTACTATTATAGTACTGTAGTGTGTACTATTATAGTACTGTAGTGTGTGTACTATTTTTGTACTGTAGTGTGTACTATTATAGTACTGTAGTGTGTGTACTATTATCGTACTGTAGTGTGTGTACTATTATAGTACTGTAGTGTGTGTACTATTATAGTACTGTAGTGTGTACTATTATAGTACTGTAGTGAGTACTATTATAGTACTGTAGTGTGTACTATTGTAGTACTGTAATGTGTACTATTATTGTACTGTAGTGTGTACTATTATAGTACTGTAGTGTGTGTACTATTATAGTACTGTAGTGTGTACTATTATAGTACTGTAGTGTGTACTATTATTGTACTGTAGTGTGTACTATTATTGTACTGTAGTGTGTACTATTATAGTACTGTAGTGTGTACTATTATAGTACTGTAGAGAGTATACTATTATAGTTCTGTAGTGTGTGTACTATTATAGTACTGTAGTGTGTACTATTATTGTACTGTAGTGTTTACTATTATTGTACTGTAGTGTGTACTATTATAGTACTGTAGTGTGTGTACTATTATAGTACTGTAGTGTTGTACTATTATAGTACTGTAGTGTGTACTATTATAGTACTGTAGTGTGTGTACTATTATAGTACTGTAGTGTGTACTATTATAGTACTGTAGTGTGTACTATTATTGTACTGTAGTGTGTACTATTATTGTACTGTAGTGTGTACTATTATAGTACTGTAGTGTGTACTATTATTGTACTGTAGTGTGTACTATTATAGTACTGTAGTGTGTACTATTATTGTACTGTAGTGTGTACTATTATTGTACTGTCGTGTGTACTATTATAGTACTGTAGTGTGTACTATTATAGTACTGTAGTGTGTACTATTATTGTACTGTAGTGTGTACTATTATTGTACTGTAGTGTGTACTATTATAGTACTGTAGTGTGTACTATTATTGTACTATTATTGTACTGTAGTGTGTACTATTATTGTACTGTAGTGTGTACTATTATAGTACTGTAGTGTGTACTGTTATAGTACTGTAGTGTGTACTGTTATAGTACTGTAGTGTGTACTATTATTGTACTGTAGTGTGTACTATTATAGTACTGTAGTGTGTACTATTATTGTACTGTAGTGTGTACTATTATTGTACTGTAGTGTGTACTATTATAGTACTGTAGTGTGTACTATTATAGTACTGTAGTGTGTACTATTATTGTACTGTAGTGTGTACTATTATTGTACTGTAGTTTGTACTATTATTGTACTGTAGTGTGTACTATTATAGTACTGTAGTGTGTACTATTATTGTAGGGTAGTTTGTACTATTATAGTACTGTAGTGTGTACTATTATTGTACTGTAGTGTGTACTATTTTAGTACTGTAGTGTGTACTATTATAGTACTGTAGTGTATACTATTATAGTACAGTAGTGTGTACTATTATAGTACTGTAGTGTGTACTATTATAGTACTGTAGAGTGTGTACAATTATTGTACTGTAGTGTGTGTGTACTATTAAAGTACTGTAGTGTGTACTTATATAGTACTGTAGTGTGTACTATTATAGTACTGTAGTGTGTACTATTATTGTACTGTAGTGTGTACTATTATTGTACTGTAGTGTGTACTATTATAGTACTGTAGTGTGTACTATTATTGTACTGTAGTGTGTACTATTATAGTACTGTAGTGTGTGTACTATTTTTGTACTGTAGTGTGTACTATTATAGTACTGTAGTGTGTACTATTATAGTACTGTAGTGTGTGTACTATTATAGTACTGTAGTGTGTACTATTATAGTACTGTAGTGAGTACTATTATAGTACTGTAGTGTGTACTATTATAGTATTGTAGTGTGTACTATTATAGTACTGTAGTGTGTGTACTATTATAGTACTGTAGTGTGTACTATTATAGTACTGTAGTGAGTACTATTATGGTAATGTAGTGTGTACTATTATAGTATTGTAGTGTGTACTATTATAGTACTGTATTGTGTACAATTATTGTACTGTAGTGTGTACTATTATAGTACTGTAGTGTGTGTACTATTATAGTACTGTAGTGTGTGTACTATTATAGTACTGTAGTGTGTACTATTATAGTACTGTAGTGAGTACTATTATAGTACTGTAGTGTGTACTATTATAGTATTGTAGTGTGTACTATTATAGTACTGTATTGTGTACTATTATTGTACTGTAGTGTGTACTATTATAGTACTGTAGTGTGTGTACTATTATAGTACTGTAGTGTGTGTACTATTATAGTACTGTAGTGTGTACTATTATAGTACTGTAGTGTGTGTACTATTATAGTATTGTAGTGTGTACTATTATAGTACTGTAGTGTGTACTATTATAGTACTGTATTGTGTGTACTATTATAGTACTGTAGTGTGTACTATTATAGTACTGTAGTGAGTATTAATATAGTACTGTAGTGTGTACTATTATAGTATTGTAGTGTGTACTATTATAGTACTGTATTGTGTACTATTATTGTACTGTAGTGTGTACTATTATAGTACTGTAGTGTGTGTACTATTATAGTACTGTAGTGTGTGTACTATTATAGTACTGTAGTGTGTACCATTATAGTACTGTAGTGAGTACTATTATAGTACTGTAGTGTGCACTGTTATAGTATTGTAGTCTGTACTATTATAGTACTGTAGTGTGTGTACTATTATAGTACTGTAGTGTGTACTATTATAGTACTGTAGTGAGTACTATTATAGTACTGTAGTGTGTACTATTATAGTATTGTAGTGTGTACTATTATAGTACTGTATTGTGTACTATTATTGTACTGTAGTGTGTACTATTATAGTACTGTAGTGTGTGTACTATTATAGTACTGTAGTGTGTGTACTATTATAGTACTGTAGTGAGTACTATTATAGTACTGTAGTGTGTGTACTATTATAGTACTGTAGTGTGTACTATTATAATACTGTAGTGTGTATACTATTATAGTACTGTAGTGTGTGTACTATTATTGTACCGTAGTGTGTACTATTATTGTACTGTAGTGTGTACTATTATTGTACTGTAGTGTGTACTATTATAGTACTGTAGTGTGTACTATTATAGTACTGTAGTGTGTACTATTATAGTACTGTAGTGTGTACTATTATAGTTTTGTAGTGTGTACTATTATAGTACTGTAGTGGGTACTATTATAGTACTGTTGTGTGTACTATTGTAGTACTGTAGTGTGTACTATTATTGTACTGTAGTGTGTACTATTATTGTACTGTAGTGTGTACTATTATTGTACTGTAGTGTGTACTATTATAGCACACCAGTGTGTGTACTATTATTGTACTGTAGTGTGTACTATTATAGTACTGTAGTGTGTACTATTATTTTACTGTAGTGTGTACTATTATTGTACTGTAGTGTGTACAATTATAGTACTGTAGTGTGTACTATTATTGTACTGTAGTGTGTACTATTATAGTACTGTAGTGTGTACTATTTTTGTACTGTAGTGTGTACTATTATTGTACTGTAGTGTGTACTATTATAGTACTGTAGTGTGTACTATTATTGTACTGTAGTGTGTACTATTATAGTACTGTAGTGTGTGTACTATTATAGTCCTGTAGTGTGTACTATTATAGTACTGTAGTGAGTACTATTATAGTACTGTAGTGTGTACTATTATAGTATTGTAGTGTGTTCTATTATAGTACTGTAGTGTGTGTACTATTATAGTACTGTAGTGTGTACTATTATAGTACTGTAGTGAGTACTATTATAGTACTGTAGTGTGTACTATTATAGTAATGTAGTGTGTACTATTATAGTACTGTATTGTGTACTATTATTTTACTGTAGTGTGTACTATTATAGTACTGTAATGTGTGTACTATTATAGTACTGTAGTGTGTGTACTATTATAGTACTGTAGTGTGTACTATTATAGTACTGTAGTGTGTACTATTATAGTACTGTAGTGTGTATACTATTATAGTACTGTAGTGTGTGTACTATTATAGTACTGTAGTGTGTACTATTATTGTACCGTAGTGTGTACTATTATTGTACTGTAGTGTGTACTATTATTGTACTGTAGTGTGTACTATTATAGTACTGTAGTGTGTACTATTATAGTACTGTAGTGTGTACTATTATTGTACTGTAGTTTGTACTGTTATTGTACCGTAGTGTGTACAATTATTGTACTGTAGTGTGTACTATTATAGTACTGTAGTGTGTACTATTATAGTACTGTAGTGTGTACTATTATAGTACTGTAGTGGGTACTATTATAGTACTGTAGTGTGTACTATTATAGTACTGTAGTGTGTACTATTAATGTACTGTTGTGTGTACTATTATTGTACTGTAGTGTGTACTATTATTGTACTGTAGTGTGTACTATTATAGAACTCTAGTGTGTACTATTATTGTACTGTAGTGTGTACTACTATAGTACTGTAGTGTGTACTATTATTGTACTGTAGTGTGTACTATTATAGTACTGCAGTGTGTACTATTATAGTACTGTAGTGTGTACTATTATTTTACTGTAGTGTGTACCATTATAGTACTGTAGTGTTTACTATTATTGTACTGTAGTGTGTACTATTATTGTACTGTAGTGTGTACTATTATAGTACTGTAGTGTGTACTATTATTGTACTGTAGTGTGTACTATTATTGTACTGTAGTGTGTACTATTATAGTACTGTAGTGTGTACTATTATTGTACTGGAGTGTGTACTATTATAGTACTGTAGTGTGTACTATTATTGTACTGTAGTGTGTACTATTATTGTACTGTAGTGTGTGCTATTATAGTACTGTAGTGTGTACTATTATAGTACTGTAGTGTAAACTATTATTGTACTGTAGTGTGTACTATTATTGTACTGTAGTGTGTACTATTATTGTACTGTAGTGTGTACTATTATTGTACTGTAGTGTGTACTATTATTGTACTGTAGTGTGTACTATTATAGTACTGTAGTGTGTACTGTTATAGTACTGAGGTGTGTACTGTTATAGTACTGTAGTGTGTACTATTATTGTACTCTAGTGTGTACTATTATAGTACTGTAGTGTGTACTATTATTGTACTGTAGTGTGTACTATTATTGTACTGTAGTGTGTACTATTATAGTACTGTAGTGTGTACTATTATTGTACTGTAGTGTGTACTATTATTGTACTGTAGTTTGTACTATTATTGTACTGTAGTGTGTACTAATATAGTACTGTAGTGTGTACTGTTATAGTACTGTAGTGTGTACTATTATTGTACTGTAGTTTGTACTATTATAGTACTGTAGTGTGTACTATTATTGTACTGTAGTGTGTACTATTATAGTACTGTTGTGTGTACTATTATAGTACTGTAGTGTGTACTATTATTGTACTGTAGTGTGTACTATTATAGTACTGTCGTGTGTACTATTATAGTACTGTAGTGTATACTATTATAGTACAGTAGTGTGTACTATTATAGTACTGTAGTGTGTACTATTATAGTACTGTAGAGTGTGTACAATTATTGTACTGTAGTGTGTGTACTATTAAAGTACTGTAGTGTGTACTTATATAGTACTGTAGTGTGTACTATTATAGTACTGTAGTGTGTACTATTATTGTACTGTAGTGTGTACTATTATTGTACTGTAGTGTGTACTATTATAGTACTGTAGTGTGTACTATTATTGTACTGTAGTGTGTACTATTATAGTAATGTAGTTTGTACTATTATAGTACTGTAGTGTGTGTACTATTTTTGTACTGTTGTGTGTACTATTATAGTACTGTAATGTGTGTACTATTATAGTACTGTAGTGTGTACTATTATTGTACTGTAGTGTTTACTATTATTGTACTGTAGTGTTTACTATTATAGTACTGTAGTGTGTGTACTATTATAGTACTGTAGTGTGTGTACTATTATTGTACTGTAGTGTGTACTATTATAGTACTGTAGTGTGTACTATTATTGTACTGTAGTGTGTACTATTATAGTACTGTAGTGTGTACTATTATAGTACTGTAGTGTGTGTACTATTATAGTACTGTAGTGTGTGTACTATTATTGTACTGTAGTGTGTAATATTATAGTACTGTAGTGTATACTATTATAGTACTGTAGTGTGTACTACTATTGTACTGTAGTGTGTACTATTATAGTACTGTAGTGTGTACTATTATAGTACTGTAGGGTGTGTACTATTATAGTACTGTAGTGTGTGTACTATTATAGTTCTGTAGTGTGTGTACTATTATTGTACTGTAGTGTGTACTATTATAGTACTGTAGTGTGTACTATTATAGTACTGTAGTGTGCATTATTATAGTACTGTAGTGTGTACTATTATAGTACTGTAGTGTGTACTATTATTGTACTGTAGTGTGTACTATTATAGTACTGTAGTGTGTACTATTATAGTACTGTAGTGTGTACTATTATAGTACTGTAGTGTGTACTATTATAGTACTGTAGTGTGTAGTATTATAGTACTGTAGTGTGTACTATTATAGTACTGTAGTGTGTACTATTATAGTACTGTAATGTGTACTTTTATAGTACTGTAGTGTGTACTATTATAGTACTGTAGTGTGTACTATTATAGTACTGTAGTGTGTAATATTATAGTACTGTAGTGTGTACTATTATAGTACTGTAGTTTGTACTATTATTGTACTGTAGTGTGTACTATTATAGTACTGTAATGTGTACAATTATAGTACTGTAGTGTGTACTATTATAGTACTGTAGTGTGTACTATTATAGTACTGTAATGTGTGTACTCTTATTGTACTGAAGTGTGTACTATTATTGTACTGTAGTGTGTACTATTATAGTACTGTAGTGTGTACTATTATAGGACTGTAGTGTGTACTATTATAGTACTGTAGTGTGTACTATTATAGTGCTGTAGTGTTTGTACTATTATAGTACTGTAGTGTGTACTATTATAGTGCTGTATTGTGTGTACAATTATAGTACTTTAGTATGTGTACTATTATTGTACTGTAGTGTGTACTATTATAGTACTGTAGTGTGTACTATTATAGTACTGTAGTGTGTACTATTATAGTACTGTAGTGTGTACTATTATAGTACTGTAGTGTGTACTATTATTGTACTGTAGTGTGTACTATTATTGTACTGTAGTGTGTACTATTATAGTACTGTAGTGTGTGTACTATTATAGTACTGTAGTGTGTGTACTATTATAGTACTGTAGTGTGCACTATTTTTGTACTGTAGTGTGTACTATTATAGTACTGTAGTGTGTACTATTATAGTACTGTAGTGTGTGTACTATTATTGTAATGTAGTGTATACTAATATAGTACTGTAGTGTGTACTATTATAGTACTGTAGTGTGTACTATTATAGTACTGTAGGGTGTGTACTATTATTGTACTGTAGTGTATACTAATATAGTACTGTAGTGTGTACTACTATAGTACTTTAGTGTGTACTATTATTGTACTGTAGTGTGTACTATTATTGTACTGTAGTGTGTACTATTATTATACTGTAGTGTTTGTACTATTATAGTACTGTAGTGTGTACTATTATTGTACTGTAGTGTGTGTACTATTATAGTAGTGTAGTGTGTACAATTATAGTACTGTAGTGTGTACTATTATTGTACTCTAGTGTGTACTCTTATTGTACTGTAGTGTGTACTATTATAGTACTGTAGTGTGTACTATTATTGTACCGTAGTGTGTACTATAATTGTACTGTAGTGTGTACTATTATTGTACTTTAGTGTGTACTATTATTGTACTGTAGTGTGTACTATTATAGTACTGTAGTGTGTACTATTGTGGTACTGTAGTGTGTGTACTATTATTGTACTGTAGTGTATACTATTATAGTACTGTAGTGTGTACAATTATAGTACTGTAGTGTGTACTATTATAGTACTATAGTGTGTGTACTATTATAGTACTGTAGTGTGTGTACTATTATTGTACTGTAGTGTGTAATATTATAGTACTGTAGTGTATACTATTATAGTGCTGTAGTGTGTACTATTATAGTACTGTTGTGTATACTATTATAGTACTGTAGTGTGTACTATTATTGTACTGTAGTGTGTACTATTATTGTACTGTAGTGCATACTATTATAGTACTGTAGTGTGTACTATTATAGTACTGTAGTGTGTACTATTATAGTACTGTAGTGTGTACTATTATTGTACTGTAGTGTGTACTACTATAGTACTGTAGTGTGTACTACTATAGAACTGTAGTGTGTACTATTATTGTACTGTAGTGTATAATATTATAGTACTATAGTGTGTACTATTATAGTACTGTAGTGTATACTATTATAGTACTGTAGTGTGTACTATTATAGTACTTTAGTGTGTACTACTATAGTACTGTAGTGTGTGTACTATTATAGTACTGTAGTGTGTACTACTATTGTACTGTAGTGTGTGTACTATTATAGTACTGTAGTGTGTGTACTATTATAGTACTGTAGTGTGTACTACTATGGTACTGTAGTGTATACCATTATAGTACTGTAGTGTGTGGACTATTATAGTACTGTAGTGTGTACTATTATAGTACTGTAGTGTGTGTACTATTATAGTACTGTAGTGTGTACTACTATAGTACTGTAGTGTGTGTACTCTTATAGTACTGTAGTCTGTACTACTATAGTACTGTAGTGTGTGTACTATTATAGTACTGTAGTGTATACTATTATAGTACTGTAGTGTGTACTATTATTGTACTGTAGTGTGTACTATTATAGTACTGTAGTGTGTGTACTATTATAGTACTGTAGTGTGTACTATTATAGTACTGTAGTGTGTACTATTATAGTACTGTAGTGTGTACTATTATTGTACTGTAGTGTATACTATTATAGTACTGTAGTGTGTGCTACTATAGTACTGTAGTGTGTACTACTATAGAACTGTAGTGTGTACTATTATTGTACTTTAGTGTATAATATTATAGTACTATAGTGTATACTATTATAGTACTGTAGTGTGTACTATTATAGTACAGTAGTGTGTACTACTATAGTACTGTAGTGTGTGTACTATTATAGTACTGCAGTGTGTACTACTATAGTACTGTAGTGTGTGTACTATTATAGTACTGTAGTGTGTGTACTATTATAGTACTGTAGTGTGTACTATTATGGTACTGTAGTGTATACTATTATAGTACTGTAGTGTGTGGACTATTATAGTACTGTAGTGTGTACTATTATAGTACTGTAGTGTGTACTATTATAGTACTGTAGTGTGTACTACTATAGTACTGTAGTGTGTGTACTATTATAGTACTGTAGTGTGTGCACTATTATAGTACTGTAGTGTGTACTATTATAGTACTGTAGTGTGTACTAATATAGTACTGTAGTGTGTGTACTATTATAGTAGTGTAGTGTGTGTACTATTATAGTACTGTAGTGTATACTATTATAGTACTGTAGTGTGTACTATTATTGTACTGTAGTGTGTGTACTATTATAGTAGTGTAGTGTGTGTAATATTATAGTACTGTAGTGTATACTATTATTGTACTGTAGTGTGTACTATTATAGTACTGTAGTGTATACTATTATAGTACTGTAGTGTGTGTACTATTATAGTACTGTAGTGTGTACTATTATAGTATTGTAGTGTGTGTACTATTATAGTACTGTAGTGTGTGTACTATTATTGTACTGTAGTGTATACTATTATAGTACTGTTCTGTGTACTACTTTAGTACTGTAGTGTGTACTATTATTGTACTGTAGTGTGTACTATTATTGTACTGTAATGTGTACTATTATTGTACTGTAGTGTGTACTATTATTGTACTGTAGTGTGTACTATGATAGTACTATAGTGTGTGTACTATTATTGCACTGTAGTGTATACTATGATAGTACTGTAGTGTGTACTACTATTGTACTGTAGTGTGTACTATTATAGTACTGTAGTGTGTACTATTATAGTACTGTAGGGTGTGTACTATTATTGTACTGTAGTGTGTACTATTATAGTACTGTAGTGTGTACTATTATAGTACTGTGGTGTGTGTACTATTATAGTACTGTAGTGTGTGTACTATTATAGTACTGTAGTGTGCACTATTTTTGTAATGTAGTGTGTACTATTATAGTACTGTAGTGTGTACTATTATAGTACTGTAGTGTGTGTACTATTATTGTACTATAGTGTATACTATTATAGTCTTGTAGTGTGTATTATTATAGTACTGTAGTGTGTACTATTATAGTACTGTAGGGTGTGTACTATTATTGTACTGTAGTGTATACTATTATAGTACTGTAGTGTGTACTACTATAGTACTGTAGTGTGTACTATTATTGTACTGTAGTGTGTACTATTATTGTACTGTAGTGTGTACTATTATTGTACTGTAGTGTGTGTACTATTATAGTACTGTAGTGTGTACTAATATTGTACTGTAGTGTGTGTACTATTATAGTAGTGTAGTGTGTACTATTATAGTACTGTAGTGTGTACTATTATTGTACTGTAGTGTGTACTCTTATTGTACTGTTGTGTGTACTATTATAGTACTGTAGTGTGTACTATTATTGTACCGTAGTGTGTACTATAATTGTACTGTAGTGTGTACTATTATTGTACTTTAGTGTGTACTATTATTGTACTGTAGTGTGTACTATTATAGTACTGTAGTGTGTACTATTATGGAACAGTAGTGTGTGTAGTTTTATTGTACTGTAGTGTATACTATTATAGTACTGTAGTGTGTACTATTATAGTACTGTAGTGTGTGTACTATTATAGTACTGTAGTGTGTGTACTATTATTGTACTGTAGTGTGTAATATTATAGTACTGTAGTGTGTACTATTATAGTACAGTAGTGTGTACTATTATAGTACTGTAGTGTGTACTATTATAGTACTGTAGTGTGTACTATTATTGTACTGTAGTGTGTACTATTATTGTACTGTAGTGTATACTATTATAGTACTGTAGTGTGTACTATTATAGTACTGTAGTGTGTACTATTATAGTACTGTAGTGTGTACTATTATTGTACTGTAGTGTGTACTACTATAGTACTGTAGTGTGTACTACAATAGAACTGTAGTGTGTACTATTATTGTACTGTAGTGTATAATATTATAGTACTATAGTGTGTACTATTATAGTACTGTAGTGTATACTATTATAGTACTGTAGTGTGTACTATTATAGTACTTTAGTGTGTACTACTATAGTACTGTAGTGTGTGTACTATTATAGTACTGTAGTGTGTACTACTATAGTACTGTAGTGTGTGTACTATTATAGTACTGTAGTGTGTGTACTATTATAGTACTGTAGTGTGTACTATTATGGTACTGTAGTGTATACTATTATAGTATTGTAGTGTGTGGACTATTATAGTACTGTAGTGTGTACTGTTATAGTACTGTAGTGTGTACTATTATAGTACTGTAGTGTGTGTACTATTATAATACTGTAGTGTGTACTACTATAGTACTGTAGTGTGTGTACTCTTATAGTACTGTAGTCTGTACTACTATAGTACTGTAGTGTGTGTACTATTATAGTACTGTAGTGTATACTATTATAGTACTGTAGTGTGTACTATTATTGTACTGTAGTGTGTACTATTATTGTACTGTAGTGTGTGTACTATTATAGTACTGTAGAGTGTGTACAATTATAGTACTGTAGTGTGTACTATTATAGTACTGTAGTGTGTACTATTATAGTACTGTAGTGTGTACTATTATTGTACTGTAGTGTATACTATTATAGTACTGTAGTGTGTACTACTATAGTACTGTAGTGTGTACTACTATAGAACTGTAGTGTGTACTATTATTGTACTGTAGTGTATAATATTATAGTACTATAGTGTGTACTATTATAGTACTGTAGTGTATACTATTATAGTACTGTAGTGTGTACTATTATAGTACAGTAGTGTGTACTACTATAGTACTGTAGTGTGTGTACTATTATAGTACTGTAGTGTGTACTACTATAGTACTGTAGTGTGTGTACTACTATAGTACTGTAGTGTGTACCATTATGGTACTGTAGTGTATACTATTATAGTACTGTAGTGTGTGGACTATTATAGTACTGTAGTGTGTACTATTATAGTACTGTAGTGTGTACTATTATAGTACTGTAGTGTGTACTACTATAGTACTGTAGTGTGTGTACTATTATAGTACTGTAGTCTGTACTACTATAGTACTGTAGTGTGTGTACTATTATAGTACTGTAGTGTGTGTACTATTATAGTACTGTAGTGTGTACTATTATAGTACTGTAGTGTATACTATTATAGTACTGTAGTGTGTGTACTATTATAGTACTGTAGTGTGTACTATTATAGTACTGTAGTGTGTGTACTATTATTGTACTGTAGTGTATACTATTATAGTACTGTTCTGTGTACTACTTTAGTACTGTAGTGTGTACTATTATTGTACTGTAGTGTGTACTATTATTGTACTGTAATGTGTACTATTATTGTACTGTAGTGTGTACTATTATTGTACTGTAGTGTGTACTATGATAGTACTGTAGTGTGTGTACTATTATTGTACTGTAGTGTATACTATTATAGTACTGTAGTGTGTACTACTATTGTACTGTAGTGTGTACTATTATAGTACTGTAGTGTGTACTATTATAGTACTGTAGGGTGTGTACTATTATTGTACTGTAGTGTGTACTATTATAGTACTGTAGTGTGTGTACTATTATTGTACTGAAGTGTGTACTATTATAGTACTGTAGTGTGTACTATTATAGTACTGTAGTGTGTACTATTATAGAACTGTAGTGTGTACTATTATAGTACTGTGGTGTGTGTACTATTATAGTACTGTAGTGTGTACTATTATAGTACTGTAGTGTGCACTATTTTTGTACTGTAGTATGTACTATTATAGTACTGTAGTGTGTACTATTATAGTACTGTTGTGTGTGTACTATTATTGTACTGTAGTGTATACTATTATAGTCTTGTAGTGTGTATTATTATAGTACTGTAGTGTGTACTATTATAGTACTGTAGGGTGTGTACTATTATTGTACTGTAGTGTATACTATTATAGTACTGTAGTGTGTACTACTATAGTACTGTAGTGTGTACTATTATTGTACTGTAGTGTGTACTATTATTGTACTGTAGTGTGTACTATTATTGTACTGTAGTGTGTGTACTATTATAGTACTGTAGTGTGCACTATTATTGTACTGTAGTGTGTGTACTATTATAGTAGTGTAGTGTGTACTATTATAGTACTGTAGTGTGTACTATTATTGTACTGTAGTGTGTACTCTTATTGTACTGTAGTGTGTACTATTATAGTACTGTAGTGTGTACTATTATTGTACTGTAGTGTGTACTATAATTGTACTGTAGTGTGTACTATTATTGTACTGTAGTGTGTACTATTATAGTACTGTAGTGTGTACTATTATTGTACTGTAGTGTGTGTACTATTATTGTACTGTAGTGTATACTATTTTAGTACTGTAGTGTGTACTATTATAGTACTGTAGTGTGTACTATTATAGTACTGTAGGGTGTGTACTATTATTGTACTGTAGTGTATACTATTATAGTACTGTAGTGTGTACTACTATAGTACTGTAGTGTGTACTATTATTGGACAGTAGTGTGTACTATTATTGTACTGTAGTGTGTACTATTATTGTACTGTAGTGTGTGTACTATTATAGTACTGTAGTGTGTACTATTATTGAACTGTAGTGTGTGTACTATTATAGTACTGTAGTGTGTACTATTATTGTACTGTAGTGTGTACTATTATAGTACTGTAGTGTGTACTGTTATAGTACTGTAGTGTGTACTATTATAGTACTGTAGTGTATACTATTATAGTACTGTAGTGTGTACTATTATTGTACTGTAGTGTGTGTACTATTATTGTACTGTAGTGTGTACTCTTATTGTACTGTAGTGTGTACTATTATAGTACTGTAGTGTGTACTATTATAGTACTGTAGTGTGTGTACTATTATAGTACTGTATTGTGTGTACTATTATAGTACTGTAGTGTGCACTATTTTTGTACTGTAGTGTGTACTATTATAGTACTGTAGTGTGTGTTCTATTATAGTACTGTATTGTGTGTACTATTATAGTACTGTAGTGTGCACTATTTTTGTACTGTAGTGTGTACTATTATAGTACTGTAGTGTGTACTATTATTGTACTGTAGTGTGTGTACTATTATAGTACTGTAGTGTGTGTACTATTATTGTACTGAAGTGTGTAATATTATTGTACTGTAGTGTGTACTATTGTAGTACTGTAGTGTGTACTGTTATAGTACTGTAGTGTGTGTACAATTATAGTACTGTAGTGTGCACTATTTTTGTACTGTAGTGTGTACTATTATAGTACTGTAGTGTGTACTATTATTGTACTGTAGTGTGTACTACTGTAGTACTGTAGTGTGTACTGTTATAGTACTGTAGTGTGTGTACAATTATAGTACTGTAGTGTGTGTACTATTATTGTACTGTAGTGTGTACAATTATAGTACTGTAGTGTGTACTATTATTGAACAGTAGTGTGTGTACTATTATAGTACTGTAGTGTGTACTATTATTGTACTGTAGTGTGTACTATTATAGTACTGTAGTGTGTACTATTATTGTACTGTAGAGTGTACTCTTATTGTACTGTAGTGTGTACTATTATAGTACTGTAGTGTGTACTATTATAGTACTGTAGTGTGTGTACTATTATAGTACTGTATTGTGTGTACTATTATAGTACTGTAGTGTGCACTATTTTTGTACTGTAGTGTGTACTATTATAGTACTGTAGTGTGTACTATTATTGTACTGTAGTGTGTGTACTATTATAGTACTGTAGTGTGTGTACTATTATTGTACTGAAGTGTGTACTATTATAGTACTGTAGTGTGTACTATTATAGTACTGTGGTGTGTGTACTATTATAGTACTGTAGTGTGTGTACTATTATAGTACTGTAGTGTGCACTATTTTTGTACTGTAGTGTGTACTATTATAGGACTGCAGTGTGTACTATTATAGTACTGTAGTGTGTACTATTATAGTACTGTAGTGTGTACTATTATAGGACTGTAGTGTGTACTATTATAGTACTGTAGTGTGTACTGTTATAGTACTGTAGTGTGTGTACAATTATAGTACTGTAGTGTGTGTACTATTATTGTACTGTAGTGTGTACTATTATAGTACTGTAGTGTTTACTATTATAGTACTGTAGTGTGTACTATTATTGTACTGTAGTGTGTACTATTATTGTACTGTAGAGTGTACTATTATAGTACTGTAGTGTGTACTATTATGGTACTGTAGTGTGTACTATAATTGTACTGTAGTGTGTACTATTATTGTACTGTAGTGTGTACTATCATAGTACTGTAGTGTGTACTATTATAGTAGTGTAGTGTGTGTACTATTATAGTACTGTAGTTTATACTACTATAGTACTGTAGTGTGTACTATTATTGTACTGTAGTGTGTACTATTATAGTACTGTAGTGTGTAATATTATTGTACTGTAGTGTGTACTATTATAGTACTGTAGTGTGTACTATTATAGTACTGTAGTGTGTGTACTATTATAATACTGTAGTGTATACTACTATAGTACTGTAGAGTGTACTATTATAGTACTGTAGTGTGTGTACTATTATAGTACTGTAGTGTATACTACTATAGTACTGTAGTGTGCACTATTATTGTACTGTAATGTGTACTATTATAGTACTGTAGTGTGTACTATTATTGTACTGTAGTGTGTACTAATATAGTACTGTTGTGTGTACTATTATAGTACTGTAGTGTGTACTATTATTGAACTGTAGTGTGTACTATTATAGTACTGTAGTGTGTACTATTATTGTACTGTAGTGTGTACTATTATTGTTCTGTAGTGTGTACTATTATAGTACTGTAGTGTGTACTATTATAGTACTGTAGTGTGTACTATTATAGTACTGTAGTGTGTACTATTATAGTACTGTAGTGTGTATACTATTATTGTACTGTAGTGTGTACTATTATTGTACTGTAGTGTGTACTCTTATAGTACAGTAGTGTGTACTTTTATTGTACTGTAGTGTATACTATTATAGTACTGTAGTGTGTACTATTATAGTACTGTAGTGTATACTATTATAGTACTGTAGTGTGTACTATTATAGTACTGTAGTGTGTACTATTATAGTACTGTAGTGTGTACTATTATTGTACTGTAGTGTATATTATTAGAGTATTGTAGTGTGTACTACTATAGTACTGTAGTGTGTACTACTATACTACTGTAGTGTGTACTATTATTGTACTGTAGTGTATACTATTATAGTACTGTAGTGTGTACTATTATAGTACTGTAGTGTGTACTATTATAGTACTGTAGTGTGTACTACGATAGTACTGTAGTGTGTACTATTATTGTACTGTAGTGTATACTATTATAGTACTGTAGTGTGTGTACTAGTTTAGTACTGTAGTGTGTACTATTATAGTACTGTAGTGTGTACTATTATAGTACTGTAGTGTGTATACTATTATAGTACTGTATTGTGTACCATTATAGTACTTTAGTGTGTATACTATTATAGTACTGTAGTGTGTATACTATTATAGTACTGTAATGTGTATACTATTATAGTACTGTAGTGTGAGTACTATTATAGTACTGTAGTGTGGACTATTATAGTACTGTAGTGTGT
Organism: Meconema thalassinum; assembly: GCA_946902985.2. Lineage (NCBI taxonomy): Eukaryota > Metazoa > Arthropoda > Insecta > Orthoptera > Tettigoniidae > Meconema > Meconema thalassinum. The sequence continues at coordinate 533,840,318 of OX336393.1, read as the reverse complement.
ATACTATTATAGTACTGTAGTGTGTATACTATTATAGTACTGTAGTGTGAGTACTATTATAGTATTGTAGTGTGAGTAATATTATAGTACTGTAGTGTGGACTATTATAGTACTGTAGTGTGTATACTATTATAGTACTGTAGTGTGCATACTATTATAGTACTGTAGTGTGTATACTTTTATAGTACTGTAGTGTGTACTATTATAGTACTGTAAGGTGTGTACTATTATAGTACTGTAGTGTGTACTATTATTGTACTGTAGTGTGTGTACTATTATAGTAGTGTAGTGTGTACTATTATAGTACTGTAGTGTGTACTATTATTGTACTGTAGTGTGTACTCTTATTGTACTGTAGTGTGTAATATTATAGTACTGTAGTGTGTACTATTATAGTACTGTAGTGTGTGTACTGTTATAGTACTGTAGTGTGTGTACTATTATAGTACTGTAGTGTGCACTATTTTTGTACTGTAGTGTGTACTATTATAGTACTGTAGTGTGTACTATTATAGTACTGTAGTGTGTGTTCTATTATTGTACTGTAGTGTATACTATTATAGTACTGTAGTGTGTACTATTATAGTACTGTAGTGTGTACTATTATAGTACTGTAGGGTGCGTACTATTATTGTACTGTAGTGTATACTATTATAGTACTGTAATTTGTACTACTATTGTACTGTACTGTGTACTATTACAGTACTGTAGTGTGTACTATTATAGTACTGTAGGGTGTGTACTATTATTGTACTGTAGTGTGTACTATTATAGTACTGTAGTGTGTACTATTATAGTACTGTAGTGTGTGTACTATTATAGTACTGTAGTGTGTGTACTATTATAGTACTGTAGTGTGCACTATTTTTGTACTGTAGTGTGTACTATTATAGTACTGTAGTGTGTACTATTATAGTACTGTAGTGTGTGTACTATTATTGTACTGTAGTGTATACTATTATAGTACTGTAGTGTGTATTATTATAGTACTGTAGTGTGTACTATTATAGTACTGTAGGGTGTGTACTATTATTGTACTGTAGTGTATACAATTATAGTACTGTAGTTTGTACTACTATAGTACTGTAGTGTGTACTATTATAGTACTGTAGTGTGTACTATTATTGTACTGTAGTGGGTACTATTATTGTACTGTAGTGTGTGTACTATTATAGTACTGTAGTGTGTACTATTATTGTACTGTAGTGTGTGTACTATTATTGTACTGTAATGTGTACTATTATAGTACTGTAGTGTGTACTATTATTGTACTGTAGTGTGTACTCTTATTGTACTGTAGTGTGTACTATTATAGTACTGTAGTGTGTACAATTATTGTACTGTAGTGTGTACTATAATTGTTCTGTAGTGTGTACTATTATTGTACTGTAGTGTGTACTATTATAGTACTGTAGTGTGTACTATTATTGTACTGTAGTGTGTACTATTATAGTACTGTAGTGTGTACTATTATAGTACTGTAGTGTGTGTACTATTATTGTACTGTAGTGTATACTATTATTGTACTGTAGTGTGTACTATTATAGGACTGTAGTGTGTAATATTATAGTACTGTAGTGTGTACTATTATTTTACTGTAGTGTGTGTACTATTATAGTACTGTAGTGTGTACTATTATAGTACTGTAGTGTGTGTACTATTATAGCACTGTAGTGTGTGTACTATTATTGTACTGTAGTGAGTACTATTATAGTACTGTAGTGTGTACTATTATAGTACTGTAGTGTGCATTATTATAGTATTGTAGTGTGTACTATTATAGTACTTTAGTGTGTACTATTATTGTACTGTAGTGTGTACTATTATAGTACTGTAGTGTGTACTATTATAGTACTGTAGTGTGTACTATTATAGTACTGTAGTGTGTACTATTATAGTACTGTAATGAGTACTATTATAGTACTGTAGTGTGTACTATTATAGTACTGTAGTGTGTACTATTATAGTACTGTAGTGTGTACTATTATAGTACTGTAGTGTGTACTATTATAGTACTGTAGTGTTTACTATTATAGTACTGTAGTGTGTAGTATTATAGTACTGTAGTGTGTGTACTATTATTGTACTGAAGTGTGTACTATTATTGTACTGTAGTGTGTACTATTATAGTACTGTAGTGTGTACTATTATAGGACTGTAGTGTGTACTATTATAGTACTGTAGTGTGTACTATTATAGTACTGTAGTGTTTGTACTATTATAGTACTGTAGTGTGTACTATTATAGTGCTGTAGTGTGTGTACAATTATAGTAGTGTAGTGTGTGTACTATTATTGTACTGTAGTGTGTACTATTATAGTACTGTAGTGTGTACTATTATATTACTGTAGTGTGTACTATTATAGTACTGTAGTGTGTACTATTATTGTACTGTAGTGTGTACTATTATTGTACTGTAGTGTGTACTATTATTGTACTGTAGTGTGTACTATTATAGTACTGTAGTGTGTGTACTATTATAGTACTGTAGTGTGCACTATTTTTGTACTGTAGTGTGTACTATTATAGTACTGTAGTGTGTACTATTATAGTACTGTAGTGTGTGTACTATTATTGTACTGTAGTGTATACTATTATAGTACTGTAGTGTGTACTATTATAGTACTGTAGTGTGTACTATTATAGTACTGTAGGGTGTGTACTATTATTGTACTGTAGTGTATACTATTATAGTACTGTAGTGTGTACTACTATAGTACTGTAGTGTGTACTATTATTGTACTGTAGTGTGTACTATTATTGTACTGTAGTGTGTACTATTATTGTACTGTAGTGTGTGTACTATTATAGTACTGTGGTGTGTACTATTATTGTACTGTAGTGTGTGTACTATTATAGTAGTGTAGTGTGTACTATTATAGTACTGTAGTGTGTACTATTATTGTACTGTAGTGTGTACTCTTATTGTACTGTAGTGTGTACTATTATAGTACTGTAGTGTGTACTATTATTGTACTGTAGTGTGTACTATAATTGTACTGTAGTGTGTACTATTATTGTACTGTAGTGTGTACTATTATTGTACTGTAGTGTGTACTATTATAGTACTGTAGTGTGTACTATTATAGTACTGTAGTGTGTGTACTATTATTGTACTGTAGTGTATTCTATTATAGTACTGTAGTGTGTACTATTATAGTACTGTAGTGTGTACTATTATTGTACTGTAGGGTGTGTACTATTATTGTACTGTAGTGTATACTATTATAGTACTGTAGTGTGTACTACTATAGTACTGTAGTGTGTACTATTATTGTACTGTAGTGTGTACTATTATTGTACTGTAGTGTGTACTATTATTGTACTGTAGTGTGTGTACTATTATAGTACTGTAGTGTGTACAATTATTGTACTGTAGTGTGTGTACTATTATAGTAGTGTAGTGTGTACTATTATAGTACTGTAGTGTGTACTATTATTGTACTGTAGTGTGTACTCTTATTGTACTGTAGTGTGTACTATTATAGTACTGTAGTGTGTACTATTATAGTACTGTAGTGTGTGTACTATTATAGTACTGTAGTGTGTGCACTATTATAGTACTGTAGTGTGCACTATTTTTGTACTGTAGTGTGTACTATTATAGTACTGTAGTGTGTACTATTATAGTACTGTAGTGTGTGTACTATTATTGTACTGTAGTGTATACTATTATAGTACTGTAGTGTGTACTATTATAGTACTATAGTGTGTAATATTATAGTACTGTAGGGTGTGTACTATTATTGTACTGTATTGTATACTATTATAGTACTGTAGTGTGTACTACTATAGTACTGTAGTGTGTACTATTATTGTACTGTAGTGTGTACTAGTATTGTACTGTAGTGTGTACTATTATTGTACTGTAGTGTGTGTACTATTATAGTACTGTAGTGTGTACTATTATTGTACATTAGTGTGTGTACTATTATTGTACTGTAGTGTGTACTATTATAGTACTGTAGTGTGTAATCTTATTGTACTGTAGTGTGTACTATTATAGTACTGTAGTGTGTACTATTATTGTACTGTAGTGTGTACTATAACTGTACTGTAGTGTGTACTATAATTGTACTGTTGTGTGTACTATTATAGTACTGTAGTGTGTACTATTATAGTACTGTAGTGTGTACTATTATTGTACTGTAGTGTGCACTATTATAGTACTGTAGTGTGTGTACTATTATAGTACTGTAGTGTGTACTATTATAGTACTGTAGTGTGTGTACTATTATTGTACTGTAGTGTATACTATTATTGTACTGTAGTGTGTACTATTATAGGACTGTAGTGTGTACTATTATAGTACTGTAGTGTGTACTATTATTATACTGTAGTGTGAGTACTATTATAGTACTGTAGTGTGTACTATTATAGTACTGTAGTGTGTGTACTATTATAGTACTGTAGTGTGTGTACTATTATTGTACTGTAGTGTGTACTATTATAGTACTGTAGTGTGTACTATTATTGTACTGTAGTGTGTACTATTATAGTTATGTAGTGTGTACTATTATAGTACTGTAGGGTGTGTACTATTATTGTACTGTAGTGTGTACTATTATAGTACTGTGGTGTGTGTACTATTATAGTACTGTAGTGTGTGTACTATTATAGTACTGTAGTGTGCACTATTTTTGTACTGTAGTGTGTACTATTATAGTACTGTAGTGTGTACTATTATAGTACTGTAGTGTGTGTACTATTATTGTACTGTAGTGTATACTATTATAGTACTGTAGTGTGTATTATTATAGTACTGTAGTGTGTACTATTATAGTACTGTAGGGTGTGTACTATTATTGTACTGTAGTGTATACTATTATAGTACTGTAGTGTGTACTACTATAGTACTGTAGTGTGTACTATTATTGTACTGTAGTGTGTACTATTATTGTACTGTAGTGTGTGTACTATTATAGTACTGTAGTGTGTACTATTATTGTACTGTAGTGTGTGTACTATTATAGTAGTGTAGTGTGTACTATTATAGTACTGTAGTGTGTACTATTATTGTACTGTAGTTTGTACTCTTATTGTACTGTAGTGTGTACTATTTTAGTACTGTAGTGTGTACTATTATTGTACTGTAGTGTGTACTATAATTGTACTGTAGTGTGTACAATTATTGTACTGTAGTGTGTACTATTATAGTACTGTAGTGTGTACTATTATTGTACTGTAGTGTGTGTACTATTATTGTACTGTAGTGTATACTATTATAGTACTGTAGTGTGTACTATTATAGTACTGTAGTGTGTACTATTATAGTACTGTAGGGTGTGTACTATTATTGTACTGTAGTGTATACTATTATAGTACTGTAGTGTGTACTACTATAGTACTGTAGTGTGTACTATTATTGTACTGTAGTGTATACTATTATTGTACTGTAGTGTGTGTACTATTATAGTACTGTAGTGTGTACTATTATTGTACTGTAGTGTGTGTACTATTATAGTAGTGTAGTGTGTACTATTATAGTACTGTAGTGTGTACTATTATTGTACTGTAGTGTGTACTATTATTGTACTGTAGTGTGTACTATTATTGTACTGTAGTGTGTACTATTATAGTACTGTAGTGTGTACTATTATTGTACTGTAGTGTGTACTATAATTGTACTGTAGTGTGTACTATTATTGTACTGTAGTGTGTACTATTATTGTACTGTAGTGTGTACTATTATAGTACTGTAGTGTGTATACTATTATAGTACTGTAGTGTGTATACTTTTATAGTACTGTAGTGTGTACTATTATAGTACTGTAAGGTGTGTACTATTATAGTACTGTAGTGTGTACTATTATTGTACTGTAGTGTGTGTACTATTATAGTAGTGTAGTGTGTACTATTATAGTACTGTAGTGTGTACTATTATTGTACTGTAGTGTGTACTCTTATTGTACTGTAGTGTGTAATATTATAGTACTGTAGTGTGTACTATTATAGTACTGTAGTGTGTGTACTGTTATAGTACTGTAGTGTGTGTACTATTATAGTACTGTAGTGTGCACTATTTTTGTACTGTAGTGTGTACTATTATAGTACTGTAGTGTGTACTATTATAGTACTGTAGTGTGTATTCTATTATTGTACTGTAGTGTATACTATTATAGTACTGTAGTGTGTACTATTATAGTACTGTAGTGTGTACTATTATAGTACTGTAGGGTGCGTACTATTATTGTACTGTAGTGTATACTATTATAGTACTGTAGTTTTTACTACTATTGTACTGTACTGTGTACTATTACAGTACTGTAGTGTGTACTATTATAGTACTGTAGGGTGTGTACTATTATTGTACTGTAGTGTGTACTATTATAGTACTGTAGTGTGTACTATTATAGTACTGTAGTGTGTGTACTATTATAGTACTGTAGTGTGTGTACTATTATAGTACTGTAGTGTGCACTATTTTTGTACTGTAGTGTGTACTATTATAGTACTGTAGTGTGTACTATTATAGTACTGTAGTGTGTGTACTATTATTGTACTGTAGTGTATACTATTATAGTACTGTAGTGTGTATTATTATAGTACTGTAGTGTGTACTATTATAGTACTGTAGGGTGTGTACTATTATTGTACTGTAGTGTATACAATTATAGTACTGTAGTTTGTACTACTATAGTACTGTAGTGTGTACTATTATAGTACTGTAGTGTGTACTATTATTGTACTGTAGTGGGTACTATTATTGTACTGTAGTGTGTGTACTATTATAGTACTGTAGTGTGTACTATTATTGTACTGTAGTGTGTGTACTATTATTGTACTGTAGTGTGTACTATTATAGTACTGTAGTGTGTACTATTATTGTACTGTAGTGTGTACTCTTATTGTACTGTAGTGTGTACTATTATAGTACTGTAGTGTGTACAATTATTGTACTGTAGTGTGTACTATAATTGTTCTGTAGTGTGTACTATTATTGTACTGTAGTGTGTACTATTATAGTACTGTAGTGTGTACTATTATTGTACTGTAGTGTGTACTATTATAGTACTGTAGTGTGTACTATTATAGTACTGTAGTGTGTGTACTATTATTGTACTGTAGTGTATACTATTATTGTACTGTAGTGTGTACTATTATAGGACTGTAGTGTGTAATATTATAGTACTGTAGTGTGTACTATTATTTTACTGTAGTGTGTGTACTATTGTAGTACTGTAGTGTGTACTATTATAGTACTGTAGTGTGTGTACTATTATAGCACTGTAGTGTGTGTACTATTATTGTACTGTAGTGAGTACTATTATAGTACTGTAGTGTGTACTATTATAGTACTGTAGTGTGTACTATTATTGTACTGTAGTGTGTACTAGTATTGTACTGTAGTGTGTACTATTATTGTACTGTAGTGTGTGTACTATTATAGTACTGTAGTGTGTACTATTATAGTACTGTAGTGTGTGTACTATTATTGTACTGAAGTGTGTACTATTATTGTACTGTAGTGTGTACTATTATAGTACTGTAGTGTGTACTATTATAGGACTGTAGTGTGTACTATTATAGTACTGTAGTGTGTACTATTATAGTACTGTAGTGTTTGTACTATTATAGTACTGTAGTGTGTACTATTATAGTGCTGTAGTGTGTGTACAATTATAGTAGTGTAGTGTGTGTACTATTATTGTACTGTAGTGTGTACTATTATAGTACTGTAGTGTGTACTATTATATTACTGTAGTGTGTACTATTATAGTACTGTAGTGTGTACTATTATTGTACTGTAGTGTGTACTATTATTGTACTGTAGTGTGTACTATTATTGTACTGTAGTGTGTACTATTATAGTACTGTAGTGTGTGTACTATTATAGTACTGTAGTGTGCACTATTTTTGTACTGTAGTGTGTACTATTATAGTACTGTAGTGTGTACTATTATAGTACTGTAGTGTGTGTACTATTATTGTACTGTAGTGTATACTATTATAGTACTGTAGTGTGTACTATTATAGTACTGTAGTGTGTACTATTATAGTACTGTAGGGTGTGTACTATTATTGTACTGTAGTGTATACTATTATAGTACTGTAGTGTGTACTACTATAGTACTGTAGTGTGTACTATTATTGTACTGTAGTGTGTACTATTATTGTACTGTAGTGTGTACTATTATTGTACTGTAGTGTGTGTACTATTATAGTACTGTGGTGTGTACTATTATTGTACTGTAGTGTGTGTACTATTATAGTAGTGTAGTGTGTACTATTATAGTACTGTAGTGTGTACTATTATTGTACTGTAGTGTGTACTCTTATTGTACTGTAGTGTGTACTATTATAGTACTGTAGTGTGTACTATTATTGTACTGTAGTGTGTACTATAATTGTACTGTAGTGTGTACTATTATTGTACTGTAGTGTGTACTATTATTGTACTGTAGTGTGTACTATTATAGTACTGTAGTGTGTACTATTATAGTACTGTAGTGTGTGTACTATTATTGTACTGTAGTGTATTCTATTATAGTACTGTAGTGTGTACTATTATAGTACTGTAGTGTGTACTATTATTGTACTGTAGGGTGTGTACTATTATTGTACTGTAGTGTATACTATTATAGTACTGTAGTGTGTACTACTATAGTACTGTAGTGTGTACTATTATTGTACTGTAGTGTGTACTATTATTGTACTGTAGTGTGTGTACTATTATAGTACTGTAGTGTGTACAATTATTGTACTGTAGTGTGTGTACTATTATAGTAGTGTAGTGTGTACTATTATAGTACTGTAGTGTGTACTATTATTGTACTGTAGTGTGTACTCTTATTGTACTGTAGTGTGTACTATTATAGTACTGTAGTGTGTACTATTATAGTACTGTAGTGTGTGTACTATTATAGTACTGTAGTGTGTGTACTATTATAGTACTGTAGTGTGCACTATTTTTGTACTGTAGTGTGTACTATTATAGTACTGTAGTGTGTACTATTATAGTACTGTAGTGTGTGTACTATTATTGTACTGTAGTGTATACTATTATAGTACTGTAGTGTGTACTATTATAGTACTATAGTGTGTAATATTATAGTACTGTAGGGTGTGTACTATTATTGTACTGTATTGTATACTATTATAGTACTGTAGTGTGTACTACTATAGTACTGTAGTGTGTACTATTATTGTACTGTAGTGTGTACTATTATTGTACTGTAGTGTGTACTATTATTGTACTGTAGTGTGTGTACTATTATAGTACTGTAGTGTGTACTATTATTGTACATTAGTGTGTGTACTATTATTGTACTGTAGTGTGTACTATTATAGTACTGTAGTGTGTAATCTTATTGTACTGTAGTGTGTACTATTATAGTACTGAAGTGTGTACTATTATTGTACTGTAGTGTGTACTATAACTGTACTGTAGTGTGTACTATAATTGTACTGTTGTGTGTACTATTATAGTACTGTAGGGGAACTATTATAGTACTGTAGTGTGTACTATTATTGTACTGTAGTGTGCACTATTATAGTACTGTAGTGTGTGTACTATTATAGTACTGTAGTGTGTACTATTATAGTACTGTAGTGTGTGTACTATTATTGTACTGTAGTGTATACTATTATTGTACTGTAGTGTGTACTATTATAGGACTGTAGTGTGTACTATTATAGTACTGTAGTGTGTACTATTATTTTACTGTAGTGTGAGTACTATTATAGTACTGTAGTGTGTACTATTATAGTACTGTAGTGTGTGTACTATTATAGTACTGTAGTGTGTGTACTATTATTGTACTGTAGTGTGTACTATTATAGTACTGTAGTGTGTACTATTATTGTACTGTAGTGTGTACTATTATAGTTATGTAGTGTGTACTATTATAGTACTGTAGGGTGTGTACTATTATTGTACTGTAGTGTGTACTATTATAGTACTGTGGTGTGTGTACTATTATAGTACTGTAGTGTGTGTACTATTATAGTACTGTAGTGTGCACTATTTTTGTACTGTAGTGTGTACTATTATAGTACTGTAGTGTGTACTATTATAGTACTGTAGTGTGTGTACTATTATTGTACTGTAGTGTATACTATTATAGTACTGTAGTGTGTATTATTATAGTACTGTAGTGTGTACTATTATAGTACTGTAGGGTGTGTACTATTATTGTACTGTAGTGTCTACTATTATAGTACTGTAGTGTGTACTACTATAGTACTGTAGTGTGTACTATTATTGTACTGTAGTGTGTACTATTATTGTACTGTAGTGTGTGTACTATTATAGTACTGTAGTGTGTACTATTATTGTACTGTAGTGTGTGTACTATTATAGTAGTGTAGTGTGTACTATTATAGTACTGTAGTGTGTACTATTATTGTACTGTAGTGTGTACTCTTATTGTACTGTAGTGTGTACTATTTTAGTACTGTAGTGTGTACTATTATTGTACTGTAGTGTGTACTATAATTGTACTGTAGTGTGTACAATTATTGTACTGTAGTGTGTACTATTATAGTACTGTAGTGTGTACTATTATTGTACTGTAGTGTGTGTACTATTATTGTACTGTAGTGTATACTATTATAGTACTGTAGTGTGTACTATTATAGTACTGTAGTGTGTACTATTATAGTACTGTAGGGTGTGTACTATTATTGTACTGTAGTGTATACTATTATAGTACTGTAGTGTGTACTACTATAGTACTGTAGTGTGTACTATTATTGTACTGTAGTGTATACTATTATTGTACTGTAGTGTGTGTACTATTATAGTACTGTAGTGTGTTCTATTATTGTACTGTAGTGTGTGTACTATTATAGTAGTGTAGTGTGTACTATTATAGTACTGTAGTGTGTACTATTATTGTACTGTAGTGTGTACTATTATTGTACTGTAGTGTGTACTATTATTGTACTGTAGTGTGTACTATTATAGTACTGTAGTGTGTACTATTATTGTACTGTAGTGTGTACTATAATTGTACTGTAGTGTGTACTATTATTGTACTGTAGTGTGTACTATTATTGTACTGTAGTGTGTACTATTATAGTACTGTAGTGTGTACTATTATAGTACTGTAGTGTGTGTACTATTATTGTACTGTAGTGTATTCTATTATAGGACTGTAGTGTGTACTATTATAGTACTGTAGTGTGTACTATTATTGTACTGTAGGGTGTGTACTATTATTGTACTGTAGTGTATACTATTATAGTACTGTAGTGTGTACTACTATAGTACTGTAGTGTGTACTATTATTGTACTGTAGTGTGTACTATTATTGTACTGTAGTGTGTACTATTATTGTACTGTAGTGTGTGTACTATTATAGTACTGTAGTGTGTACAATTATTGTACTGTAGTGTGTGTACTATTATAGTAGTGTAGTGTGTACTATTATAGTACTGTAGTGTGTACTATTATTGTACTGTAGTGTGTACTCTTATTGTACTGTAGTGTGTACTATTACAGTACTGTAGTGTGTACTATTATAGTACTGTAGTGTGTGTACTATTGTAGTACTGTAGTGTGTGTACTATTATAGTACTGTAGTGTGCACTATTTTTGTACTGTAGTGTGTACTATTATAGTACTGTAGTGTGTACTATTATAGTACTGTAGTGTGTGTACTATTATTGTACTGTAGTGTATACTATTATAGTACTGTAGTGTGTACTATTATAGTACTATAGTGTGTACTATTATTGTACTGTATTGTATACTATTATAGTACTGTAGTGTGTACTACTATAGTACTGTAGTGTGTACTATTATTGTACTGTAGTGTGTACTATTATTGTACTGTAGTGTGTGTACTATTATAGTACTGTAGTGTGTGTACTATTATAGTACTATAGTGTGTACTATTATTGTACTGTAGTGTGTGTACTATTATTGTACTGTAGTGTGTACTATTATAGTACTGTAGTGTGTACTCTTATTGTACTGTAGTGTGTACTATTATAGTACTGTAGTGTGTACTATTATTGTACTGTAGTGTGTACTATAACTGTACTGTAGTGTGTACTATTATTGTACTGTTGTGTGTACTATTATAGTACTGTAGTGTGTACTATTATAGTACTGTAGTGTGTACTATTATTGTACTGTAGTGTGCACTATTATAGTACTGTAGTGTGTGTACTATTATAGTACTGTAGTGTGTACTATTATAGTACTGTAGTGTGTGTACTATTATTGTACTGTAGTGTATACTATTATAGTACTGTAGTATGTATTATTATAGTACTGTAGTGTGTACTATTATAGTACTGTAGGGTGTGTACTATTATTGTACTGTAGTGTATACTATTATAGTACTGTAGTGTGTACTACTATAGTACTGTAGTGTGTACTATTATTGTACTGTAGTGTGTACTATTATTGTACTGTAGTGTGTGTACTATTATAGTACTGTTTTGTGTACTATTATTGTACTGTAGTGTGTGTACTATTATAGTAGTGTAGTGTGTACTATTATAGTACTGTAGTGTGTACTATTATTGTACTGAAGTGTGTACTCTTATTGTACTGTAGTGTGTACTATTATAGTACTGTAGTGTGTACTATTATTGTACTGTAGTGTGTACTATAATTGTACTGTAGTGTGTACAATTATTGTACTGTAGTGTGTACTATTATACTACTGTAGTGTGTACTATTATTGTACTGTAGTGTGTGTACTATTATTGTACTGTAGTGTATACTATTATAGTACTGTAGTGTGTACTATTATAGTACTGTAGTGTGTACTATTATAGTACTGTAGGGTGTGTACTATTATTGTACTGTAGTGTATACTATTATAGTACTGTAGTGTGTACTACTATAGTACTGTAGTGTGTACTATTATTGTACTGTAGTGTGTACTATTATTGTACTGTAGTGTGTGTACTATTATAGTACTGTAGTGTGTACTATTATTGTACTGTAGTGTGTGTACTATTATAGTAGTGTAGTGTGTACTATTATAGTACTGTAGTGTGTACTATTATTGTACTGTAGTGTGTACTCTTATTGTACTGTATTGTGTACTATTATAGTACTGTAGTGTGTACTATTAAGGTACTGTAGTGTGTACTTTTATTGTACTGTAGTTTGTACCATTATTGTACCGTAGTGTGTACAATTATTGTACTGTAGTGTGTACTATTATAGTACTGTAGTGTGTACTATTATAGTACTGTAGTGTGTACTATTATAGTACTGTAGTGGGTACTATTATAGTACTGTAGTGTGTACTATTATAGTACTGTAGTGTGTACTATTATTGTACTGTAGTGTGTACTATTATTGTACTGTAGTGTGTACTATTATTGTACTGTAGTGTGTACTATTATAGAACTCTAGTGTGTACTATTATTGTACTGTAGTGTGTACTATTATAGTACTGTAGTGTGTACTATTATTGTACTGTAGTGTGTACTATTATTGTACTGTAGTGTGTACTATTATAGTACTGTAGTGTGTACTATTATAGTACTGTAGTGTGTACTATTATTGTACTGTAGTGTGTACTATTATAGTACTGTAGTGTGTACTATTATTGTACTGTAGTGTGTACTATTATAGTACTGTAGTGTGTACTATTATTATACTGTAGTGTGTACTATTATTGTACTGTAGTGTGTACTATTATAGTACTGTAGTGTGTACTATTATTGTACTGGAGTGTGTACTATTATAGTACTGTAGTGTGTACTATTATTGTACTGTAGTGTGTACTATTATTGTACTGTAGTGTGTACTATTATTGTACTGTAGTGTGTACTATTATAGTACTGTAGTGTGTACTATTATAGTACTGTAGTGTGTACTATTATTGTACTGTAGTGTGTACTATTATAGTACTGTAGTGTGTACTATTATTGTACTGTAGTGTGTACTATTATTGTACTGTAGTGTGTACTATTATTGTACTGTAGTGTGTACTATTATAGTACTGTAGTGTGTACTGTTATAGTACTGTAGTGTGTACTGTTATAGTACTGTAGTGTGTACTATTATTGTACTGTAGTGTGTACTATTATAGTCCTGTAGTGTGTACTATTATTGTACTGTAGTGTGTAATATTATAGTACTGTAGTGTGTACTATTATAGTACTGTAGTGGGTACTATTATTGTACTGTAGTGTGTACTATTATAGTACTGTAGTGTGTGTACTATTATAGTACTGTAGTGTGTACTACTATAGTACTGTAGTGTGTACTATTATAGTACTGTAGTGGGTACTATTATTGTACTGTAGTGTGTACTATTATAGTACTGTAGTGTGTGTACTATTATAGTACTGTAGTGAGTACTATTATAGTACTGTAGTGTGTACTATTATAGTACTGTAGTGGGTACTATTATTGTACTGTAGTGTGTACTATTATAGTACTGTAGTGTGTGTACAATTATTGTACTGTAGTGTGTGTACTATTAAAGTACTGTAGTGTGTACTATTATAGTACTGTAGTGTGTACTATTATAGTACTGTAGTGTGTGTACTATTATTGTACTGTAGTGTGTGTACTATTATAGTACTGTAGTGTGTGTACTGTTATAGTACTGTAGTGAGTACTATTATTGTACTGTAGTGTGTACTATTACAGTACTGTAGTGGGTACTATTATTGTACTGTAGTGTGTACTATTATAGTACTGTAGTGTGTGTACTATTATAGTACTGTAGTGTGTACTATTATAGTACTGTAGTGTGTGTACTATTATTGTACTGTAGTGTATACTATTATTGTACTGTAGTGTGTACTATTATAGGACTGTAGTCTGTACTATTATAGTACTGTAGTGTGTACTATTATAGTACTGTAGTGTGTGTACTATTATTGTACTGTAGTGTTTACTATTATTGTACTGTAGTGTGTACTATTATAGGACTGTAGTGTGTACTATTATAGTACTGTAGTGTGTGCTATTATTTTACTGTAGTGTGTGTACTATTATAGTACTGTAGTGTGTACTATTATAGTATTGTAGTGTGTGTACTATTATAGTACTGTAGTGTGTGTACTATTATTGTACTGTAGTATGTACTATTATAGCACTGTAGTGTGTACTATTCTGGTACTGTAGTGTGCACTATTATAGTACTGTAGTGTGTACTATTATAGTTCTGTAATGTGTACTATTCTTGTACTGTAGTGTGTACTATTATAGTACTGTAGTGTGTACTATTATAGTACTGTAGTGTGTACTATTATAGTACTGTAGTGTGTACTATTATAGTACTGTAGTGTGTACTATTATAGTACTGTAGTGTGTACTATTATAGTACTGTAGTGTGTACTATTATAGTACTGTAGTGTGTACTATTATTGTACTGTAGTGTGTACTATGATAGTTCTGTAGTGTGTACTAATATTGTACTGTAGTGTGTACTATTATAGTACTGTAGTGTGTACTATTATTGTACTGTAGTGTGTACTATTATAGTACTGTAGTGTGTACTATTATTGTACTGTAGTGTGTACTATTATAGGACTGTAGTGTGTACTATTATAGTACTGTAGTGTGTACTATTATTGTACTGTAGTGTGTACTATTATTGTACTCTAGTGTGTACTATTATTGTACTGTAGTGTGTACTATTATAGTACTGTAGTGTGTACTATTAATGTACTGTAGTGTGTACTATTATTGTACTGTAGTGTGTAATATTATAGTACTGTAGTGTGTACTATTATAGTACTGTAGTGGGTACTATTATTGTACTGTAGTGTGTACTATTATAGTACTGTAGTGTGTGTACTATTATAGTACTGTAGTGTGTACTACTATAGTACTGTAGTGTGTACTATTATAGTACTGTAGTGGGTACTATTATTGTACTGTAGTGTGTACTATTATAGTACTGTAGTGTGTGTACTATTATAGTACTGTAGTGAGTACTATTATAGTACTGTAGTGTGTACTATTATAGTACTGTAGTGGGTACTATTATTGTACTGTAGTGTGTACTATTATAGTACTGTAGTGTGTGTACAATTATTGTACTGTAGTGTGTGTACTATTAAAGTACTGTAGTGTGTACTATTATAGTACTGTAGTGTGTACTATTATAGTACTGTAGTGTGTGTACTATTATTGTACTGTAGTGTGTGTACTATTATAGTACTGTAGTGTGTGTACTATTATAGTACTGTAGTGAGTACTATTATTGTACTGTAGTGTGTACTATTACAGTACTGTAGTGGGTACTATTATTGTACTGTAGTGTGTACTATTATAGTACTGTAATGTGTGTACTATTATAGTACTGTAGTGTGTACTATTATAGTACTGTAGTGTGTGTACTATTATTGTACTGTAGTGTATACTATTATTGTACTGTAGTGTGTACTATTATAGGACTGTAGTCTGTACTATTATAGTACTGTAGTGTGTACTATTATAGTACTGTAGTGTGTGTACTATTATTGTACTGTAGTGTTTACTTTTATTGTACTGTAGTGTGTACTATTATAGGACTGTAGTGTGTACTATTATAGTACTGTAGTGTGTGCTATTATTTTACTGTAGTGTGTGTACTATTATAGTACTGTAGTGTGTACTATTATAGTATTGTAGTGTGTGTACTATTATAGTACTGTAGTGTGTGTACTATTATTGTACTGTAGTATGTACTATTATAGTACTGTAGTGTGTACTATTCTGGTACTGTAGTGTGCACTATTATAGTACTGTAGTGTGTACTATTATAGTTCTGTAATGTGTACTATTCTTGTACTGTAGTGTGTACTATTATAGTACTGTAGTGTGTACTATTATAGTACTGTAGTGTGTACTATTATAGTACTGTAGTGTGTACTATTATAGTACTGTAGTGTGTACTATTATAGTACTGTAGTGTGTGTACTATTATTGTACTGAAGTGTGTACTATTATTGTACTGTAGTGTGTACTATGATAGTACTGTAGTGTGTACTAATATTGTACTGTAATGTGTACTATTATAGTACTGTAGTGTGTACTATTATTGTACTGTAGTGTGTACTATTATAGTACTGTAGTGTGTACTATTATTGTACTGTAGTGTGTACTATTATAGGACTGTAGTGTGTACTATTATAGTACTGTAGTGTGTACTATTATTGTACTGTAGTGTGTACTATTATTGTACTCTAGTGTGTACTATTATTGTACTGTAGTGTGTACTATTATAGTACTGTAGTGTGTACTATTAATGTACTGTAGTGTGTACTATTATTGTACTGTAGTGTGTACTATTATTGTACTGTAGTGTGTATTATTATTGTACTGTAGTGTGTACTATTATAGTACTGTAGTGTGTACTATTATAGTACTGTAGTGTGTACTATTATAGTACTGTAGTGTGTACTATTATTGTACTGTAGTGTGTACTATTATAGTACTGTAGTGTGTACTATTATTGTACTGTAGTGTGTACTATTATAGTACTGTAGTGAGTACTATTATTGTACTGTAGTGTGTACTATTATTGTACTGTAGTGTGTACTATTATAGTACTGTAGTGTGTACTATTATTGTACTGTAGTGTGTACTATTATTGTACTGTAGTGTGTACTATTATAGTACTGTAGTGTGTACTATTATTGTACTGTAATGTGTACTACTATTGTACTGTAGTGTGTGCTATTATTGTACTGTAGTGTGTACTATTAATGTACTGTAGAGTGTTCTATTATTGTACTGTAGTGTGTACTATTATAGTACTGTAGTGTGTACTATTATAGTATTGTAGTGTGTACTATTATTGTACTGTAGTTTGTACTATTATAGTACTGTAGTGTGTACTATTATTGTACTGTAGTGTGTACTATTATAGTACTGTAGTGTGTGTACTATTATAGTACTGTAGTGTGTGTACTATTATTGTACAGTAGTGTGTACTATTATAGTACTGTAGTGTGTACTATTATAGTACTGTAGTGTATACTATTATAGTACAGTAGTGTGTACTATTATAGTACTGTAGTGTGTCCTATTATAGTACTGTAGTGTGTGTACTATTATAGTACTGTAGTGTGTGCGTATATAGTACTGTAGTGTGTACTATTATAGTACTGTAGTGTGTACTATTATTGTACTGTAGTGTGTACTATTATTGTACTGTAGTGTGTACTATTATAGTACTGTAGTGTGTACTATTATTGTACTGTAGTGTGTACTATTATAGTACTGTAGTGTGTGTACTATTATAGTACTGTAGTGTGTGTACTATTATAGTACTGTAGTGTGTACTATTATAGCACTGTAGTGAGTACTATTATAGTACTGTAGTGTGTACTATTATAGTATTGTAGTGTGTACTATTATAGTACTGTAGAGTGTGTACTATTATAGTACTGTAGTGTGTACTATTATAGTACTGTAGTGAGTACTATTATAGTACTGTAGTGTGTACTATTATAGTATTGTAGTGTGTACTATTATAGTACTGTATTGTGTACTATTATTGTACTGTAGTGTGTACTATTATAGTACTGTAGTGTGTGTACTATTATAGTACTGTAGTGTGTGTACTATTATAGTACTGTAGTGTGTACTATTATAGTACTGTAGTGTGTGTACTATTATAGTACTGTAGTGTGTGCTATTATAGTACTGTAGTGTGTATACTATTATAGTACTGTAGTGTGTGTACTATTATAGTACTGTAGTGTGTACTATTATAGTACTGTAGTGTGTATACTATTATAGTACTGTAGTGTGTGTACTATTATAGTACTGTAGTGTGTACTATTATTGTACCGTAGTGTGTACTATTATTGTACTGTAGTGTGTACTATTATTGTACTGTAGTGTGTACTATTATAGTACTGTAGTGTGTACTATTATAGTACTGTAGTGTGTACTATTATAGTACTGTAGTGTGTACTATTATAGTACTGTAGTGTGTACTATTATTGTACTGTAGTGTGTACTATTATAGTACTGTAGTGTGTACTATTATTATACTGTAGTGTGTACTATTATTGTACTGTAGTGTGTACTATTATTGTACTGTAGTGTGTACTATTATAGCACACCAGTGTGTGTACTATTATTGTACTGTAGTGTGTACTATTATAGTACTGTAGTGTGTACTATTATTGTACTGTAGTGTGTACTATTATTGTACTGTAGTGTGTACTATTATAGTACTGTAGTGTGTACTATTATTGTACTGTAGTGTGTACTATTATAGTACTGTAGTGTGTACTATTTTTGTACTGTAGTGTGTACCATTATTGTACTGTAGTGTGTACTATTATAGTACTGTAGTGTGTACTATTATTGTACTGTAGTGTGTACTATTATAGTACTGTAGTGTGTGTACTATTATAGTACTGTAGTGTGTGTACTATTATAGTACTGTAGTGTGTACTATTATAGTACTGTAGTGAGTACTATTATAGTACTGTAGTGTGTACTATTATAGTATTGTAGTGTGTACTATTATAGTACTGTAGTGTGTGTACTATTATAGTACTGTAGTGTGTACTATTATAGTACTGTAGTGAGTACTATTATAGTACTGTAGTGTGTACTATTATAGTATTGTAGTGTGTACTATTATAGTACTGTATTGTGTACTATTATTGTACTGTAGTGTGTACTATTATAGTACTGTAGTGTGTGTACTATTATAGTACTGTAGTGTGTGTACTATTATAGTACTGTAGTGTGTACTATTATAGTACTGTAGTGTGTATACTATTATAGTACTGTAGTGTGCGTACTATTATAGTACTGTAGTGTGTACTATTATTGTACCGTAGTGTGTACTATTATTGTACTGTAGTGTGTACTATTATTGTACGGTAGTGTGTACTTTTATAGTACTGTAGTGTGTACTATTATAGTACTGTAGTGTGTACTATTATTGTACTGTAGTTTGTACTATTATTGTACCGTAGTGTGTACAATTATTGTACTGTAGTGTGTACTATTATAGTACTGTAGTGTGTACTATTATAGTACTGTAGTGTGTACTATTATAGTACTGTAGTGGGTACTATTATAGTACTGTAGTGTGTACTATTATAGTACTGTAGTGTGTACAATTATTGTACTGTAGTGTGTACTATTATTGTACTGTAGTGTGTACTATTATTGTACTGTAGTGTGTACTATTATAGAACTCTAGTGTGTACTATTATTGTACTGTAGTGTGTACTATTATTGTACTGTAGTGTGTACTATTATTGTACTGTAGTGTGTACTATTATTGTACTGTAGTGTGTACTATTATAGTACTGTAGTGTGTACTATTATAGTACTGTAGTGTGTACTATTATTGTACTGTAGTGTGTACTATTATTGTACTGTAGTGTGTACTATTATTGTACTGTAGTGTGTACTATTATAGTACTGTAGTGTGTACTATTATAGTACTGTAGTGTGTACTATTATTGTACTGTAGTGTGCACTATTATTGTACTGTAGTGTGTACTATTATAGTACTGTAGTGTGTACTATTATTGTACTGTAGTGTGTACTATTATTGTACTGTAGTGTGTACTATTATTGTACTGTAGTGTGTACTATTATAGTACTGTAGTGTGTACTGTTATAGTACTGTAGTGTGTACTGTTATAGTACTGTAGTGTGTACTATTATTGTACTGTAGTGTGTACTATTATAGTACTGTAGTGTGTACTATTATTGTAATGTAGTGTGTACTATTATTGTACTGTAGTGTGTACTATTATAGTACTGTAGTGTGTAATATTATAGTACTGTAGTGTGTACTATTATTGTACTGTAGTGTGTACTATTATTGTACTGTAGTTTGTACTATTATTGTACTGTAGTGTGTACTATTATAGTACTGTAGTGTGTACTATTATAGTACTGTAGTGTGTACTATTATTGTACTGTAGTTTGTACTATTATAGTACTGTAGTGTGTACTATTATTGTACTGTAGTGTGTACTATTATAGTACTGTAGTGTGTACTATTATAGTACTGTTGTGTGTTCTATTATAGTACTGTAGTGTGTACTATTATAGTACTGTAGTGTGTACTATTATAGTACTGTAGTGTATACTATTATAGTACAGTAGTGTGTACTATTATAGTACTGTAGTGTGTACTATTATAGTACTGTAGAGTGTGTACAATTATTGTACTGTAGTGTGTGTACTATTAAAGTTCTGTAGTGTGTACTTATATAGTAGTGTAGTGTGTACTATTATAGTACTGTAGTGTGTACTATTATTGTACTGTAGTGTGTACTATTATTGTACTGTAGTGTGTACTATTAGAGTACTGTAGTGTGTACTATTATTGTACTGTAGTGTGTACTATTATAGTACTGTAGTGTGTACTATTATAGTACTGTAGTGTGTGTACTATTTTTTTACTGTAGTGTGTACTATTATAGTACTGTAGTGTGTGTACTATTATCGTACTGTAGTGTGTGTACTATTATAGTACTGTAGTGTGTGTACTATTATAGTACTGTAGTGTGTACTATTATAGTACTGTAGTGAGTACAATTATAGTACTGTAGTGTGTACTATTGTAGTACTGTAATGTGTACTATTATTGTACTGTAGTGTGTACTATTATAGTACTGTAGTGTGTGTACTATTATAGTACTGTAGTGTGTACTATTATAGTACTGTAGTGTGTACTATTATTGTACTGTAGTGTGTACTATTATTGTACTGTAGTGTGTACTATTATAGTACTGTAGTGTGTACTATTATAGTACTGTAGAGTGTATACTATTATAGTACTGTAGTGTGTGTACTATTATAGTACTGTAGTGTGTACTATTATTGTACTGTAGTGTTTACTATTATTGTACTGTAGTGTGTACTATTATAGTACTGTAGTGTGTGTACTATTATAGTACTGTAGTGTGTGTACTATTATAGTACTGTAGTGTGTACTATTATAGTACTGTAGTGTGTACTATTATTGTACTGTAGTGTGTACTATTATTGTACTGTAGTGTGTACTATTATAGTACTGTAGTGTGTACTATTATTGTACTGTAGTGTGTACTATTATAGTACTGTAGTGTGTACTATTATTGTACTGTAGTGTGTACTATTATTGTACTGTCGTGTGTACTATCATAGTACGGTAGTGTGTACTATTATAGTACTGTAGTGTGTACTATTATTGTACTGTAGTGTGTACTATTATTGTACTGTAGTGTGTACTATTATAGTACTGTAGTGTGTACTATTATTGTACTATTATTGTACTGTAGTGTGTACTATTATTGTACTGTAGTGTGTACTATTATAGTACTGTAGTGTGTACTGTTATAGTACTGTAGTGTGTACTGTTATAGTACTGTAGTGTGTACTATTATTGTACTGTAGTGTGTACTATTATAGTACTGTAGTGTGTACTATTATTGTACTGTAGTGTGTACTATTATTGTACTGTAGTGTGTACTATTATAGTACTGTAGTGTGTACTATTATAGTACTGTAGTGTGTACTATTATTGTACTGTAGTTTGTACTATTATTGTACTGTAGTGTGTACTATTATAGTACTGTAGTGTGTACTATTATTGTAGGGTAGTTTGTACTATTATAGTACTGTAGTGTGTACTATTATTGTACTGTAGTGTGTACTATTTTAGTACTGTAGTGTGTACTATTATAGTACTGTAGTGTATACTATTATAGTACAGTAGTGTGTACTATTATAGTACTGTAGTGTGTACTATTATAGTACTGTAGAGTGTGTACTATTATTGTACTGTAGTGTTTACTATTATTGTACTGTAGTGTGTACTATTATAGTACTGTAGTGTGTGTACTATTATTGTACTGTAGTGTTTACTATTATTGTACTGTAGTGTGTACTATTATAGGACTGTAGTGTGTACTATTATAGTACTGTAGTGTGTGCTATTATTTTACTGTAGTGTGTGTACTATTATAGTACTGTAGTGTGTACTATTATAGTATTGTAGTGTGTGTACTATTATAGTACTGTAGTGTGTGTACTATTATTGTACTGTAGTATGTACTATTATAGTACTGTAGTGTGTACTATTCTGGTACTGTAGTGTGCACTATTATAGTACTGTAGTGTGTACTATTATAGTTCTGTAATGTGTACTATTCTTGTACTGTAGTGTGTACTATTATAGTACTGTAGTGTGTACTATTATAGTACTGTAGTGTGTACTATTATAGTACTGTAGTGTGTACTATTATAGTACTGTAGTGTGTACTATTATAGTACTGTAGTGTGTACTATTATAGTACTGTAGTGTGTACTATTATAGTACTGTAGTGTGTGTACTATTATTGTACTGAAGTGTGTACTATTATTGTACTGTAGTGTGTACTATGATAGTTCTGTAGTGTGTACTAATATTGTACTGTAGTGTGTACTATTATAGTACTGTAGTGTGTACTATTATTGTACTGTAGTGTGTATTATTATAGTACTGTAGTGTGTACTATTATTGTACTGTAGTGTGTACTATTATAGGACTGTAGTGTGTACTATTATAGTACTGTAGTGTGTACTATTATTGTACTGTAGTGTGTACTATTATTGTACTCTAGTGTGTACAATTATTGTACTGTAGTGTGTACTATTATAGTACTGTAGTGTGTACTATTAATGTACTGTAGTGTGTACTATTATTGTACTGTAGTGTGTAATATTATAGTACTGTAGTGTGTACTATTATAGTACTGTAGTGGGTACTATTATTGTACTGTAGTGTGTACTATTATAGTACTGTAGTGTGTGTACTATTATAGTACTGTAGTGTGTACTACTATAGTACTGTAGTGTGTACTATTATAGTACTGTAGTGGGTACTATTATTGTACTGTAGTGTGTACTATTATAGTACTGTAGTGTGTGTACTATTATAGTACTGTAGTGAGTACTATTATAGTACTGTAGTGTGTACTATTATAGTACTGTAGTGGGTACTATTATTGTACTGTAGTGTGTACTATTATAGTACTGTAGTGTGTGTACAATTATTGTACTGTAGTGTGTGTACTATTAAAGTACTGTAGTGTGTACTATTATAGTACTGTAGTGTGTACTATTATAGTACTGTAGTGTGTGTACTATTATTGTACTGTAGTGTGTGTACTATTATAGTACTGTAGTGTGTGTACTATTATAGTACTGTAGTGAGTACTATTATTGTACTGTAGTGTGTACTATTACAGTACTGTAGTGGGTACTATTATTGTACTGTAGTGTGTACTATTATAGTACTGTAGTGTGTGTACTATTATAGTACTGTAGTGTGTACTATTATAGTACTGTAGTGTGTGTACTATTATTGTACTGTAGTGTATACTATTATTGTACTGTAGTGTGTACTATTATAGGACTGTAGTCTGTACTATTATAGTACTGTAGTGTGTACTATTATAGTACTGTAGTGTGTGTACTATTATTGTACTGTAGTGTTTACTTTTATTGTACTGTAGTGTGTACTATTATAGGACTGTAGTGTGTACTATTATAGTACTGTAGTGTGTGCTATTATTTTACTGTAGTGTGTGTACTATTATAGTACTGTAGTGTGTACTATTATAGTATTGTAGTGTGTGTACTATTATAGTACTGTAGTGTGTGTACTATTATTGTACTGTAGTATGTACTATTATAGTACTGTAGTGTGTACTATTCTGGTACTGTAGTGTGCACTATTATAGTACTGTAGTGTGTACTATTATAGTTCTGTAATGTGTACTATTCTTGTACTGTAGTGTGTACTATTATAGTACTGTAGTGTGTACTATTATAGTACTGTAGTGTGTACTATTATAGTACTGTAGTGTGTACTATTATAGTACTGTAGTGTGTACTATTATAGTACTGTAGTGTGTACTATTATAGTACTGTAGTGTGTACTATTATAGTACTGTAGTGTGTGTACTATTATTGTACTGAAGTGTGTACTATTATTGTACTGTAGTGTGTACTATGATAGTACTGTAGTGTGTACTAATATTGTACTGTAATGTGTACTATTATAGTACTGTAGTGTGTACTATTATTGTACTGTAGTGTGTACTATTATAGTACTGTAGTGTGTACTATTATTGTACTGTAGTGTGTACTATTATAGGACTGTAGTGTGTACTATTATAGTACTGTAGTGTGTACTATTATTGTACTGTAGTGTGTACTATTATTGTACTCTAGTGTGTACTATTATTGTACTGTAGTGTGTACTATTATAGTACTGTAGTGTGTACTATTAATGTACTGTAGTGTGTACTATTATTGTACTGTAGTGTGTACTATTATTGTACTGTAGTGTGTATTATTATTGTACTGTAGTGTGTACTATTATAGTACTGTAGTGTGTACTATTATAGTACTGTAGTGTGTACTATTATAGTACTGTAGTGTGTACTATTATTGTACTGTAGTGTGTACTATTATAGTACTGTAGTGTGTACTATTATTGTACTGTAGTGTGTACTATTATAGTACTGTAGTGAGTACTATTATTGTACTGTAGTGTGTACTATTATTGTACTGTAGTGTGTACTATTATAGTACTGTAGTGTGTACTATTATTGTACTGTAGTGTGTACTATTATTGTACTGTAGTGTGTACTATTATAGTACTGTAGTGTGTACTATTATTGTACTGTAATGTGTACTACTATTGTACTGTAGTGTGTGCTATTATTGTACTGTAGTGTGTACTATTAATGTACTGTAGAGTGTTCTATTATTGTACTGTAGTGTGTACTATTATAGTACTGTAGTGTGTACTATTATAGTATTGTAGTGTGTACTATTATTGTACTGTAGTTTGTACTATTATAGTACTGTAGTGTGTACTATTATTGTACTGTAGTGTGTACTATTATAGTACTGTAGTGTGTGTACTATTATAGTACTGTAGTGTGTGTACTATTATTGTACAGTAGTGTGTACTATTATAGTACTGTAGTGTGTACTATTATAGTACTGTAGTGTATACTATTATAGTACAGTAGTGTGTACTATTATAGTACTGTAGTGTGTCCTATTATAGTACTGTAGTGTGTGTACTATTATAGTACTGTAGTGTGTGCGTATATAGTACTGTAGTGTGTACTATTATAGTACTGTAGTGTGTACTATTATTGTACTGTAGTGTGTACTATTATTGTACTGTAGTGTGTACTATTATAGTACTGTAGTGTGTACTATTATTGTACTGTAGTGTGTACTATTATAGTACTGTAGTGTGTGTACTATTATAGTACTGTAGTGTGTGTACTATTATAGTACTGTAGTGTGTACTATTATAGCACTGTAGTGAGTACTATTATAGTACTGTAGTGTGTACTATTATAGTATTGTAGTGTGTACTATTATAGTACTGTAGAGTGTGTACTATTATAGTACTGTAGTGTGTACTATTATAGTACTGTAGTGAGTACTATTATAGTACTGTAGTGTGTACTATTATAGTATTGTAGTGTGTACTATTATAGTACTGTATTGTGTACTATTATTGTACTGTAGTGTGTACTATTATAGTACTGTAGTGTGTGTACTATTATAGTACTGTAGTGTGTGTACTATTATAGTACTGTAGTGTGTACTATTATAGTACTGTAGTGTGTGTACTATTATAGTACTGTAGTGTGTGCTATTATAGTACTGTAGTGTGTATACTATTATAGTACTGTAGTGTGTGTACTATTATAGTACTGTAGTGTGTACTATTATAGTACTGTAGTGTGTATACTATTATAGTACTGTAGTGTGTGTACTATTATAGTACCGTAGTGTGTACTATTATTGTACCGTAGTGTGTACTATTATTGTACTGTAGTGTGTACTATTATTGTACTGTAGTGTGTACTATTATAGTACTGTAGTGTGTACTATTATAGTACTGTAGTGTGTACTATTATAGTACTGTAGTGTGTACTATTATTGTACTGTAGTGTGTACTATTATAGTACTGTAGTGTGTACTATTATTATACTGTAGTGTGTACTATTATTGTACTGTAGTGTGTACTATTATTGTACTGTAGTGTGTACTATTATAGCACACCAGTGTGTGTACTATTATTGTACTGTAGTGTGTACTATTATAGTACTGTAGTGTGTACTATTATTGTACTGTAGTGTGTACTATTATTGTACTGTAGTGTGTACTATTATAATACTGTAGTGTGTACTATTATTGTACTGTAGTGTGTACTATTATAGTACTGTACTGTGTACTATTTTTGTACTGTAGTGTGTACCATTATTGTACTGTAGTGTGTACTATTATAGTACTGTAGTGTGTACTATTATTGTACTGTAGTGTGTACTATTATAGTACTGTAGTGTGTGTACTATTATAGTACTGTAGTGTGTGTACTATTATAGTACTGTAGTGTGTACTATTATAGTACTGTAGTGAGTACTATTATAGTACTGTAGTGTGTACTATTATAGTATTGTAGTGTGTACTATTATAGTACTGTAGTGTGTGTACTATTATAGTACTGTAGTGTGTACTATTATAGTACTGTAGTGAGTACTATTATAGTACTGTAGTGTGTACTATTATAGTATTGTAGTGTGTACTATTATAGTACTGTATTGTGTACTATTATTGTACTGTAGTGTGTACTATTATAGTACTGTAGTGTGTGTACTATTATAGTACTGTAGTGTGTGTACTATTATAGTACTGTAGTGTGTACTATTATAGTACTGTAGTGTGTATACTATTATAGTACTGTAGTGTGCGTACTATTATAGTACTGTAGTGTGTACTATTATTGTACCGTAGTGTGTACTATTATTGTACTGTAGTGTGTACTATTATTGTACGGTAGTGTGTACTTTTATAGTACTGTAGTGTGTACTATTATAGTACTGTAGTGTGTACTATTATTGTACTGTAGTTTGTACTATTATTGTACCGTAGTGTGTACAATTATTGTACTGTAGTGTGTACTATTATAGTACTGTAGTGTGTACTATTATAGTACTGTAGTGTGTACTATTATAGTACTGTAGTGGGTACTATTATAGTACTGTAGTGTGTACTATTATAGTACTGTAGTGTGTACAATTATTGTACTGTAGTGTGTACTATTATTGTACTGTAGTGTGTACTATTATTGTACTGTAGTGTGTACTATTATAGAACTCTAGTGTGTACTATTATTGTACTGTAGTGTGTACTATTATTGTACTGTAGTGTGTACTATTATTGTACTGTAGTGTGTACTATTATTGTACTGTAGTGTGTACTATTATAGTACTGTAGTGTGTACTATTATAGTACTGTAGTGTGTACTATTATTGTACTGTAGTGTGTACTATTATTGTACTGTAGTGTGTACTATTATTGTACTGTAGTGTGTACTATTATAGTACTGTAGTGTGTACTATTATAGTACTGTAGTGTGTACTATTATTGTACTGTAGTGTGCACTATTATTGTACTGTAGTGTGTACTATTATAGTACTGTAGTGTGTACTATTATTGTACTGTAGTGTGTACTATTATTGTACTGTAGTGTGTACTATTATTGTACTGTAGTGTGTACTATTATAGTACTGTAGTGTGTACTGTTATAGTACTGTAGTGTGTACTGTTATAGTACTGTAGTGTGTACTATTATTGTACTGTAGTGTGTACTATTATAGTACTGTAGTGTGTACTATTATTGTAATGTAGTGTGTACTATTATTGTACTGTAGTGTGTACTATTATAGTACTGTAGTGTGTAATATTATAGTACTGTAGTGTGTACTATTATTGTACTGTAGTGTGTACTATTATTGTACTGTAGTTTGTACTATTATTGTACTGTAGTGTGTACTATTATAGTACTGTAGTGTGTACTATTATAGTACTGTAGTGTGTACTATTATTGTACTGTAGTTTGTACTATTATAGTACTGTAGTGTGTACTATTATTGTACTGTAGTGTGTACTATTATAGTACTGTAGTGTGTACTATTATAGTACTGTTGTGTGTTCTATTATAGTACTGTAGTGTGTACTATTATAGTACTGTAGTGTGTACTATTATAGTACTGTAGTGTATACTATTATAGTACAGTAGTGTGTACTATTATAGTACTGTAGTGTGTACTATTATAGTACTGTAGAGTGTGTCAAATTATTGTACTGTAGTGTGTGTACTATTAAAGTTCTGTAGTGTGTACTTATATAGTAGTGTAGTGTGTACTATTATAGTACTGTAGTGTGTACTATTATTGTACTGTAGTGTGTACTATTATTGTACTGTAGTGTGTACTATTAGAGTACTGTAGTGTGTACTATTATTGTACTGTAGTGTGTACTATTATAGTACTGTAGTGTGTACTATTATAGTACTGTAGTGTGTGTACTATTTTTTTACTGTAGTGTGTACTATTATAGTACTGTAGTGTGTGTACTATTATCGTACTGTAGTGTGTGTACTATTATAGTACTGTAGTGTGTGTACTATTATAGTACTGTAGTGTGTACTATTATAGTACTGTAGTGAGTACAATTATAGTACTGTAGTGTGTACTATTGTAGTACTGTAATGTGTACTATTATTGTACTGTAGTGTGTACTATTATAGTACTGTAGTGTGTGTACTATTATAGTACTGTAGTGTGTACTATTATAGTACTGTAGTGTGTACTATTATTGTACTGTAGTGTGTACTATTATTGTACTGTAGTGTGTACTATTATAGTACTGTAGTGTGTACTATTATAGTACTGTAGAGTGTATACTATTATAGTACTGTAGTGTGTGTACTATTATAGTACTGTAGTGTGTACTATTATTGTACTGTAGTGTTTACTATTATTGTACTGTAGTGTGTACTATTATAGTACTGTAGTGTGTGTACTATTATAGTACTGTAGTGTGTGTACTATTATAGTACTGTAGTGTGTACTATTATAGTACTGTAGTGTGTACTATTATTGTACTGTAGTGTGTACTATTATTGTACTGTAGTGTGTACTATTATAGTACTGTAGTGTGTACTATTATTGTACTGTAGTGTGTACTATTATAGTACTGTAGTGTGTACTATTATTGTACTGTAGTGTGTACTATTATTGTACTGTCGTGTGTACTATCATAGTACTGTAGTGTGTACTATTATAGTACTGTAGTGTGTACTATTATTGTACTGTAGTGTGTACTATTATTGTACTGTAGTGTGTACTATTATAGTACTGTAGTGTGTACTATTATTGTACTATTATTGTACTGTAGTGTGTACTATTATTGTACTGTAGTGTGTACTATTATAGTACTGTAGTGTGTACTGTTATAGTACTGTAGTGTGTACTGTTATAGTACTGTAGTGTGTACTATTATTGTACTGTAGTGTGTACTATTATAGTACTGTAGTGTGTACTATTATTGTACTGTAGTGTGTACTATTATTGTACTGTAGTGTGTACTATTATAGTACTGTAGTGTGTACTATTATAGTACTGTAGTGTGTACTATTATTGTACTGTAGTTTGTACTATTATTGTACTGTAGTGTGTACTATTATAGTACTGTAGTGTGTACTATTATTGTAGGGTAGTTTGTACTATTATAGTACTGTAGTGTGTAATATTATTGTACTGTAGTGTGTACTATTTTAGTACTGTAGTGTGTACTATTATAGTACTGTAGTGTATACTATTATAGTACAGTAGTGTGTACTATTATAGTACTGTAGTGTGTACTATTATAGTACTGTAGAGTGTGTACAATTATTGTACTGTAGTGTGTGTACTATTTAAAGTACTGTAGTGTGTACTTATATAGTACTGTAGTGTGTACTATTATAGTACTGTAGTGTGTACTATTATTGTACTGTAGTGTGTACTATTATTGTACTGTAGTGTGTACTATTATAGTACTGTAGTGTGTACTATTATTGTACTGTAGTGTGTACTATTATAGTACTGTAGTGTGTGTACTATTATAGTATTGTAGTGTGTACTATTATAGTACTGTAGTGTGTGTACTATTATAGTACTGTAGTGTGTACTATTATAGTACTGTAGTGAGTACTATTATGGTAATGTAGTGTGTACTATTATAGTATTGTAGTGTGTACTATTATAGTACTGTATTGTGTACAATTATTGTACTGTAGTGTGTACTATTATAGTACTGTAGTGTGTACTATTATAGTACTGTATTGTGTGTACTATTATAGTACTGTAGTGTGTACTATTATAGTACTGTAGTGAGTATTATTATAGTACTGTAGTGTGTACTATTATAGTATTGTAGTGTGTACTATTATAGTACTGTATTGTGTACTATTATTGTACTGTAGTGTGTACTATTATAGTACTGTAGTGTGTGTACTATTATAGTACTGTAGTGTGTACCATTATAGTACTGTAGTGAGTACTATTATAGTACTGTAGTGTGCACTGTTATAGTATTGTAGTCTGTACTATTATAGTACTGTAGTGTGTGTACTATTATAGTACTGTAGTGTG
The DNA here is from genome assembly GCA_946902985.2 of Meconema thalassinum. NCBI lineage: Eukaryota > Metazoa > Arthropoda > Insecta > Orthoptera > Tettigoniidae > Meconema > Meconema thalassinum. The sequence continues at coordinate 533,808,929 of OX336393.1, read as the reverse complement.
TACTATTATAGTACTGTAGTGAGTACTATTATAGTACTGTAGTGTGTACTATTATAGTATTGTAGTGTGTACTATTATAGTACTGTATTGTGTACTATTATTGTACTGTAGTGTGTACTATTATAGTACTGTAGTGTGTGTACTATTATAGTACTGTAGTGAGTACTATTATAGTACTGTAGTGTGTGTACTATTATAGTACTGTAGTGTGTACTATTATAATACTGTAGTGTGTATACTATTATAGTACTGTAGTGTGTGTACTATTATTGTACCGTAGTGTGTACTATTATTGTACTGTAGTGTGTACTATTATTGTACTGTAGTGTGTACTATTATAGTACTGTAGTGTGTACTATTATAGTACTGTAGTGTGTACTATTATAGTTTTGTAGTGTGTACTATTATAGTACTGTAGTGGGTACTATTATAGTACTGTTGTGTGTACTATTGTAGTACTGTAGTGTGTACTATTATTGTACTGTAGTGTGTACTATTATTGTACTGTAGTGTGTACTATTATTGTACTGTAGTGTGTACTATTATAGCACACCAGTGTGTGTACTATTATTGTACTGTAGTGTGTACTATTATAGTACTGTAGTGTGTACTATTATTGTACTGTAGTGTGTACTATTATTGTACTGTAGTGTGTACAATTATAGTACTGTAGTGTGTACTATTATTGTACTGTAGTGTGTACTATTATAGTACTGTAGTGTGTACTATTTTTGTACTGTAGTGTGTACTATTATTGTACTGTAGTGTGTACTATTATAGTACTGTAGTGTGTACTATTATTGTACTGTAGTGTGTACTATTATAGTACTGTAGTGTGTGTACTATTATAGTACTGTAGTGTGTGTACTATTATAGTCCTGTAGTGTGTACTATTATAGTACTGTAGTGAGTACTATTATAGTACTGTAGTGTGTACTATTATAGTATTGTAGTGTGTACTATTATAGTACTGTAGTGTGTGTACTATTATAGTACTGTAGTGTGTACTAATATAGTACTGTAGTGTGTACTATTATAGTAATGTAGTGTGTACTATTATAGTACTGTATTGTGTACTATTATTGTACTGTAGTGTGTACTATTATAGTACTGTAATGTGTGTACTATTATAGTACTGTAGTGTGTGTACTATTATAGTACTGTAGTGTGTACTATTATAGTACTGTAGTGTGTGTACTATTATAGTACTGTAGTGTGTACTATTATAGTACTGTAGTGTGTATACTATTATAGTACTGTAGTGTGTGTACTATTATAGTACTGTAGTGTGTACTATTATTGTACCGTAGTGTGTACTATTATTGTACTGTAGTGTGTACTATTATTGTACTGTAGTGTGTACTATTACAGTACTGTAGTGTGTACTATTATAGTACTGTAGTGTGTACTATTATTGTACTGTAGTTTGTACTGTTATTGTACCGTAGTGTGTACAATTATTGTACTGTAGTGTGTACTATTATAGTACTGTAGTGTGTACTATTATAGTTCTGTCGTGTGTACTATTATAGTACTGTAGTGGGTACTATTATAGTACTGTAGTGTGTACTATTATAGTACTGTAGTGTGTACTATTATTGTACTGTAGTGTGTACTATTATTGTACTGTAGTGTGTACTATTATTGTACTGTAGTGTGTACTATTATAGAACTCTAGTGTGTACTATTATTGTACTGTAGTGTGTACTATTATAGTACTGTAGTGTGTACTATTATTGTACTGTAGTGTGTACTATTATAGTACTGTAGTGTGTACTATTATAGTACTGTAGTGTGTACTATTATTGTACTGTAGTGTGTACTATTGTAGTACTGTAGTGTGTACTATTATTGTACTGTAGTGTGTACTATTATTGTACTGTAGTGTGTACTATTATAGTACTGTAGTGTGTACTATTATTGTACTGTAGTGTGTACTATTATTGTACTGTAGTGTGTACTATTATAGTACTGTAGTGTGTACTATTATTGTACTGGAGTGTGTACTATTATAGTACTGTAGTTTGTACTATTATTGTACTGTAGTGTGTACTATTATTGTACTGTACTGTGTGCTATTATAGTACTGTAGTGTGTACTATTATAGTACTGTAGTGTAAACTATTATTGTACTGTAGTGTGTACTATTATTGTACTGTAGTGTGTACTATTATAGTACTGTAGTGTGTACTATTATTGTACTGTAGTGTGTACTATTATTGTACTGTAGTGTGTACTATTATTGTACTGTAGTGTGTACTATTATAGTACTGTAGTGTGTACTGTTATAGTACTGTAGTGTGTACTGTTATAGTACTGTAGTGTGTACTATTATTGTACTCTAGTGTGTACTATTATAGTACTGTAGTGTGTACTATTATTGTACTGTAGTGTGTACTATTATTGTACTGTAGTGTGTACTATTATAGTACTGTAGTGTGTACTATTATTGTACTGTAGTGTGTACTATTATTGTACTGTAGTTTGTACTATTATTGTACTGTAGTGTGTACTAATATAGTACTGTAGTGTGTACTGTTATAGTACTGTAGTGTGTACTATTATTGTACTGTAGTTTGTACTATTATAGTACTGTAGTGTGTACTATTATTGTACTGTAGTGTGTACTATTATAGTACTGTTGTGTGTACTATTATAGTACTGTAGTGTGTACTATTATTGTACTGTAGTGTGTACTATTATAGTACTGTCGTGTGTACTATTATAGTACTGTAGTGTATACTATTATAGTACAGTAGTGTGTACTATTATAGTACTGTAGTGTGTACTATTATAGTACTGTAGAGTGTGTACAATTATTGTACTGTAGTGTGTGTACTATTAAAGTACTGTAGTGTGTACTTATATAGTACTGTAGTGTGTACTATTATAGTACTGTAGTGTGTACTATTATTGTACTGTAGTGTGTACTATTATTGTACTGTAGTGTGTACTATTATAGTACTGTAGTGTGTACTATTATTGTACTGTAGTGTGTACTATTATAGTAATGTAGTGTGTACTATTATAGTACTGTAGTGTGTGTACTATTTTTGTACTGTTGTGTGTACTATTATAGTACTGTAATGTGTGTACTATTATAGTACTGTAGTGTGTACTATTATTGTACTGTAGTGTTTACTATTATTGTACTGTAGTGTGTACTATTATAGTACTGTAGTGTGTGTACTATTATAGTACTGTAGTGTGTGTACTATTATTGTACTGTAGTGTGTACTATTATAGTACTGTAGTGTGTACTATTATTGTACTGTAGTGTGTACTATTATAGTACTGTAGTGTGTGTACTATTATAGTACTGTAGTGTGTGTACTATTATTGTACTGTAGTGTGTAATATTATAGTACTGTAGTGTATACTATTATAGTACTGTAGTGTGTACTACTATTGTACTGTAGAGTGTGTACAATTATTGTACTGTAGTGTGTGTACTATTAAAGTACTGTAGTGTGTACTTATATAGTACTGTAGTGTGTACTATTATAGTACTGTAGTGTGTACTATTATTGTACTGTAGTGTGTACTATTATTGTACTGTAGTGTGTACTATTATAGTACTGTAGTGTGTACTATTATAGTACAGTAGTGTGTACTATTATAGTACTGTAGTGTGTACTATTATAGTACTGTAGAGTGTGTACAATTATTGTACTGTAGTGTGTGTACTATTAAAGTACTGTAGTGTGTACTTATATAGTACTGTAGTGTGTACTATTATAGTACTGTAGTGTGTACTATTATTGTACTGTAGTGTGTACTATTATTGTACTGTAGTGTGTACTATTATAGTACTGTAGTGTGTACTATTATTGTACTGTAGTGTGTACTATTATAGTACTGTAGTGTGTCCTATTATAGTACTGTAGTGTGTGTACTATTATAGTACTGTAGTGTGTGCGTATATAGTACTGTAGTGTGTACTATTATAGTACTGTAGTGTGTACTATTATTGTACTGTAGTGTGTACTATTATTGTACTGTAGTGTGTACTATTATAGTACTGTAGTGTGTACTATTATTGTACTGTAGTGTGTACTATTATAGTACTGTAGTGTGTGTACTATTATAGTACTGTAGTGTGTGTACTATTATAGTACTGTAGTGTGTGTACTATTATAGTACTGTAGTGTGTACTATTATAGCACTGTAGTGAGTACTATTATAGTACTGTAGTGTGTACTATTATAGTATTGTAGTGTGTACTATTATAGTACTGTAGTGTGTGTACTATTATAGTACTGTAGTGTGTACTATTATAGTACTGTAGTGAGTACTATTATAGTACTGTAGTGTGTACTATTATAGTATTGTAGTGTGTACTATTATAGTACTGTATTGTGTACTATTATTGTACTGTAGTGTGTACTATTATAGTACTGTAGTGTGTGTACTATTATAGTACTGTAGTGTGTGTACTATTATAGTACTGTAGTGTGTACTATTATAGTACTGTAGTGTGTGTACTATTATAGTACTGTAGTGTGTGCTATTATAGTACTGTAGTGTGTATACTATTATAGTACTGTAGTGTGTGTACTATTATAGTACTGTAGTGTGTACTATTATAGTACTGTAGTGTGTATACTATTATAGTACTGTAGTGTGTGTACTATTATAGTACTGTAGTGTGTACTATTATTGTACCGTAGTGTGTACTATTATTGTACTGTAGTGTGTACTATTATTGTACTGTAGTGTGTACTATTATAGTACTGTAGTGTGTACTATTATAGTACTGTAGTGTGTACTATTATAGTACTGTAGTGTGTACAATTATAGTACTGTAGTGGGTACTATTATAGTACTGTAGTGTGTACTATTGTAGTACTGTAGTGTGTACTATTATTGTACTGTAGTGTGTACTATTATTGTACTGTAGTGTGTACTATTATTGTACTGTAGTGTGTACTATTATAGCACACCAGTGTGTGTACTATTATTGTACTGTAGTGTGTACTATTATAGTACTGTAGTGTGTACTATTATTGTACTGTAGTGTGTACTATTATTGTACTGTAGTGTGTACTATTATAGTACTGTAGTGTGTACTATTATTGTACTGTAGTGTGTACTATTATAGTACTGTAGTGTGTACTATTTTTGTACTGTAGTGTGTACCATTATTGTACTGTAGTGTGTACTATTATAGTACTGTAGTGTGTACTATTATTGTACTGTAGTGTGTACTATTATAGTACTGTAGTGTGTGTACTATTATAGTACTGTAGTGTGTACTATTATAGTACTGTAGTGAGTACTATTATAGTACTGTAGTGTGTACTATTATAGTATTGTAGTGTGTACTATTATAGTACTGTAGTGTGTGTACTATTATAGTACTGTAGTGTGTACTATTATAGTACTGTAGTGAGTACTATTATAGTACTGTAGTGTGTACTATTATAGTATTGTAGTGTGTACTATTATAGTACTGTATTGTGTACTATTATTGTACTGTAGTGTGTACTATTATAGTACTGTAGTGTGTGTACTATTATAGTACTGTAGTGTGTGTACTATTATAGTACTGTAGTGTGTACTATTATAGTACTGTAGTGTGTGTACTATTATAGTACTGTAGTGTGTACTATTATAGAACTGTAGTGTGTATACTATTATAGTACTGTAGTGTGTGTACTATTATTGTACCGTAGTGTGTACTATTATTGTACTGTAGTGTGTACTATTATTGTACGGTAGTGTGTACTATTATTGTACCGTAGTGTGTACTATAATTGTACTGTAGTGTGTACTATTATTGTACTTTAGTGTGTACTATTATTGTACTGTAGTGTGTACTATTATAGTACTGTAGTGTGTACTATTATGGTACTGTAGTGTGTGTACTATTATTGTACTGTAGTGTATACTATTATAGTACTGTAGTGTGTACAATTATAGTACTGTAGTGTGAACTATTATAGTACTGTAGTGTGTGTACTATTATAGTACTGTAGTGTGTGTACTATTATTGTACTGTAGTGTGTAATATTATAGTACTGTAGTGTATACTATTATAGTGCTGTAGTGTGTACTATTATAGTACTGTTGTGTATACTATTATAGTACTGTAGTGTGTACTATTATAGTACTGTAGTGTGTACTATTATAGTACTGTAGTGTGTACTATTATTGTACTGTAGTGTGTACTATTATTGTACTGTAGTGCATACTATTATAGTACTGTAGTGTGTACTATTATAGTACTGTAGTGTGTACTATTATAGTACTGTAGTGTGTACTATTATTGTACTGTAGTGTGTACTACTATAGTACTGTAGTGTGTACTACTATAGAACTGTAGTGTGTACTATTATTGTACTGTAGTGTATAATATTATAGTACTATAGTGTGTACTATTATAGTACTGTAGTGTATACTATTATAGTACTGTAGTGTGTACTATTATAGTACTTTAGTGTGTACTACTATAGTACTGTAGTGTGTGTACTATTATAGTACTGTAGTGTGTACTACTATAGTACTGTAGTGTGTGTACTATTATAGTACTGTAGTGTGTGTACTATTATAGTACTGTAGTGTGTACTATTATGGTACTGTAGTGTATACTATTATAGTACTGTAGTGTGTGGACTATTATAGTACTGTAGTGTGTACTATTATAGTACTGTAGTGTGTGTACTATTATAGTACTGTAGTGTGTACTACTATAGTACTGTAGTGTGTGTACTCTTATAGTACTGTAGTCTGTACTACTATAGTACTGTAGTGTGTGTACTATTATAGTACTGTAGTGTGTGCTATTATAGTACTGTAGTGTGTATACTATTATAGTACTGTAGTGTGTGTACTATTATAGTACTGTAGTGTGTACTATTATAGTACTGTAGTGTGTATACTATTATAGTACTGTAGTGTGTGTACTATTATAGTACTGTAGTGTGTACTATTGTAGTATTGTAGTGTGTACTATTATTGTACTGTAGTTTGTACTATTATAGTACTGTAGTGTGTACTATTATTGTACTGTAGTGTGTACTATTATAGTACTGTAGTGTGTACTATTATTGTACAGTAGTGTGTACTATTATAGTACTGTAGTGTGTACTATTATAGTACTGTAGTGTATACTATTATAGTACAGTAGTGTGTACTATTATAGTACTGTAGTGTGTCCTATTATAGTACTGTAGTGTGTGTACTATTATAGTACTGTAGTGTGTGCGTATATAGTACTGTAGTGTGTACTATTATAGTACTGTAGTGTGTACTATTATTGTACTGTAGTGTGTACTATTATTGTACTGTAGTGTGTACTATTATAGTACTGTAGTGTGTACTATTATTGTACTGTAGTGTGTACTATTATAGTACTGTAGTGTGTGTACTATTATAGTACTGTAGTGTGTGTACTATTATAGTACTGTAGTGTGTACTATTATAGCACTGTAGTGAGTACTATTATAGTACTGTAGTGTGTACTATTATAGTATTGTAGTGTGTACTATTATAGTACTGTAGTGTGTGTACTATTATAGTACTGTAGTGTGTACTATTATAGTACTGTAGTGAGTACTATTATAGTACTGTAGTGTGTACTATTATAGTATTGTAGTGTGTACTATTATAGTACTGTATTGTGTACTATTATTGTACTGTAGTGTGTACTATTATAGTACTGTAGTGTGTGTACTATTATAGTACTGTAGTGTGTGTACTATTATAGTACTGTAGTGTGTACTATTATAGTACTGTAGTGTGTGCTATTATAGTACTGTAGTGTGTATACTATTATAGTACTGTAGTGTGTGTACTATTATAGTACTGTAGTGTGTACTATTATAGCACTGTAGTGTGTATACTATTATAGTACTGTAGTGTGTGTACTATTATAGTACTGTAGTGTGTACTATTATTGTACCGTAGTGTGTACTATTATTGTACTGTAGTGTGTACTATTATTGTACTGTAGTGTGTACTATTATAGTACTGTAGTGTGTACTATTATAGTACTGTAGTGTGTACTATTATAGTACTGTAGTGTGTACAATTATAGTACTGTAGTGGGTACTATTATAGTACTGTAGTGTGTACTATTGTAGTACTGTAGTGTGTACTATTATTGTACTGTAGTGTGTACTATTATTGTACTGTAGTGTGTACTATTATTGTACTGTAGTGTGTACTATTATAGCACACCAGTGTGTGTACTATTATTGTACTGTAGTGTGTACTATTATAGTACTGTAGTGTGTAGTATTATTGTACTGTAGTGTGTACTATTATTGTACTGTAGTGTGTACTATTATAGTACTGTAGTGTGTACTATTATTGTACTGTAGTGTGTACTATTATAGTACTGTAGTGTGTACTATTTTTGTACTGTAGTGTGTACCATTATTGTACTGTAGTGTGTACTATTATAGTACTGTAGTGTGTACTATTATTGTACTGTAGTGTGTACTATTATAGTACTGTAGTGTGTGTACTATTATAGTACTGTAGTGTGTGTACTATTATAGTACTGTAGTGTGTACTATTATAGTACTGTAGTGAGTACTATTATAGTACTGTAGTGTGTACTATTATAGTATTGTAGTGTGTACTATTATAGTACTGTAGTGTGTGTACTATTATAGTACTGTAGTGTGTACTATTATAGTACTGTAGTGAGTACTATGATAGTACTGTAGTGTGTACTATTATAGTATTGTAGTGTGTACTATTATAGTACTGTATTGTGTACTATTATTGTACTGTAGTGTGTACTATTATAGTACTGTAGTGTGTGTACTATTATAGTACTGTAGTGTGTGTACTATTATAGTACTGTAGTGTGTACTATTATAGTACTGTAGTGTGTGTACTATTATAGTACTGTAGTGTGTACTATTATAGTACTGTAGTGTGTATTCTATTATAGTACTGTAGTGTGTGTACTATTATTGTACCGTAGTGTGTACTATTATTGTACTGTAGTGTGTACTATTATTGTACGGTAGTGTGTACTATTATTGTACTGTAGTGTGTACTTTTATAGTACTGTAGTGTGTACTATTATAGTACTGTAGTGTGTACTATTATTGTACTGTAGTGTGTACTATTATAGTACTGTAGTGTGTACTATTATTATACTGTAGTGTGTACTATTATAGTACTGTAGTGTGTACTATTATAGTACTGTAGTGTGTACTATTATAGTACTGTAGTGTGTACTATTATTGTACTGTAGTGTGTACTATTATTGTACTGTAGTGTGTACTATTATAGTACTGTAGTGTGTACTATTATAGTACTGTAGTGTGTACTATTATTGTACTGTAGTGTGTACTATTATTGTACTGTAGTGTGTACTATTATAGTACTGTAGTGTGTACTATTATTGTACTGTAGTGTGTACTATTATTGTACTGTAGTGTGTACTATTATTGTACTGTAGTGTGTACTATTATAGTACTGTAGTGTGTACTGTTATAGTACTGTAGTGTGTACTGTTATAGTACTGTAGTGTGTACTATTATTGTACTGTAGTGTGTACTATTATTGTACTGTAGTGTGTACTATTATTGTAATGTAGTGTGTACTATTATTGTACTGTAGTGTGTACTATTATAGTACTGTAGTGTGTAATATTATAGTACTGTAGTGTGTACTATTATTGTACTGTAGTGTGTACTATTATAGTACTGTAGTTTGTACTATTATTGTACTGTAGTGTGTACTATTATAGTACTGTAGTGTGTACTATTATAGTACTGTAGTGTGTACTATTATTGTACTGTAGTTTGTACTATTATAGTACTGTAGTGTGTACTATTATAGTACTGTAGTGTGTACTATTATAGTACTGTTGTGTGTTCTATTATAGTACTGTAGTGTGTACTATTATAGTACTGTAGTGTGTACTATTATAGTACTGTAGTGTATACTATTATAGTACAGTAGTGTGTACTATTATAGTACTGTAGTGTGTACTATTATAGTACTGTAGAGTGTGTACAATTATTGTACTGTAGTGTGTGTACTATTAAAGTTCTGTAGTGTGTACTTATATAGTACTGTAGTGTGTACTATTATAGTACTGTAGTGTGTACTATTATTGTACTGTAGTGTGTACTATTATTGTACTGTAGTGTGTACTATTAGAGTACTGTAGTGTGTACTATTATTGTACTGTAGTGTGTACTATTATAGTACTTTAGTGTGTACTACTATAGTACTGTAGTGTGTGTACTATTATAGTACTGTAGTGTGTACTACTATAGTACTGTAGTGTGTGTACTATTATAGTACTGTAGTGTGTGTACTATTATAGTACTGTAGTGTGTACTATTATGGTACTGTAGTGTATACTATTATAGTACTGTAGTGTGTGGACTATTATAGTACTGTAGTGTGTACTATTATAGTACTGTAGTGTGTGTACTATTATAGTACTGTAGTGTGTACTACTATAGTACTGTAGTGTGTGTACTCTTATAGTACTGTAGTCTGTACTACTATAGTACTGTAGTGTGTGTACTATTATAGTACTGTAGTGTGTGCTATTATAGTACTGTAGTGTGTATACTATTATAGTACTGTAGTGTGTGTACTATTATAGTACTGTAGTGTGTACTATTATAGTACTGTAGTGTGTACTATTATAGTACTGTAGTGTGTATACTATTATAGTACTGTAGTGTGTGTACTATTATAGTACTGTAGTGTGTACTATTATAGTATTGTAGTGTGTACTATTATTGTACTGTAGTTTGTACTATTATAGTACTGTAGTGTGTACTATTATTGTACTGTAGTGTGTACTATTATAGTACTGTAGTGTGTACTATTATTGTACAGTAGTGTGTACTATTATAGTACTGTAGTGTGTACTATTATAGTACTGTAGTGTATACTATTATAGTACAGTAGTGTGTACTATTATAGTACTGTAGTGTGTCCTATTATAGTACTGTAGTGTGTGTACTATTATAGTACTGTAGTGTGTGCGTATATAGTACTGTAGTGTGTACTATTATAGTACTGTAGTGTGTACTATTATTGTACTGTAGTGTGTACTATTATTGTACTGTAGTGTGTACTATTATAGTACTGTAGTGTGTACTATTATTGTACTGTAGTGTGTACTATTATAGTACTGTAGTGTGTGTACTATTATAGTACTGTAGTGTGTGTACTATTATAGTACTGTAGTGTGTACTATTATAGCACTGTAGTGAGTACTATTATAGTACTGTAGTGTGTACTATTATAGTATTGTAGTGTGTACTATTATAGTACTGTAGTGTGTGTACTATTATAGTACTGTAGTGTGTACTATTATAGTACTGTAGTGAGTACTATTATAGTACTGTAGTGTGTACTATTATAGTATTGTAGTGTGTACTATTATAGTACTGTATTGTGTACTATTATTGTACTGTAGTGTGTACTATTATAGTACTGTAGTGTGTGTACTATTATAGTACTGTAGTGTGTGTACTATTATAGTACTGTAGTGTGTACTATTATAGTACTGTAGTGTGTGTACTATTATAGTACTGTAGTGTGTGCTATTATAGTACTGTAGTGTGTATACTATTATAGTACTGTAGTGTGTGTACTATTATAGTACTGTAGTGTGTACTATTATAGTACTGTAGTGTGTATACTATTATAGTACTGTAGTGTGTGTACTATTATAGTACTGTAGTGTGTACTATTATTGTACCGTAGTGTGTACTATTATTGTACTATAGTGTGTACTATTATTGTACTGTAGTGTGTACTATTATAGTACTGTAGTGTGTACTATTATAGTACTGTAGTGTGTACTATTATAGTACTGTAGTGTGTACAATTATAGTACTGTAGTGGGTACTATTATAGTACTGTAGTGTGTACTATTGTAGTACTGTAGTGTGTACTATTATTGTACTGTAGTGTGTACTATTATTGTACTGTAGTGTGTACTATTATTGTACTGTAGTGTGTACTATTATAGCACACCAGTGTGTGTACTATTATTGTACTGTAGTGTGTACTATTATAGTACTGTAGTGTGTAGTATTATTGTACTGTAGTGTGTACTATTATTGTACTGTAGTGTGTACTATTATAGTACTGTAGTGTGTACTATTATTGTACTGTAGTGTGTACTATTATAGTACTGTAGTGTGTACTATTTTTGTACTGTAGTGTGTACCATTATTGTACTGTAGTGTGTACTATTATAGTACTGTAGTGTGTACTATTATTGTACTGTAGTGTGTACTATTATAGTACTGTAGTGTGTGTACTATTATAGTACTGTAGTGTGTGTACTATTATAGTACTGTAGTGTGTACTATTATAGTACTGTAGGGAGTACTATTATAGTACTGTAGTGTGTACTATTATAGTATTGTAGTGTGTACTATTATAGTACTGTAGTGTGTGTACTATTATAGTACTGTAGTGTGTACTATTATAGTACTGTAGTGAGTACTATTATAGTACTGTAGTGTGTACTATTATAGTATTGTAGTGTGTACTATTATAGTACTGTATTGTGTACTATTATTGTACTGTAGTGTGTACTATTATAGTACTGTAGTGTGTGTACTATTATAGTACTGTAGTGTGTGTACTATTATAGTACTGTAGTGTGTGTACTATTATAGTACTGTAGTGTGTACTATTATAGTACTGTAGTGTGTATACTATTATAGTACTGTAGTGTGTGTACTATTATAGTACTGTAGTGTGTACTATTATTGTACCGTAGTGTGTACTATTATTGTACTATAGTGTGTACTATTATTGTACTGTAGTGTGTACTATTATAGTACTGTAGTGTGTACTATTATAGTACTGTAGTGTGTACTATTATAGTACTGTAGTGTGTACAATTATAGTACTGTAGTGGGTACTATTATAGTACTGTAGTGTGTACTATTGTAGTACTGTAGTGTGTACTATTATTGTACTGTAGTGTGTACTATTATTGTACCGTAGTGTGTACTATTATTGTACTGTAGTGTGTACTATTATTGTACGGTAGTGTGTACTTTTATAGTACTGTAGTGTGTACTATTATAGTACTGTAGTGTGTACTATTATTGTACTGTAGTTTGTACTATTATTGTACCGTAGTGTGTACAATTATTGTACTGTAGTGTGTACTATTATAGTACTGTAGTGTGTACTATTATAGTACTGTAGTGTGTACTATTATAGTACTGTAGTGGGTACTATTATAGTACTGTAGTGTGTACTATTATAGTACTGTAGTGTGTACAATTATTGTACTGTAGTGTGTACTATTATTGTACTGTAGTGTGTACTATTATTGTACTGTAGTGTGTACTATTATAGAACTCTAGTGTGTACTATTATTGTACTGTAGTGTGTACTATTATTGTACTGTAGTGTGTACTATTATTGTACTGTAGTGTGTACTATTATTGTACTGTAGTGTGTACTATTATAGTACTGTAGTGTGTACTATTATAGTACTGTAGTGTGTACTATTATTGTACTGTAGTGTGTACTATTATTGTACTGTAGTGTGTACTATTATTGTACTGTAGTGTGTACTATTATAGTACTGTAGTGTGTACTATTATAGTACTGTAGTGTGTACTATTATTGTACTGTAGTGTGCACTATTATTGTACTGTAGTGTGTACTATTATAGTACTGTAGTGTGTACTATTATTGTACTGTAGTGTGTACTATTATTGTACTGTAGTGTGTACTATTATTGTACTGTAGTGTGTACTATTATAGTACTGTAGTGTGTACTGTTATAGTACTGTAGTGTGTACTGTTATAGTACTGTAGTGTGTACTATTATTGTACTGTAGTGTGTACTATTATAGTACTGTAGTGTGTACTATTATTGTAATGTAGTGTGTACTATTATTGTACTGTAGTGTGTACTATTATAGTACTGTAGTGTGTAATATTATAGTACTGTAGTGTGTACTATTATTGTACTGTAGTGTGTACTATTATTGTACTGTAGTTTGTACTATTATTGTACTGTAGTGTGTACTATTATAGTACTGTAGTGTGTACTATTATAGTACTGTAGTGTGTACTATTATTGTACTGTAGTTTGTACTATTATAGTACTGTAGTGTGTACTATTATTGTACTGTAGTGTGTACTATTATAGTACTGTAGTGTGTACTATTATAGTACTGTTGTGTGTTCTATTATAGTACTGTAGTGTGTACTATTATAGTACTGTAGTGTGTACTATTATAGTACTGTAGTGTATACTATTATAGTACAGTAGTGTGTACTATTATAGTACTGTAGTGTGTACTATTATAGTACTGTAGAGTGTGTACAATTATTGTACTGTAGTGTGTGTACTATTAAAGTTCTGTAGTGTGTACTTATATAGTAGTGTAGTGTGTACTATTATAGTACTGTAGTGTGTACTATTATTGTACTGTAGTGTGTACTATTATTGTACTGTAGTGTGTACTATTAGAGTACTGTAGTGTGTACTATTATTGTACTGTAGTGTGTACTATTATAGTACTGTAGTGTGTACTATTATAGTACTGTAGTGTGTGTACTATTTTTTTACTGTAGTGTGTACTATTATAGTACTGTAGTGTGTGTACTATTATCGTACTGTAGTGTGTGTACTATTATAGTACTGTAGTGTGTGTACTATTATAGTTCTGTAGTGTGTACTATTATAGTACTGTAGTGAGTACAATTATAGTACTGTAGTGTGTACTATTGTAGTACTGTAATGTGTACTATTATTGTACTGTAGTGTGTACTATTATAGTACTGTAGTGTGTGTACTATTATAGTACTGTAGTGTGTACTATTATAGTACTGTAGTGTGTACTATTATTGTACTGTAGTGTGTACTATTATTGTACTGTAGTGTGTACTATTATAGTACTGTAGTGTGTACTATTATAGTACTGTAGAGTGTATACTATTATAGTACTGTAGTGTGTGTACTATTATAGTACTGTAGTGTGTACTATTATTGTACTGTAGTGTTTACTATTATTGTACTGTAGTGTGTACTATTATAGTACTGTAGTGTGTGTACTATTATAGTACTGTAGTGTGTGTACTATTATAGTACTGTAGTGTGTACTATTATAGTACTGTAGTGTGTACTATTATTGTACTGTAGTGTGTACTATTATTGTACTGTAGTGTGTACTATTATAGTACTGTAGTGTGTACTATTATTGTACTGTAGTGTGTACTATTATAGTACTGTAGTGTGTACTATTATTGTACTGTAGTGTGTACTATTATTGTACTGTCGTGTGTACTATCATAGTACTGTAGTGTGTACTATTATAGTACTGTAGTGTGTACTATTATTGTACTGTAGTGTGTACTATTATTGTACTGTAGTGTGTACTATTATAGTACTGTAGTGTGTACTATTATTGTACTATTATTGTACTGTAGTGTGTACTATTATTGTACTGTAGTGTGTACTATTATAGTACTGTAGTGTGTACTGTTATAGTACTGTAGTGTGTACTGTTATAGTACTGTAGTGTGTACTATTATTGTACTGTAGTGTGTACTATTATAGTACTGTAGTGTGTACTATTATTGTACTGTAGTGTGTACTATTATTGTACTGTAGTGTGTACTATTATAGTACTGTAGTGTGTACTATTATAGTACTGTAGTGTGTACTATTATTGTACTGTAGTTTGTACTATTATTGTACTGTAGTGTGTACTATTATAGTACTGTAGTGTGTACTATTATTGTAGGGTAGTTTGTACTATTATAGTACTGTAGTGTGTACTATTATTGTACTGTAGTGTGTACTATTTTAGTACTGTAGTGTGTACTATTATAGTACTGTAGTGTATACTATTATAGTACAGTAGTGTGTACTATTATAGTACTGTAGTGTGTACTATTATAGTACTGTAGAGTGTGTACAATTATTGTACTGTAGTGTGTGTACTATTTAAAGTACTGTAGTGTGTACTTATATAGTACTGTAGTGTGTACTATTATAGTACTGTAGTGTGTACTATTATTGTACTGTAGTGTGTACTATTATTGTACTGTAGTGTGTACTATTATAGTACTGTAGTGTGTACTATTATTGTACTGTAGTGTGTACTATTATAGTACTGTAGTGTGTGTACTATTATAGTATTGTAGTGTGTACTATTATAGTACTGTAGTGTGTGTACTATTATAGTACTGTAGTGTGTACTATTATAGTACTGTAGTGAGTACTATTATGGTAATGTAGTGTGTACTATTATAGTATTGTAGTGTGTACTATTATAGTACTGTATTGTGTACAATTATTGTACTGTAGTGTGTACTATTATAGTACTGTAGTGTGTACTATTATAGTACTGTATTGTGTGTACTATTATAGTACTGTAGTGTGTACTATTATAGTACTGTAGTGAGTATTATTATAGTACTGTAGTGTGTACTATTATAGTATTGTAGTGTGTACTATTATAGTACTGTATTGTGTACTATTATTGTACTGTAGTGTGTACTATTATAGTACTGTAGTGTGTGTACTATTATAGTACTGTAGTGTGTACCATTATAGTACTGTAGTGAGTACTATTATAGTACTGTAGTGTGCACTGTTATAGTATTGTAGTCTGTACTATTATAGTACTGTAGTGTGTGTACTATTATAGTACTGTAGTGTGTACTATTATAGTACTGTAGTGAGTACTATTATAGTACTGTAGTGTGTACTATTATAGTATTGTAGTGTGTACTATTATAGTACTGTATTGTGTACTATTATTGTACTGTAGTGTGTACTATTATAGTACTGTAGTGTGTGTACTATTATAGTACTGTAGTGAGTACTATTATAGTACTGTAGTGTGTGTACTATTATAGTACTGTAGTGTGTACTATTATAATACTGTAGTGTGTATACTATTATAGTACTGTAGTGTGTGTACTATTATTGTACCGTAGTGTGTACTATTATTGTACTGTAGTGTGTACTATTATTGTACTGTAGTGTGTACTATTATAGTACTGTAGTGTGTACTATTATAGTACTGTAGTGTGTACTATTATAGTTTTGTAGTGTGTACTATTATAGTACTGTAGTGGGTACTATTATAGTACTGTTGTGTGTACTATTGTAGTACTGTAGTGTGTACTATTATTGTACTGTAGTGTGTACTATTATTGTACTGTAGTGTGTACTATTATTGTACTGTAGTGTGTACTATTATAGCACACCAGTGTGTGTACTATTATTGTACTGTAGTGTGTACTATTATAGTACTGTAGTGTGTACTATTATTGTACTGTAGTGTGTACTATTATTGTACTGTAGTGTGTACAATTATAGTACTGTAGTGTGTACTATTATTGTACTGTAGTGTGTACTATTATAGTACTGTAGTGTGTACTATTTTTGTACTGTAGTGTGTACTATTATTGTACTGTAGTGTGTACTATTATAGTACTGTAGTGTGTACTATTATTGTACTGTAGTGTGTACTATTATAGTACTGTAGTGTGTGTACTATTATAGTACTGTAGTGTGTGTACTATTATAGTCCTGTAGTGTGTACTATTATAGTACTGTAGTGAGTACTATTATAGTACTGTAGTGTGTACTATTATAGTATTGTAGTGTGTACTATTATAGTACTGTAGTGTGTGTACTATTATAGTACTGTAGTGTGTACTAATATAGTACTGTAGTGTGTACTATTATAGTAATGTAGTGTGTACTATTATAGTACTGTATTGTGTACTATTATTGTACTGTAGTGTGTACTATTATAGTACTGTAATGTGTGTACTATTATAGTACTGTAGTGTGTGTACTATTATAGTACTGTAGTGTGTACTATTATAGTACTGTAGTGTGTGTACTATTATAGTACTGTAGTGTGTACTATTATAGTACTGTAGTGTGTATACTATTATAGTACTGTAGTGTGTGTACTATTATAGTACTGTAGTGTGTACTATTATTGTACCGTAGTGTGTACTATTATTGTACTGTAGTGTGTACTATTATTGTACTGTAGTGTGTACTATTACAGTACTGTAGTGTGTACTATTATAGTACTGTAGTGTGTACTATTATTGTACTGTAGTTTGTACTGTTATTGTACCGTAGTGTGTACAATTATTGTACTGTAGTGTGTACTATTATAGTACTGTAGTGTGTACTATTATAGTTCTGTCGTGTGTACTATTATAGTACTGTAGTGGGTACTATTATAGTACTGTAGTGTGTACTATTATAGTACTGTAGTGTGTACTATTATTGTACTGTAGTGTGTACTATTATTGTACTGTAGTGTGTACTATTATTGTACTGTAGTGTGTACTATTATAGAACTCTAGTGTGTACTATTATTGTACTGTAGTGTGTACTATTATAGTACTGTAGTGTGTACTATTATTGTACTGTAGTGTGTACTATTATAGTACTGTAGTGTGTACTATTATAGTACTGTAGTGTGTACTATTATTGTACTGTAGTGTGTACTATTGTAGTACTGTAGTGTGTACTATTATTGTACTGTAGTGTGTACTATTATTGTACTGTAGTGTGTACTATTATAGTACTGTAGTGTGTACTATTATTGTACTGTAGTGTGTACTATTATTGTACTGTAGTGTGTACTATTATAGTACTGTAGTGTGTACTATTATTGTACTGGAGTGTGTACTATTATAGTACTGTAGTTTGTACTATTATTGTACTGTAGTGTGTACTATTATTGTACTGTACTGTGTGCTATTATAGTACTGTAGTGTGTACTATTATAGTACTGTAGTGTAAACTATTATTGTACTGTAGTGTGTACTATTATTGTACTGTAGTGTGTACTATTATAGTACTGTAGTGTGTACTATTATTGTACTGTAGTGTGTACTATTATTGTACTGTAGTGTGTACTATTATTGTACTGTAGTGTGTACTATTATAGTACTGTAGTGTGTACTGTTATAGTACTGTAGTGTGTACTGTTATAGTACTGTAGTGTGTACTATTATTGTACTCTAGTGTGTACTATTATAGTACTGTAGTGTGTACTATTATTGTACTGTAGTGTGTACTATTATTGTACTGTAGTGTGTACTATTATAGTACTGTAGTGTGTACTATTATTGTACTGTAGTGTGTACTATTATTGTACTGTAGTTTGTACTATTATTGTACTGTAGTGTGTACTAATATAGTACTGTAGTGTGTACTGTTATAGTACTGTAGTGTGTACTATTATTGTACTGTAGTTTGTACTATTATAGTACTGTAGTGTGTACTATTATTGTACTGTAGTGTGTACTATTATAGTACTGTTGTGTGTACTATTATAGTACTGTAGTGTGTACTATTATTGTACTGTAGTGTGTACTATTATAGTACTGTCGTGTGTACTATTATAGTACTGTAGTGTATACTATTATAGTACAGTAGTGTGTACTATTATAGTACTGTAGTGTGTACTATTATAGTACTGTAGAGTGTGTACAATTATTGTACTGTAGTGTGTGTACTATTAAAGTACTGTAGTGTGTACTTATATAGTACTGTAGTGTGTACTATTATAGTACTGTAGTGTGTACTATTATTGTACTGTAGTGTGTACTATTATTGTACTGTAGTGTGTACTATTATAGTACTGTAGTGTGTACTATTATTGTACTGTAGTGTGTACTATTATAGTAATGTAGTGTGTACTATTATAGTACTGTAGTGTGTGTACTATTTTTGTACTGTTGTGTGTACTATTATAGTACTGTAATGTGTGTACTATTATAGTACTGTAGTGTGTACTATTATTGTACTGTAGTGTTTACTATTATTGTACTGTAGTGTGTACTATTATAGTACTGTAGTGTGTGTACTATTATAGTACTGTAGTGTGTGTACTATTATTGTACTGTAGTGTGTACTATTATAGTACTGTAGTGTGTACTATTATTGTACTGTAGTGTGTACTATTATAGTACTGTAGTGTGTGTACTATTATAGTACTGTAGTGTGTGTACTATTATTGTACTGTAGTGTGTAATATTATAGTACTGTAGTGTATACTATTATAGTACTGTAGTGTGTACTACTATTGTACTGTAGAGTGTGTACAATTATTGTACTGTAGTGTGTGTACTATTAAAGTACTGTAGTGTGTACTTATATAGTACTGTAGTGTGTACTATTATAGTAGTGTAGTGTGTACTATTATTGTACTGTAGTGTGTACTATTATTGTACTGTAGTGTGTACTATTATAGTACTGTAGTGTGTACTATTATAGTACAGTAGTGTGTACTATTATAGTACTGTAGTGTGTACTATTATAGTACTGTAGAGTGTGTACAATTATTGTACTGTAGTGTGTGTACTATTAAAGTACTGTAGTGTGTACTTATATAGTACTGTAGTGTGTACTATTATAGTACTGTAGTGTGTACTATTATTGTACTGTAGTGTGTACTATTATTGTACTGTAGTGTGTACTATTATAGTACTGTAGTGTGTACTATTATTGTACTGTAGTGTGTACTATTATAGTACTGTAGTGTGTCCTATTATAGTACTGTAGTGTGTGTACTATTATAGTACTGTAGTGTGTGCGTATATAGTACTGTAGTGTGTACTATTATAGTACTGTAGTGTGTACTATTATTGTACTGTAGTGTGTACTATTATTGTACTGTAGTGTGTACTATTATAGTACTGTAGTGTGTACTATTATTGTACTGTAGTGTGTACTATTATAGTACTGTAGTGTGTGTACTATTATAGTACTGTAGTGTGTGTACTATTATAGTACTGTAGTGTGTGTACTATTATAGTACTGTAGTGTGTACTATTATAGCACTGTAGTGAGTACTATTATAGTACTGTAGTGTGTACTATTATAGTATTGTAGTGTGTACTATTATAGTACTGTAGTGTGTGTACTATTATAGTACTGTAGTGTGTACTATTATAGTACTGTAGTGAGTACTATTATAGTACTGTAGTGTGTACTATTATAGTATTGTAGTGTGTACTATTATAGTACTGTATTGTGTACTATTATTGTACTGTAGTGTGTACTATTATAGTACTGTAGTGTGTGTACTATTATAGTACTGTAGTGTGTACTATTATAGTACTGTAGTGTGTGTACTATTATAGTACTGTAGTGTGTGCTATTATAGTACTGTAGTGTGTATACTATTATAGTACTGTAGTGTGTGTACTATTATAGTACTGTAGTGTGTACTATTATAGTACTGTAGTGTGTATACTATTATAGTACTGTAGTGTGTGTACTATTATAGTACTGTAGTGTGTACTATTATTGTACCGTAGTGTGTACTATTATTGTACTGTAGTGTGTACTATTATTGTACTGTAGTGTGTACTATTATAGTACTGTAGTGTGTACTATTATAGTACTGTAGTGTGTACTATTATAGTACTGTAGTGTGTACAATTATAGTACTGTAGTGGGTACTATTATAGTACTGTAGTGTGTACTATTGTAGTACTGTAGTGTGTACTATTATTGTACTGTAGTGTGTACTATTATTGTACTGTAGTGTGTACTATTATTGTACTGTAGTGTGTACTATTATAGCACACCAGTGTGTGTACTATTATTGTACTGTAGTGTGTACTATTATAGTACTGTAGTGTGTACTATTATTGTACTGTAGTGTGTACTATTATTGTACTGTAGTGTGTACTATTATAGTACTGTAGTGTGTACTATTATTGTACTGTAGTGTGTACTATTATAGTACTGTAGTGTGTACTATTTTTGTACTGTAGTGTGTACCATTATTGTACTGTAGTGTGTACTATTATAGTACTGTAGTGTGTACTATTATTGTACTGTAGTGTGTACTATTATAGTACTGTAGTGTGTGTACTATTATAGTACTGTAGTGTGTACTATTATAGTACTGTAGTGAGTACTATTATAGTACTGTAGTGTGTACTATTATAGTATTGTAGTGTGTACTATTATAGTACTGTAGTGTGTGCACTATTATAGTACTGTAGTGTGTACTATTATAGTACTGTAGTGAGTACTATTATAGTACTGTAGTGTGTACTATTATAGTATTGTAGTGTGTACTATTATAGTACTGTATTGTGTACTATTATTGTACTGTAGTGTGTACTATTATAGTACTGTAGTGTGTGTACTATTATAGTACTGTAGTGTGTGTACTATTATAGTACTGTAGTGTGTACTATTATAGTACTGTAGTGTGTGTACTATTATAGTACTGTAGTGTGTACTATTATAGTACTGTAGTGTGTATACTATTATAGTACTGTAGTGTGTGTACTATTATTGTACCGTAGTGTGTACTATTATTGTACTGTAGTGTGTACTATTATTGTACGGTAGTGTGTACTATTATTGTACCGTAGTGTGTACTATAATTGTACTGTAGTGTGTACTATTATTGTACTTTAGTGTGTACTATTATTGTACTGTAGTGTGTACTATTATAGTACTGTAGTGTGTACTATTATGGTACTGTAGTGTGTGTACTATTATTGTACTGTAGTGTATACTATTATAGTACTGTAGTGTGTACAATTATAGTACTGTAGTGTGAACTATTATAGTACTGTAGTGTGTGTACTATTATAGTACTGTAGTGTGTGTACTATTATTGTACTGTAGTGTGTAATATTATAGTACTGTAGTGTATACTATTATAGTGCTGTAGTGTGTACTATTATAGTACTGTTGTGTATACTATTATAGTACTGTAGTGTGTACTATTATAGTACTGTAGTGTGTACTATTATAGTACTGTAGTGTGTACTATTATTGTACTGTAGTGTGTACTATTATTGTACTGTAGTGCATACTATTATAGTACTGTAGTGTGTACTATTATAGTACTGTAGTGTGTACTATTATAGTACTGTAGTGTGTACTATTATTGTACTGTAGTGTGTACTACTATAGTACTGTAGTGTGTACTACTATAGAACTGTAGTGTGTACTATTATTGTACTGTAGTGTATAATATTATAGTACTATAGTGTGTACTATTATAGTACTGTAGTGTATACTATTATAGTACTGTAGTGTGTACTATTATAGTACTTTAGTGTGTACTACTATAGTACTGTAGTGTGTGTACTATTATAGTACTGTAGTGTGTACTACTATAGTACTGTAGTGTGTGTACTATTATAGTACTGTAGTGTGTGTACTATTATAGTACTGTAGTGTGTACTATTATGGTACTGTAGTGTATACTATTATAGTACTGTAGTGTGTGGACTATTATAGTACTGTAGTGTGTACTATTATAGTACTGTAGTGTGTGTACTATTATAGTACTGTAGTGTGTACTACTATAGTACTGTAGTGTGTGTACTCTTATAGTACTGTAGTCTGTACTACTATAGTACTGTAGTGTGTGTACTATTATAGTACTGTAGTGTGTGCTATTATAGTACTGTAGTGTGTATACTATTATAGTACTGTAGTGTGTGTACTATTATAGTACTGTAGTGTGTACTATTATAGTACTGTAGTGTGTATACTATTATAGTACTGTAGTGTGTGTACTATTATAGTACTGTAGTGTGTACTATTGTAGTATTGTAGTGTGTACTATTATTGTACTGTAGTTTGTACTATTATAGTACTGTAGTGTGTACTATTATTGTACTGTAGTGTGTACTATTATAGTACTGTAGTGTGTACTATTATTGTACAGTAGTGTGTACTATTATAGTACTGTAGTGTGTACTATTATAGTACTGTAGTGTATACTATTATAGTACAGTAGTGTGTACTATTATAGTACTGTAGTGTGTCCTATTATAGTACTGTAGTGTGTGTACTATTATAGTACTGTAGTGTGTGCGTATATAGTACTGTAGTGTGTACTATTATAGTACTGTAGTGTGTACTATTATTGTACTGTAGTGTGTACTATTATTGTACTGTAGTGTGTACTATTATAGTACTGTAGTGTGTACTATTATTGTACTGTAGTGTGTACTATTATAGTACTGTAGTGTGTGTACTATTATAGTACTGTAGTGTGTGTACTATTATAGTACTGTAGTGTGTACTATTATAGCACTGTAGTGAGTACTATTATAGTACTGTAGTGTGTACTATTATAGTATTGTAGTGTGTACTATTATAGTACTGTAGTGTGTGTACTATTATAGTACTGTAGTGTGTACTATTATAGTACTGTAGTGAGTACTATTATAGTACTGTAGTGTGT
This sequence comes from Meconema thalassinum, assembly GCA_946902985.2. Lineage (NCBI taxonomy): Eukaryota > Metazoa > Arthropoda > Insecta > Orthoptera > Tettigoniidae > Meconema > Meconema thalassinum. Next base: position 533,784,729 of record OX336393.1, on the reverse strand, counting down.
ACTATTATAGTATTGTAGTGTGTACTATTATAGTACTGTATTGTGTACTATTATTGTACTGTAGTGTGTACTATTATAGTACTGTAGTGTGTGTACTATTATAGTACTGTAGTGTGTGTACTATTATAGTACTGTAGTGTGTACTATTATAGTACTGTAGTGTGTGCTATTATAGTACTGTAGTGTGTATACTATTATAGTACTGTAGTGTGTGTACTATTATAGTACTGTAGTGTGTACTATTATAGCACTGTAGTGTGTATACTATTATAGTACTGTAGTGTGTGTACTATTATAGTACTGTAGTGTGTACTATTATTGTACCGTAGTGTGTACTATTATTGTACTGTAGTGTGTACTATTATTGTACTGTAGTGTGTACTATTATAGTACTGTAGTGTGTACTATTATAGTACTGTAGTGTGTACTATTATAGTACTGTAGTGTGTACAATTATAGTACTGTAGTGGGTACTATTATAGTACTGTAGTGTGTACTATTGTAGTACTGTAGTGTGTACTATTATTGTACTGTAGTGTGTACTATTATTGTACTGTAGTGTGTACTATTATTGTACTGTAGTGTGTACTATTATAGCACACCAGTGTGTGTACTATTATTGTACTGTAGTGTGTACTATTATAGTACTGTAGTGTGTAGTATTATTGTACTGTAGTGTGTACTATTATTGTACTGTAGTGTGTACTATTATAGTACTGTAGTGTGTACTATTATTGTACTGTAGTGTGTACTATTATAGTACTGTAGTGTGTACTATTTTTGTACTGTAGTGTGTACCATTATTGTACTGTAGTGTGTACTATTATAGTACTGTAGTGTGTACTATTATTGTACTGTAGTGTGTACTATTATAGTACTGTAGTGTGTGTACTATTATAGTACTGTAGTGTGTGTACTATTATAGTACTGTAGTGTGTACTATTATAGTACTGTAGTGAGTACTATTATAGTACTGTAGTGTGTACTATTATAGTATTGTAGTGTGTACTATTATAGTACTGTAGTGTGTGTACTATTATAGTACTGTAGTGTGTACTATTATAGTACTGTAGTGAGTACTATGATAGTACTGTAGTGTGTACTATTATAGTATTGTAGTGTGTACTATTATAGTACTGTATTGTGTACTATTATTGTACTGTAGTGTGTACTATTATAGTACTGTAGTGTGTGTACTATTATAGTACTGTAGTGTGTGTACTATTATAGTACTGTAGTGTGTACTATTATAGTACTGTAGTGTGTGTACTATTATAGTACTGTAGTGTGTACTATTATAGTACTGTAGTGTGTATTCTATTATAGTACTGTAGTGTGTGTACTATTATTGTACCGTAGTGTGTACTATTATTGTACTGTAGTGTGTACTATTATTGTACGGTAGTGTGTACTATTATTGTACTGTAGTGTGTACTATTATAGTACTGTAGTGTGTACTATTATTGTACTGTAGTGTGTACTATTATAGTACTGTAGTGTGTACTATTATTATACTGTAGTGTGTACTATTATAGTACTGTAGTGTGTACTATTATAGTACTGTAGTGTGTACTATTATAGTACTGTAGTGTGTACTATTATTGTACTGTAGTGTGTACTATTATTGTACTGTAGTGTGTACTATTATAGTACTGTAGTGTGTACTATTATAGTACTGTAGTGTGTACTATTATTGTACTGTAGTGTGTACTATTATTGTACTGTAGTGTGTACTATTATAGTACTGTAGTGTGTACTATTATTGTACTGTAGTGTGTACTATTATTGTACTGTAGTGTGTACTATTATTGTACTGTAGTGTGTACTATTATAGTACTGTAGTGTGTACTGTTATAGTACTGTAGTGTGTACTGTTATAGTACTGTAGTGTGTACTATTATTGTACTGTAGTGTGTACTATTATTGTACTGTAGTGTGTACTATTATTGTAATGTAGTGTGTACTATTATTGTACTGTAGTGTGTACTATTATAGTACTGTAGTGTGTAATATTATAGTACTGTAGTGTGTACTATTATTGTACTGTAGTGTGTACTATTATAGTACTGTAGTTTGTACTATTATTGTACTGTAGTGTGTACTATTATAGTACTGTAGTGTGTACTATTATAGTACTGTAGTGTGTACTATTATTGTACTGTAGTTTGTACTATTATAGTACTGTAGTGTGTACTATTATAGTACTGTAGTGTGTACTATTATAGTACTGTTGTGTGTTCTATTATAGTACTGTAGTGTGTACTATTATAGTACTGTAGTGTGTACTATTATAGTACTGTAGTGTATACTATTATAGTACAGTAGTGTGTACTATTATAGTACTGTAGTGTGTACTATTATAGTACTGTAGAGTGTGTACAATTATTGTACTGTAGTGTGTGTACTATTAAAGTTCTGTAGTGTGTACTTATATAGTACTGTAGTGTGTACTATTATAGTACTGTAGTGTGTACTATTATTGTACTGTAGTGTGTACTATTATTGTACTGTAGTGTGTACTATTAGAGTACTGTAGTGTGTACTATTATTGTACTGTAGTGTGTACTATTATAGTACTTTAGTGTGTACTACTATAGTACTGTAGTGTGTGTACTATTATAGTACTGTAGTGTGTACTACTATAGTACTGTAGTGTGTGTACTATTATAGTACTGTAGTGTGTGTACTATTATAGTACTGTAGTGTGTACTATTATGGTACTGTAGTGTATACTATTATAGTACTGTAGTGTGTGGACTATTATAGTACTGTAGTGTGTACTATTATAGTACTGTAGTGTGTACTACTATAGTACTGTAGTGTGTGTACTCTTATAGTACTGTAGTCTGTACTACTATAGTACTGTAGTGTGTGTACTATTATAGTACTGTAGTGTGTGCTATTATAGTACTGTAGTGTGTATACTATTATAGTACTGTAGTGTGTGTACTATTATAGTACTGTAGTGTGTACTATTATAGTACTGTAGTGTGTACTATTATAGTACTGTAGTGTGTATACTATTATAGTACTGTAGTGTGTGTACTATTATAGTACTGTAGTGTGTACTATTATAGTATTGTAGTGTGTACTATTATTGTACTGTAGTTTGTACTATTATAGTACTGTAGTGTGTACTATTATTGTACTGTAGTGTGTACTATTATAGTACTGTAGTGTGTACTATTATTGTACAGTAGTGTGTACTATTATAGTACTGTAGTGTGTACTATTATAGTACTGTAGTGTATACTATTATAGTACAGTAGTGTGTACTATTATAGTACTGTAGTGTGTCCTATTATAGTACTGTAGTGTGTGTACTATTATAGTACTGTAGTGTGTGCGTATATAGTACTGTAGTGTGTACTATTATAGTACTGTAGTGTGTACTATTATTGTACTGTAGTGTGTACTATTATTGTACTGTAGTGTGTACTATTATAGTACTGTAGTGTGTACTATTATTGTACTGTAGTGTGTACTATTATAGTACTGTAGTGTGTGTACTATTATAGTACTGTAGTGTGTGTACTATTATAGTACTGTAGTGTGTACTATTATAGCACTGTAGTGAGTACTATTATAGTACTGTAGTGTGTACTATTATAGTATTGTAGTGTGTACTATTATAGTACTGTAGTGTGTGTACTATTATAGTACTGTAGTGTGTACTATTATAGTACTGTAGTGAGTACTATTATAGTACTGTAGTGTGTACTATTATAGTATTGTAGTGTGTACTATTATAGTACTGTATTGTGTACTATTATTGTACTGTAGTGTGTACTATTATAGTACTGTAGTGTGTGTACTATTATAGTACTGTAGTGTGTGTACTATTATAGTACTGTAGTGTGTACTATTATAGTACTGTAGTGTGTGTACTATTATAGTACTGTAGTGTGTGCTATTATAGTACTGTAGTGTGTATACTATTATAGTACTGTAGTGTGTGTACTATTATAGTACTGTAGTGTGTACTATTATAGTACTGTAGTGTGTATACTATTATAGTACTGTAGTGTGTGTACTATTATAGTACTGTAGTGTGTACTATTATTGTACCGTAGTGTGTACTATTATTGTACTATAGTGTGTACTATTATTGTACTGTAGTGTGTACTATTATAGTACTGTAGTGTGTACTATTATAGTACTGTAGTGTGTACTATTATAGTACTGTAGTGTGTACAATTATAGTACTGTAGTGGGTACTATTATAGTACTGTAGTGTGTACTATTGTAGTACTGTAGTGTGTACTATTATTGTACTGTAGTGTGTACTATTATTGTACTGTAGTGTGTACTATTATTGTACTGTAGTGTGTACTATTATAGCACACCAGTGTGTGTACTATTATTGTACTGTAGTGTGTACTATTATAGTACTGTAGTGTGTAGTATTATTGTACTGTAGTGTGTACTATTATTGTACTGTAGTGTGTACTATTATAGTACTGTAGTGTGTACTATTATTGTACTGTAGTGTGTACTATTATAGTACTGTAGTGTGTACTATTTTTGTACTGTAGTGTGTACCATTATTGTACTGTAGTGTGTACTATTATAGTACTGTAGTGTGTACTATTATTGTACTGTAGTGTGTACTATTATAGTACTGTAGTGTGTGTACTATTATAGTACTGTAGTGTGTGTACTATTATAGTACTGTAGTGTGTACTATTATAGTACTGTAGGGAGTACTATTATAGTACTGTAGTGTGTACTATTATAGTATTGTAGTGTGTACTATTATAGTACTGTAGTGTGTGTACTATTATAGTACTGTAGTGTGTACTATTATAGTACTGTAGTGAGTACTATTATAGTACTGTAGTGTGTACTATTATAGTATTGTAGTGTGTACTATTATAGTACTGTATTGTGTACTATTATTGTACTGTAGTGTGTACTATTATAGTACTGTAGTGTGTGTACTATTATAGTACTGTAGTGTGTGTACTATTATAGTACTGTAGTGTGTACTATTATAGTACTGTAGTGTGTGTACTATTATAGTACTGTAGTGTGTACTATTATAGTACTGTAGTGTGTATACTATTATAGTACTGTAGTGTGTGTACTATTATTGTACCGTAGTGTGTACTATTATTGTACTGTAGTGTGTACTATTATTGTACGGTAGTGTGTACTATTATTGTACTGTAGTGTGTACTTTTATAGTACTGTAGTGTGTACTATTATAGTACTGTAGTGTGTACTATTATTGTACTGTAGTGTGTACTATTATAGTACTGTAGTGTGTACTATTATTATACTGTAGTGTGTACTATTATAGTACTGTAGTGTGTACTATTATAGTACTGTAGTGTGTACTATTATAGTACTGTAGTGTGTACTATTATTGTACTGTAGTGTGTACTATTATTGTACTGTAGTGTGTACTATTATAGTACTGTAGTGTGTACTATTATTGTACTGTAGTGTGTACTATTATTGTACTGTAGTGCGTACTATTATAGTACTGTAGTGTGTACTATTATTGTACTGTAGTGTGTACTATTATTGTACTGTAGTGTGTACTATTATTGTACTGTAGTGTGTACTATTATAGTACTGTAGTGTGTACTGTTATAGTACTGTAGTGTGTACTGTTATAGTACTGTAGTGTGTACTATTATTGTACTGTAGTGTGTACTATTATTGTACTGTAGTGTGTACTATTATTGTAATGTAGTGTGTACTATTATTGTACTGTAGTGTGTACTATTATAGTACTGTAGTGTGTAATATTATAGTACTGTAGTGTGTACTATTATTGTACTGTAGTGTGTACTATTATAGTACTGTAGTTTGTACTATTATTGTACTGTAGTGTGTACTATTATAGTACTGTAGTGTGTACTATTATAGTACTGTAGTGTGTACTATTATTGTACTGTAGTTTGTACTATTATAGTACTGTAGTGTGTACTATTATTGTACTGTAGTGTGTACTATTATAGTACTGTAGTGTGTACTATTATAGTACTGTTGTGTGTTCTATTATAGTACTGTAGTGTGTACTATTATAGTACTGTAGTGTGTACTATTATAGTACTGTAGTGTATACTATTATAGTACAGTAGTGTGTACTATTATAGTACTGTAGTGTGTACTATTATAGTACTGTAGAGTGTGTACAATTATTGTACTGTAGTGTGTGTACTATTAAAGTTCTGTAGTGTGTACTTATATAGTACTGTAGTGTGTACTATTATAGTACTGTAGTGTGTACTATTATTGTACTGTAGTGTGTACTATTATTGTACTGTAGTGTGTACTATTAGAGTACTGTAGTGTGTACTATTATTGTACTGTAGTGTGTACTATTATAGTACTGTAGTGTGTACTATTATAGTACTGTAGTGTGTGTACTATTTTTGTACTGTAGTGTGTACTATTATAGTACTGTAGTGTGTGTACTATTATCGTACTGTAGTGTGTGTACTATTATAGTACTGTAGTGTGTGTACTATTATAGTACTGTAGTGTGTACTATTATAGTACTGTAGTGAGTACTATTATAGTACTGTAGTGTGTACTATTGTAGTACTGTAATGTGTACTATTATTGTACTGTAGTGTGTACTATTATAGTACTGTAGTGTGTGTACTATTATAGTACTGTAGTGTGTACTATTATAGTACTGTAGTGTGTACTATTATTGTACTGTAGTGTGTACTATTATTGTACTGTAGTGTGTACTATTATAGTACTGTAGTGTGTACTATTATAGTACTGTAGAGTGTATACTATTATAGTACTGTAGTGTGTGTACTATTATAGTACTGTAGTGTGTACTATTATTGTACTGTAGTGTTTACTATTATTGTACTGTAGTGTGTACTATTATAGTACTGTAGTGTGTGTACTATTATAGTACTGTAGTGTGTGTACTATTATAGTACTGTAGTGTGTACTATTATAGTACTGTAGTGTGTACTATTATTGTACTGTAGTGTGCACTATTATTGTACTGTAGTGTGTACTATTATAGTACTGTAGTGTGTACTATTATTGTACTGTAGTGTGTACTATTATAGTACTGTAGTGTGTACTATTATTGTACTGTAGTGTGTACTATTATTGTACTGTCGTGTGTACTATTATAGTACTGTAGTGTGTACTATTATAGTATTGTAGTGTGTACTATTATAGTACTGTATTGTGTACTATTATTGTACTGTAGTGTGTACTATTATAGTACTGTAGTGTGTGTACTATTATAGTACTGTAGTGTGTGTACTATTATAGTACTGTAGTGTGTACTATTATAGTACTGTAGTGTGTGTACTATTATAGTACTGTAGTGTGTACTATTATAGTACTGTAGTGTGTACTATTATAGTACTGTATTGTGTGTACTATTATAGTACTGTAGTGTGTACTATTATAGTACTGTAGTGAGTATTATTATAGTACTGTAGTGTGTACTATTATAGTATTGTAGTGTGTACTATTATAGTACTGTATTGTGTACTATTATTGTACTGTAGTGTGTACTATTATAGTACTGTAGTGTGTGTACTATTATAGTACTGTAGTGTGTACCATTATAGTACTGTAGTGAGTACTATTATAGTACTGTAGTGTGCACTGTTATAGTATTGTAGTCTGTACTATTATAGTACTGTAGTGTGTGTACTATTATAGTACTGTAGTGTGTACTATTATAGTACTGTAGTGAGTACTATTATAGTACTGTAGTGTGTACTATTATAGTATTGTAGTGTGTACTATTATAGTACTGTATTGTGTACTATTATTGTACTGTAGTGTGTACTATTATAGTACTGTAGTGTGTGTACTATTATAGTACTGTAGTGTGTGTACTATTATAGTACTGTAGTGTGTACTATTATAGTACTGTAGTGAGTACTATTATAGTACTATAGTGTGTACTATTATAGTATTGTAGTGTGTACTATTATAGTACTGTATTGTGTACTATTATTGTACTGTAGTGTGTACTATTATAGTACTGTAGTGTGTGTACTATTATAGTACTGTAGTGTGTGTACTATTATAGTACTGTAGTGTGTACTATTATGGTACTGTAGTGTGTGTACTATTATAGTACTGTAGTGTGTACTATTATAGTACTGTAGTGTGTACTATTATAGTACTGTATTGTGTGTACTATTATAGTACTGTAGTGTGTACTATTATAGTACTGTAGTGAGTATTATTATAGTACTGTAGTGTGTACTATTATAGTATTGTAGTGTGTACTATTATAGTACTGTATTGTGTACTATTATTGTACTGTAGTGTGTACTATTATAGTACTGTAGTGTGTGTACTATTATAGTACTGTAGTGTGTACCATTATAGTACTGTAGTGAGTACTATTATAGTACTGTAGTGTGCACTGTTATAGTATTGTAGTCTGTACTATTATAGTACTGTAGTGTGTGTACTATTATAGTACTGTAGTGTGTACTATTATAGTACTGTAGTGAGTACTATTATAGTACTGTAGTGTGTACTATTATAGTATTGTAGTGTGTACTATTATAGTACTGTATTGTGTACTATTATTGTACTGTAGTGTGTACTATTATAGTACTGTAGTGTGTGTACTATTATAGTACTGTAGTGTGTGTACTATTATAGTACTGTAGTGATTACTATTATAGTACTGTAGTGTGTGTACTATTATAGTACTGTAGTGTGTACTAATATAATACTGTAGTGTGTATACTATTATAGTACTGTAGTGTGTGTACTATTATTGTACCGTAGTGTGTACTATTATTGTACTGTAGTGTGTACTATTATTGTACTGTAGTGTGTACTATTATAGTACTGTAGTGTGTACTATTATAGTACTGTAGTGTGTACTATTATAGTTTTGTAGTGTGTACTATTATAGTACTGTAGTGGGTACTATTATAGTACTGTTGTGTGTACTATTGTAGTACTGTAGTGTGTACTATTATTGTACTGTAGTGTGTACTATTATTGTACTGTAGTGTGTACTATTATTGTACTGTAGTGTGTACTATTATAGCACACCAGTGTGTGTACTATTATTGTACTGTAGTGTGTACTATTATAGTACTGTAGTGTGTACTATTATTGTACTGTAGTGTGTACTATTATTGTACTGTAGTGTGTACAATTATAGTACTGTAGTGTGTACTATTATTGTACTGTAGTGTGTACTATTATAGTACTGTAGTGTGTACTATTTTTGTACTGTAGTGTGTACTATTATTGTACTGTAGTGTGTACTATTATAGTACTGTAGTGTGTACTATTATTGTACTGTAGTGTGTACTATTATAGTACTGTAGTGTGTGTACTATTATAGTACTGTAGTGTGTGTACTATTATAGTCCTGTAGTGTGTACTATTATAGTACTGTAGTGAGTACTATTATAGTACTGTAGTGTGTACTTTTATAGTATTGTAGTGTGTACTATTATAGTACTGTAGTGTGTGTACTATTATAGTACTGTAGTGTGTACTATTATAGTACTGTAGTGTGTACTATTATAGTAATGTAGTGTGTATTATTATAGTACTGTATTGTGTACTATTATTGTACTGTAGTGTGTACTATTATAGTACTGTAATGTGTGTACTATTATAGTACTGTAGTGTGTGTACTATTATAGTACTGTAGTGTGTACTATTATAGTACTGTAGTGTGTGTACTATTATAGTACTGTAGTGTGTACTATTATAGTACTGTAGTGTGTATACTATTATAGTACTGTAGTGTGTGTACTATTATAGTACTGTAGTGTGTACTATTATTGTACCGTAGTGTGTACTATTATTGTACTGTAGTGTGTACTATTATTGTACTGTAGTGTGTACTATTATAGTACTGTAGTGTGTACTATTATAGTACTGTAGTGTGTACTATTATTGTACTGTAGTTTGTACTGTTATTGTACCGTAGTGTGTACAATTATTATACTGTAGTGTGTACTATTATAGTACTGTAGTGTGTACTATTATAGTTCTGTAGTGTGTACTATTATAGTACTGTAGTGGGTACTATTATAGTACTGTAGTGTGTACTATTATAGTACTGTAGTGTGTACTATTATTGTACTGTAGTGTGTACTATTATTGTACTGTAGTGTGTACTATTATTGTACTGTAGTGTGTACTATTATAGAACTCTAGTGTGTACTATTATTGTACTGTAGTGTGTACTATTATAGTACTGTAGTGTGTACTATTATTGTACTGTAGTGTGTACTATTATAGTACTGTAGTGTGTACTATTATAGTACTGTAGTGTGTACTATTATTGTACTGTAGTTTGTACTATTATAGTACTGTAGTGTGTACTATTCTTGTACTGTAGTGTGTACTATTATTGTACTGTAGTGTGTACTATTATAGTACTGTAGTGTGTACTATTATTGTACTGTAGTGTGTACTATTATTGTACTGTAGTGTGTACTATTATAGTACTGTAGTGTGTACTATTATTGTACTGGAGTGTGTACTATTATAGTACTGTAGTGTGTACTATTATTGTACTGTAGTGTGTACTATTATTGTACTGTAGTGTGTGCTATTATAGTACTGTAGTGTGTACTATTATAGTACTGTAGTGTAAACTATTATTGTACTGTAGTGTGTACTATTATTGTACTGTAGTGTGTACTATTATAGTACTGTAGTGTGTACTATTATTGTACTGTAGTGTGTACTATTATTGTACTGTAGTGTGTACTATTATTGTACTGTAGTGTGTACTATTATAGTACTGTAGTGTGTACTGTTATAGTACTGTAGTGTGTACTGTTATAGTACTGTAGTGTGTACTATTATTGTACTCTAGTGTGTACTATTATAGTACTGTAGTGTGTACTATTATTGTACTGTAGTGTGTACTATTATTGTACTGTAGTGTGTACTATTATAGTACTGTAGTGTGTACTATTATTGTACTGTAGTGTGTACTATTATTGTACTGTAGTTTGTACTATTATTGTACTGTAGTGTGTACTAATATAGTACTGTAGTGTGTACTGTTATAGTACTGTAGTGTGTACTATTATTGTACTGTAGTTTGTACTATTATAGTACTGTAGTGTGTACTATTATTGTACTGTAGTGTGTACTATTATAGTACTGTTGTGTGTACTATTATAGTACTGTAGTGTGTACTATTATTGTACTGTAGTGTGTACTATTATAGTACTGTCGTGTGTACTATTATAGTACTGTAGTGTATACTATTATAGTACAGTAGTGTGTACTATTATAGTACTGTAGTGTGTACTATTATAGTACTGTAGAGTGTGTACAATTATTGTACTGTAGTGTGTGTACTATTAAAGTACTGTAGTGTGTACTTATATAGTACTGTAGTGTGTACTATTATAGTACTGTAGTGTGTACTATTATTGTACTGTAGTGTGTACTATTATTGTACTGTAGTGTGTACTATTATAGTACTGTAGTGTGTACTATTATTGTACTGTAGTGTGTACTATTATAGTAATGTAGTGTGTACTATTATAGTACTGTAGTGTGTGTACTATTTTTGTACTGTTGTGTGTACTATTATAGTACTGTAATGTGTGTACTATTATAGTACTGTAGTGTGTACTATTATTGTACTGTAGTGTTTACTATTATTGTACTGTAGTGTGTACTATTATAGTACTGTAGTGTGTGTACTATTATAGTACTGTAGTGTGTGTACTATTATTGTACTGTAGTGTGTACTATTATAGTACTGTAGTGTGTACTATTATTGTACTGTAGTGTGTACTATTATAGTACTGTAGTGTGTACTATTATAGTACTGTAGTGTGTGTACTATTATAGTACTGTAGTGTGTGTACTATTATTGTACTGTAGTGTGTAATATTATAGTACTGTAGTGTATACTATTATAGTACTGTAGTGTGTACTACTATTGTACTGTAGTGTGTACTATTATAGTACTGTAGTGTGTACTATTATAGTACTGTAGGGTGTGTACTATTATAGTACTGTAGTGTGTGTACTATTATAGTTCTGTAGTGTGTGTACTATTATTGTACTGTAGTGTGTACTATTATAGTACTGTAGTGTGTACTATTATAGTACTGTAGTGTGCATTATTATAGTACTGTAGTGTGTACTATTATAGTACTGTAGTGTGTACTATTATTGTACTGTAGTGTGTACTATTATAGTACTGTAGTGTGTATTATTATAGTACTGTAGTGTGTACTATTATAGTACTGTAGTGTGTAGTATTATAGTACTGTAGTGTGTAATATTATAGTACTGTAGTGTGTACTATTATAGTACTGTAGTGTGTAGTATTATAGTACTGTAGTGTGTACTATTATAGTACTGTAGTGTGTACTATTATAGTACTGTAATGTGTACTTTTATAGTACTTGAGTGTGTACTATTATAGTACTGTAGTGTGTACTATTATAGTACTGTAGTGTGTAATATTATAGTACTGTAGTGTGTACTATTATTGTACTGTAGTTTGTACTATTATTGTACTGTAGTGTGTACTATTATAGTACTGTAATGTGTACTATTATAGTACTGTAGTGTGTACTATTATAGTACTGTAGTGTGTACTATTATAGTACTGTAATGTGTGTACTCTTATTGTACTGAAGTGTGTACTATTATTGTACTGTAGTGTGTACTATTATAGTACTGTAGTGTGTACTATTATAGGACTGTAGTGTGTACTATTATAGTACTGTAGTGTGTACTATTATAGTACTGTAGTGTTTGTACTATTATAGTACTGTAGTGTGTACTATTATAGTGCTGTATTGTGTGTACAATTATAGTACTGTAGTATGTGTACTATTATAGTACTGTAGTGTGTACTATTATAGTACTGTAGTGTGTACTATTATAGTACTGTAGTGTGTACTATTATAGTACTGTAGTGTGTACTATTATTGTACTGTAGTGTGTACTATTATTGTACTGTAGTGTGTACTATTATAGTACTGTAGTGTGTGTACTATTATAGTACTGTAGTGTGTGTACTATTATAGTACTGTAGTGTGCACTATTTTTGTACTGTAATGTGTATTATTATAGTACTGTAGTGTATACTATTATAGTACTGTAGTGTGTGTACTATTATTGTAATGTAGTGTATACTAATATAGTACTGTAGTGTGTACTATTATAGTACTGTAGTGTGTACTATTATAGTACTGTAGGGTGTGTACTATTATTGTACTGTAGTGTATACTAATATAGTACTGTAGTGTGTACTACTATAGTACTGTAGTGTGTACTATTATTGTACTGTAGTATGTACTATTATTGTACTGTAGTGTGTACTATTATTGTACTGTAGTGTGTGTACTATTATAGTACTGTAGTGTCTACTATTATTGTACTGTAGTGTGTGTACTATTATAGTAGTGTAGTGTGTACAATTATAGTACTGTAGTGTGTACTATTATTGTACTGTAGTGTGTACTCTTATTGTACTGTAGTGTGTACTATTATAGTACTGTAGTGTGTACTATTATTGTACCGTAGTGTGTACTATAATTGTACTGTAGTGTGTACTATTATTGTACTTTAGTGTGTACTATTATTGTACTGTAGTGTGTACTATTATAGTACTGTAGTGTGTACTATTATGGTACTGTAGTGTGTGTACTATTATTGTACTGTAGTGTATACTATTATAGTACTGTAGTGTGTACAATTATAGTACTGTAGTGTGTACTATTATAGTACTGTAGTGTGTGTACTATTATAGTACTGTAGTGTGTGTACTATTATTGTACTGTAGTGTGTAATATTATAGTACTGTAGTGTATACTATTATAGTGCTGCAGTGTGTACTATTATAGTACTGTTGTGTATACTATTATAGTACTGTAGTGTGTACTATTATAGTACTGTAGTGTGTACTATTATAGTACTGTAGTGTGTACTATTATTGTACTGTAGTGTGTACTATTATTGTACTGTAGTGCATACTATTATAGTACTGTAGTGTGTACTATTATAGTACTGTAGTGTGTACTATTATAGTACTGTAGTGTGTACTACTATAGTACTGTAGTGTGTACTACTATAGAACTGTAGTGTGTACTATTATTGTACTGTAGTGTATAATATTATAGTACTATAGTGTGTACTATTATAGTACTGTAGTGTATACTATTATAGTACTGTAGTGTGTACTATTATAGTACTTTAGTGTGTACTACTATAGTACTGTAGTGTGTGTACTATTATAGTACTGTAGTGTGTACTACTATAGTACTGTAGTGTGTGTACTATTATAGTACTGTAGTGTGTGTACTATTATAGTACTGTAGTGTGTACTATTATGGTACTGTAGTGTATACTATTATAGTACTGTAGTGTGTGGACTATTATAGTACTGTAGTGTGTACTATTATAGTACTGTAGTGTGTGTACTATTATAGTACTGTAGTGTGTACTACTATAGTACTGTAGTGTGTGTACTCTTATAGTACTGTAGTCTGTACTACTATAGTACTGTAGTGTGTGTACTATTATAGTACTGTAGTGTGTACTATTATAGTACTGTAGTGTGTACTATTATTGTACTGTAGTGTGTACTATTATAGTACTGTAGTGTGTGTACTATTATAGTACTGTAGTGTGTGTACTATTATAGTACTGTAGTGTGTACTATTATAGTACTGTAGTGTGTACTATTATAGTACTGTAGTGTGTACTATTATTGTACTGTAGTGTATACTATTATAGTACTGTAGTGTGTGCTACTATAGTACTGTAGTGTGTACTACTATAGAACTGTAGTGTGTACTATTATTGTACTGTAGTGTATAATATTATAGTACTATAGTGTGTACTATTATAGTACTGTAGTGTGTACTATTATAGTACAGTAGTGTGTACTACTATAGTACTGTAGTGTGTGTACTATTATAGTACTGTAGTGTGTACTACTATAGTACTGTAGTGTGTGTACTATTATAGTACTGTAGTGTGTTTACTATTATAGTACTGTAGTGTGTACTATTATGGTACTGTAGTGTATACTATTATAGTACTGTAGTGTGTGGACTATTATAGTACTGTAGTGTGTACTATTATAGTACTGTAGTGTGTACTATTATAGTACTGTAGTGTGTACTACTATAGTACTGTAGTGTGTGTACTATTATAGTACTGTAGTCTGTACTACTATAGTACTGTAGTGTGTGTACTATTATAGTACTGTAGTGTGTGTACTATTATAGTACTGTAGTGTGTACTATTATAGTACTGTAGTGTGTACTAATATAGTACTGTAGTGTGTGTACTATTATAGTAGTGTAGTGTGTGTACTATTATAGTACTGTAGTGTATACTATTATAGTACTGTAGTGTGTACTATTATTGTACTGTAGTGTGTGTACTATTATAGTAGTGTAGCGTGTGTACTATTATAGTACTGTAGTGTGTGTACTATTATAGTACTGTAGTGTATACTATTATTGTACTGTAGTGTGTACTATTATAGTACTGTAGTGTATACTATTATAGTACTGTAGTGTGTGTACTATTATAGTACTGTAGTGTGTACTATTATAGTATTGTAGTGTGTGTACTATTATAGTACTGTAGTGTGTGTACTATTATTGTACTGTAGTGTATACTATTATAGTACTGTTCTGTGTACTACTTTAGTACTGTAGTGTGTACTATTATTGTACTGTAGTGTGTACTATTATTGTACTGTAATGTGTACTATTATTGTACTGTAGTGTGTACTATTATTGTACTGTAGTGTGTACTATGATAGTACTATAGTGTGTGTACTATTATTGTACTGTAGTGTATACTATTATAGTACTGTAGTGTGTACTACTATTGTACTGTAGTGTGTACTATTATAGTACTGTAGTGTGTACTATTATAGTACTGTAGGGTGTGTACTATTATTGTACTGTAGTGTGTACTATTATAGTACTGTAGTGTGTACTATTATAGTACTGTGGTGTGTGTACTATTATAGTACTGTAGTGTGTGTACTATTATAGTACTGTAGTGTGCACTATTTTTGTAATGTAGAATGTACTATTATAGTACTGTAGTGTGTACTATTATAGTACTGTAGTGTGTGTACTATTATTGTACTGTAGTGTATACTATTATAGTCTTGTAGTGTGTATTATTATAGTACTGTAGTGTGTACTATTATAGTACTGTAGGGTGTGTACTATTATTGTACTGTAGTGTATACTATTATAGTACTGTAGTGTGTACTACTATAGTACTGTAGTGTGTACTATTATTGTACTGTAGTGTGTACTATTATTGTACTGTAGTGTGTGTACTATTATAGTACTGTAGTGTGTACTATTATTGTACTGTAGTGTGTGTACTATTATAGTAGTGTAGTGTGTACTATTATAGTACTGTAGTGTGTACTATTATTGTACTGTAGTGTGTACTCTTATTGTACTGTAGTGTGTACTATTATAGTACTGTAGTGTGTACTATTATTGTACCGTAGTGTGTACTATAATTGTACTGTAGTGTGTACTATTATTGTACTTTAGTGTGTACTATTATTGTACTGTAGTGTGTACTATTATAGTACTGTAGTGTGTACTATTATGGAACAGTAGTGTGTGTAGTTTTATTGTACTGTAGTGTATACTATTATAGTACTGTAGTGTGTACTATTATAGTACTGTAGTGTGTACTATTATAGTACTGTAGTGTGTGTACTATTATAGTACTGTAGTGTGTGTACTATTATTGTACTGTAGTGTGTAATATTATAGTACTGTAGTGTGTACTATTATAGTACAGTAGTGTGTACTCTTATAGTACTGTAGTGTGTACTATTATAGTACTGTAGTGTTTACTATTATAGTACTGTAGTGTGTACTATTATTGTACTGTAGTGTATACTATTATAGTACTGTAGTGTGTACTATTATAGTACTGTAGTGTGTACTATTATAGTACTGTAGTGTGTACTATTATTGTACTGTAGTGTGTACTACTATAGTACTGTAGTGTGTACTACTATAGAACTGTAGTGTGTACTATTATTGTACTGTAGTGTATAATATTATAGTACTATAGTGTGTACTATTATAGTACTGTAGTGTATACTATTATAGTACTGTAGTGTGTACTATTATAGTACTTTAGTGTGTACTACTATAGTACTGTAGTGTGTGTACTATTATAGTACTGTAGTGTGTACTACTATAGTACTGTAGTGTGTGTACTATTATAGTACTGTAGTGTGTGTACTATATAGTACTGTAGTGTGTACTATTATGGTACTGTAGTGTATACTATTATAGTACTGTAGTGTGTGGACTATTATAGTACTGTAGTGTGTACTGTTATAGTACTGTAGTGTGTACTATTATAGTACTGTAGTGTGTGTACTATTATAATACTGTAGTGTGTACTACTATAGTACTGTAGTGTGTGTACTCTTATAGTACTGTAGTCTGTACTACTATAGTACTGTAGTGTGTGTACTATTATAGTACTGTAGTGTATACTATTATAGTACTGTAGTGTGTACTATTATTGTACTGTAGTGTGTACTATTATAGTACTGTAGTGTGTGTACTATTATAGTACAGTAGTGTGTGTACTATTATAGTACTGTAGTGTGTACTATTATAGTACTGTAGTGTGTACTATTATAGTACTGTAGTGTGTACTATTATTGTACTGTAGTGTATACTATTATAGTACTGTAGTGTGTACTACTATAGTACTGTAGTGTGTACTACTATAGAACTGTAGTGTGTACTATTATTGTACTGTAGTGTATAATATTATAGTACTATAGTGTGTACTATTATAGTACTGTAGTGTATACTATTATAGTACTGTAGTGTGTACTATTATAGTACAGTAGTGTGTACTACTATAGTATTGTAGTGTGTGTACTATTATAGTACTGTAGTGTGTACTACTATAGTACTGTAGTGTGTGTACTATTATAGTACTGTAGTGTGTGTACTACTATAGTACTGTAGTGTGTACCATTATGGTACTGTAGTGTATACTATTATAGTACTGTAGTGTGTGGACTATTATATTACTGTAGTGTGTACTATTATAGTACTGTAGTGTGTACTATTATAGTACTGTAGTGTGTACTACTATAGTACTGTAGTGTGTGTACTATTATAGTACTGTAGTCTGTACTACTATAGTACTGTAGTGTGTGTACTATTATAGTACTGTAGTGTGTGTACTATTATAGTACTGTAGTGTGTACTATTATAGTACTGTAGTGTATACTATTATAGTACTGTAGTGTGTGTACTATTATAGTACTGTAGTGTGTACTATTATAGTACTGTAGTGTGTGTACTATTATTGTACTGTAGTGTATACTATTATAGTACTGTTCTGTGTACTACTTTAGTACTGTAGTGTGTACTATTATTGTACTGTAGTGTGTACTATTATTGCACTGTAATGTGTACTATTATTGTACTGTAGTGTGTACTATTATTGTACTGTAGTGTGTACTATGATAGTACTGTAGTGTGTGTACTATTATTGTACTGTAGTGTATACTATTATAGTACTGTAGTGTGTACTACTATTGTACTGTAGTGTGTACTATTATAGTACTGTAGTGTGTACTATTATAGTACTGTAGGGTGTGTACTATTATTGTACTGTAGTGTGTACTATTATAGTACTGTAGTGTGTGTACTATTATTGTACTGAAGTGTGTACTATTATAGTACTGTAGTGTGTACTATTATAGTACTGTAGTGTGTACTATTATAGAACTGTAGTGTGTACTATTATAGTTCTGTGGTGTGTGTACTATTATAGTACTGTAGTGTGTACTATTATAGTACTGTAGTGTGCACTATTTTTGTACTGTAGTGTGTACTATTATAGTACTGTAGTGTGTACTATTATAGTACTGTAGTGTGTACTATTATTGTACTGTAGTGTGTACTATAATTGTACTGTAGTGTGTACTATTATTGTACTGTAGTGTGTACTATTATAGTACTGTAATGTGTACTATTATTGTACTGTAGTGTGTGTACTATTATTGTACTGTAGTGTGTACTATTATTGTACTGTAGTGTGTACTATTATAGTACTCTAGTGTGTACTATTATTGTACTGTAGAGTGTACTCTTATTGTACTGTAGTGTGTACTATTATAGTACTGTAGTGTGTACTATTATAACATATCGCCTTCGATTTCCAAGATGAGGAATTAGTTTTTTCAGAGACGAATCCTTAGGTTGTGTACACTCTGGTAGGAAAGGTAAATCGTTGTGTAGATCATGAAGGTCAGATGGGTAATCAACATCAACGTCTAGAATGTATCCCACAGGATCGTCTTTCTTTAGTTTTTCTAGATCAACAGTATCTGGAGAAACCCACTGAAATCCACCATAAGGAAGGGAGTGACACATAGCCCACCCGTATTGGTTGTTGGCATCATCATAGGTAATAAACTGCGATGGTTTCTCAGAATCATAGGTTTCCATGTATTTATTGTTAGCTTCAGCATACCGATGAGACACCTGGCATATGCCTCCACGTATTCCAGACTCGATTAAAAGAATCTGATCGTAATCCTGTAGCAATTCCAGTTCAATGCCTGTGTAAAGGAGCATTGCCTCGAAACTTAAACCAGGCGAAGTAAAAAAGTGTGCAGCATCCACTCGGTGTGTTTCTAGTGTTTTGTTTCTAAAGGTTTCAAAGCTGTCTGCAAGAAGGAGTACATCTGAAGTTAGGTAGAGGTCACTATATTCCTCTAGAGTTTTAATGTTGAACTGATTCCAGACACTTTTGGCATGTTCATAGTCTTCTTGACTAACATCTTCTTGACTTAATTTGTTAAAGAATGCCTCTTTTGGAGGTAAACACGTTTCACTTAACTTTTCCCATGAGTCAATGTAGTCATAACAAAATACCCCTTTACGAGTCATGAGCATTGCATTTTCTTTTCCAAAGTACTTGTCTGTTTCAGGGTATGATGTTAAGTTGGAAACTAAGTTTTCCAAACTACTCGGCATTAACCGAAACGTATCCACAAATCTAAGCTTAACATTTCCTACATATTTGGTAAAGGAAATGTACTTTTCTTTGGAGTTAGCGATAACATCCACTCTCTCAGTAGTACATCCCAATTGCTTTACAATGAAATTTGCGTCGTAGCCACTCATATTATGTAGAAACACAGGAACGGGGTTTCGTGTTTTACACCTCAAATTACAGTTATTGTGAGCACTTCCACGGTATTCCCCTGTAATATGGCAGTGGTCTCGAACTTTCCAGTCCTCTTTGGTGAATGGTTTTCGACACAAATAACAGGTTTCAGAACATTGGAACTCTGCTTCTTGAGCCTGAGTTAAGGCCTTTGGAACATTTAAGCTGTAAAGTCTATCAATTTCATTAGCTATTGAGATCAAACAGTCCATAAACTTTTCTGCAGCGTCAGGTCCACGATAAATAACAGGTTGGCTTGGAAGATTTGTCTTTATGTGTTCCACAGCGGGTGATGGTTTAACGTATATACCAAAGCTCATAGGAACATGACTCTGGTATGGCACTGTATAACTTGCTTCAGGATTGGGCAAACATGTTTGATAGGGTAAGAGTATACTTTCGAAATCTGCATAGATAACGTAAGGTATTCTTAGCATTTTTTCCACGTTTAAAAATTTGACAATGGGGTTTTTAATAGGCATTTCAACCCTAGCAATGTCATGCTGGACACACAAAGCTCTATGTTCTTTCAATTTTTCCATTCCTTGTTGTCCATATTGATTATCAAAGTGAGTAAAACACCGTTTACACGTATATATCTTATGTTCACGGCGGGTAATCTGATGTGCTACTAGTTTATCAAAATCTTTGATAAAGACGTAGTGGTTCTGGCCGGATGATGAACTTAGCAGAAGGAGGTCGCGATGGTCTTGCATCTCTTGATCCACAACCTTTAGAGGGAACAATTTGTTGTCTTGTTCCAATCCAAATACATTAATGGATATATCGTTGGCTTTTTCAAATTTGGGAATGTCAACTAGCGATGTAGGAAACGATATTACAGAAAAATCATACTTGTTGTCCAGGTCCTTGTATTTACTAATGCGATGAGCATTCTTTTTAACCAGTTTTGCTAAAATGGCATACATAAAACACTTTTCATCATTCAAATTTTCAGGATTAATGCAGGCTTTTCTTGCTTGTATAGCTGCTGGTAATGGAATATATGTGCTTCCACGCAAGGGATTGTACTTATTTATTTTCAATCGTACTCCTTCCACTGCTAACAAAGCCCAATTACTGCCTTTTAGCTCAGATTCCTCCATTTCCGTAGTTAACTTTGTAAATTGTGTTTCCAAGAAACTACTTAAGTCCGTTTCCAAAAATAGGGCCTGATTTCGTGTTTTAAATGCACGATCTGTAATTTCATTGGTAGATGTATGAATGAATCTACATTCAGCCACAAGATTAACTTTTATCGACTTGTGCATTGCTAGTTCTTTCTGCATAGCTTGTATTATTTGCTGTTTGGACTCTTTAAGGTATGAATTTAAATCCTTGCACGTATCGCAACGAATGAAATAGGATTTAAGTCGACCTCCAAAAGATGTCTCATATTCAATAAGTCCATTTTTGTCAGGGACCAATGACAGTAGGTAATGTTTTGTAGGCTCTGCTTTTTGTCTTTTAGCTGCCGACACAACATTACAACATTCTTCATGACGACGTCCATTGTAGGCATTGTTGAATGTACTACCACAGGTCTTGCACTCATGAAATTCACCACACGATACTTCATGTCGCTTCCTATGATAGTCTCGAAGAAAAGTCTTTCCACACTCTTTACACATATAGCTAGGAATGGCTTCTTCCATTATGAATGTTGATTTCTGCAAACAGCTGCTTACTGCGTATCACAGGGCTAGAGGTTGGTCGGTGAGACGGTCTTTCACGATGTGAACACCGTGAGAGGTAGTAGTCAACTGGTGATATTCTTGTTAAGGGTCCACTAATATACCCCTAGTCTAGACCAACAGCTCTTTACAGCGTATGACAAGGCTGTAGACTGGACAGTGAGACGGTCTTTCACGATGTGAACACTGTAACAAGTAGTAGTCAACTGATTATATACTTGCTAAGGGTTCTCTAATATACAATAGTCAAGACCAACAGCTACTTACTGTGTAGTACAAGGCTGTACAATAGTTGTTTTGACAGTCTTTCACGATGTGGTCACTGTGAATGGTGGTAGTCAACTGATGATATTCTTGATAAGGGTCCTCTAATGTACCCCTGGTTAAGGGTAACAGCTGCTCACTGCTTATGACAAAGCTAAAGACTGGTTGCTTCAACGGTCTTTCACAATGTGTTCACTGTGACAGGTAGTAGTCAACTGAAAATATTCTTATGGCCTACTCAAGGTTATCAGGTACTTACTGCATATCAAAAGGCTGTACACTCATGTGTGTTAGGCACTCTTTCTTGCTAAGGACCCCAATATTCCCTACACAAGGCTATACATGTTAGTTCTAAACACTTAGTGATTAATTGTATATTCAATTTTTGTACAAAGCTTATACAAGCACGTTTTTATGAGGTAAAACTTTGTTAAATAGCTGCATGCGACACACAAAGTATGTTGCCGCTATCTAGCGGTGACTATGAGAACTACTTGAACGACCAGCATGCTACCTAGCGCTCCATTTCAACACTCGCTCACTGAACGACCAGCATGCTATCTAGCGGTCGATAGCAATACTCCTCAACTACCAGCCTGCTATCTATCGGTCAATATGACAACTCACTCAACTACCAACATGCTACATGGCTTTTTTGGTCAGTTTTTTGTTGGCTTTTTTTTGGTCAGTTTCTGTTGGCTTATGTTGGCTTTTATTGGCTTTTGTTGGCTTTTGTTGGCTTTTGTAGGCTTTTTTGTTGGCTTTTGTTGGCTTTCATATTTGCTCTTGCTTGTGGGGGCTTATTATTTGGTCTTGGAAAGTATGTCAGTCCTTTTTTATGGCTGCAAAATGCTTACAGCCATGTTTGTAAGCAGCAACAACAACAACAGCAACACACAAAATTCCAAAAAAAAATCCAAAGTACTCTAAGGTTTATCAATGACTCTCAACTCTTACACTTACCTCTATCCCATGCATAGTCAAAAATTAGTGTATTTTTCAAATTTTTCAAAAATATTTGGAAAGTTGGCTATATCATTAATCTAAAAATCCTGAAAAGACATATGTTAACTCCAACACCTACCTCTATACCACTCTCAGTCCAAAAATAGTGTATTTTTCAAATTTTCCAAAACATATTTCCAAAATGGGTTATATTTCCAAAATTAAAAAGTTAACAAAAACGTTTGTTTGACATAAATGAATGGCCTTTGTCCCCTCTACCACTATACCAAGTCCCAGGTCTCCAGGACAAAAAAATAAAATTTTTAAAAAGCGTTTTATTTCCAAAATTAGGAATTTTACAAACACATTTGTCTGACGTAAATCAATGGTCATTACCCCCTCTATCCCCACACTAAGTCTCATGTCTTTAGAACAACAAAAATAAAATTTTGAAAATGGACTTATATTTCCAAAATTAGGAATTTTACAAAAACGTTTGTCTGACGTAAATCAGTGGTCATTACCCCTCTACACCCACACTAAGTCTCATGTCTCTAGAACAACAAAAATAAAATTTTGAAAATGGGCTTATATTTCCAAAATTAGGAATTTTACAAAAACGTTTGTCTAAAGTAAATCAATTGTCATTACCCCCTCCACCCCCACACTAAGTCTCATGTCTCTAGAACAACAAAAATAAAATTTTGAAAATGGGCTTATATTTCCAAAATTAGGAATTTTACAAAACCGTTTGTCTGACGTAAATCAGTGGTCTTTACCCCCTCTATCCCCATACCAAGTCTCAGGTCTCTAGGTCAACAAAAATAAAATTTTGAAAATGGGCTATATTTCCAAAATTAGGAATTCTACAAAAAAGTTTGTCTAACGTAAATCAATTGTCTTTACCCCCTCTATTCCCATACCAAGTCTCAGGTCTCTAGGTCAACAAAAATAAAATTTTGAAAAAATGGTCACTATTTTGGAAACTAGGAATTCTACGAAAAAGTTTGTTTAACATAAATGAAAGGTCTCTATCCCCTCTACCTGTAAACCAAGTTCCAGGTCTGTACGACAAAAAATAAAAAAAGATCAACTGGGAAAGTAGTGTAGTGTGTACTATTATAGTACTGTAGTGTGTGTACTATTATAGTACTGTAGTGTGTACTATTATTGTACTGTAGTGTGTGTACTATTATAGTACTGTAGTGTGTACAATTATTGTACTGTAGTGTGTGTACTATTATAGTAGTGTAGTGTGTACTATTATGGTACTGTAGTGTGTACTATTATTGTACTGTAGTGTGTACTCTTATTGTACTGTAGTGTGTACTATTATAGTACTGTAGTGTGTACTATTATAGTACTGTAGTGTGTGTACTATTATAGTACTGTAGTGTGTGTACTATTATAGTACTGTAGTGTGCACTATTTTTGTACTGTAGTGTGTACTATTATAGTACTGTAGTGTGTACTATTATAGTACTGTAGTGTGTGTACTATTATTGTACTGTAGTGTATACTATTATAGTACTGTAGTGTGTACTATTATAGTACTATAGTGTGTAATATTATAGTACTGTAGGGTGTGTACTATTATTGTACTGTATTGTATACTATTATAGTACTGTAGTGTGTACTACTATAGTACTGTAGTGTGTACTATTATTGTACTGTAGTGTGTACTATTATTGTACTGTAGTGTGTGTACTATTATAGTACTGTAGTGTGTACTATTATTGTACTGTAGTGTGTGTACTATTATTGTACTGTAGTGTGTACTATAATTGTACTGTTGTGTGTACTATTATAGTACTGTAGTGTGTACTATTATAGTACTGTAGTGTGTACTATTATTGTACTGTAGTGTGCACTATTATAGTACTGTAGTGTGTGTACTATTAAAGTACTGTAGTGTGTACTATTATAGTACTGTAGTGTGTGTACTATTATTGTACTGTAGTGTATACTATTATTGTACTGTAGTGTGTACTATTATAGGACTGTAGTGTGTACTATTATAGTACTGTAGTGTGTACTATTATTTTACTGTAGTGTGAGTACTATTATAGTACTGTAGTGTGTACTATTATAGTACTGTAGTGTGTGTACTATTATAGTACTGTAGTGTGTGTACTATTATTGTACTGTAGTGTGTACTATTATAGTACTGTAGTGTGTACTATTATTGTACTGTAGTGTGTACTATTATAGTTCTGTAGTGAGTACTATTATAGTACTGTAGGGTGTGTACTATTATTGTACTGTAGTGTGTACTATTATAGTACTGTGGTGTGAGTACTATTATAGTACTGTAGTGTGTGTACTATTATAGTACTGTAGTGTGCACTATTTTTGTACTGTAGTGTGTACTATTATAGTACTGTAGTGTGTACTATTATAGTACTGTAGTGTGTGTACTATTATTGTACTGTAGTGTATACTATTATAGTACTGTAGTGTGTATTATTATAGTACTGTAGTGTGTACTATTATAGTACTGTAGGGTGTGTACTATTATTGTACTGTAGTGTATACTATTATAGTACTGTAGTGTGTACTACTATAGTACTGTAGTGTGTACTATTATTGTACTGTAGTGTGTACTATTATTGTACTATAGTGTGTGTACTATTATAGTACTGTAGTGTGTACTATTATTGTACTCTAGTGTGTGTACTATTATAGTAGTGTAGTGTGTACTATTATAGTACTGTAGTGTGTACTATTATTGTACTGTAGTGTGTACTCTTATTGTACTGTAGTGTGTACTATTATAGTACTGTAGTGTGTACTATTATTGTACTGTAGTGTGTACTATAATTGTACTGTAGTGTGTACAATTATTGTACTGTAGTGTGTACTATTATAGTACTGTAGTGTGTACTATTATTGTACTGTAGTGTGTGTACTATTATTGTACTGTAGTGTATACTATTATAGTACTGTAGTGTGTACTATTATAGTACTGTAGTGTGTACTATTATAGTACTGCAGGGTGTGTACTATTATTGTACTGAAGTGTATACTATTATAGTACTGTAGTGTGTACTACTATAGTACTGTAGTGTGTACTATTAATGTACTGTAGTGTGTACTATTATTGTACTGTAGTGTGTGTACTATTATAGTACTGTAGTGTGTACTATTATTGTACTGTAGTGTGTGTATTATTATAGTAGTGTAGTGTGTACTATTATAGTACTGTAGTGTGTACTATTATTGTACTGTAGTGTGTACTATTATTGTACTGTAGTGTGTACTATTATTGTACTGTAGTGTGTACTATTATAGTACTGTAGTGTGTACTATTATTGTACTGTAGTGTGTACTATAATTGTACTGTAGTGTGTACTATTATTGTACTGTAGTGTGTACTATTATTGTACTGTAGTGTGTACTATTATAGTACTGTAGTGTGTACTATTATAGTACTGTAGTGTGTGTACTATTATTGTACTGTAGTGTATTCTATTATAGTACTGTAGTGTGTACTATTATAGTACTGTAGTGTGTACTATTATTGTACTGTAGGGTGTGTACTATTATTGTACTGTAGTGTATACTATTATAGTACTGTAGTGTGTACTACTATAGTACTGTAGTGTGTACTATTATTGTACTGTAGTGTGTACTATTATTGTACTGTAGTGTGAACTATTATTGTACTGTAGTGTGTGTACTATTATAGTACTGTAGTGTGTACAATTATTGTACTGTAGTGTGTGTACTATTATAGTAGTGTAGTGTGTACTATTATAGTACTGTAGTGTGTACTATAATTGTACTGTAGTGTGTACTCTTATTGTACTGTAGTGTGTACTATTATAGTACTGTAGTGTGTACTATTATAGTACTGTAGTGTGTGTACTATTATAGTACTGTAGTGTGTGTACTATTATAGTACTGTAGTGTGCACTATTTTTGTACTGTAGTGTGTACTATTATAGTACTGTAGTGTGTACTATTATAGTACTGTAGTGTGTGTACTATTATTGTACTGTAGTGTATACTATTATAGTACTGTAGTGTGTACTATTATAGTACTATAGTGTGTACTATTATTGTACTGTATTGTATACTATTATAGTACTGTAGTGTGTACTACTATAGTACTGTAGTGTGTACTATTATTGTACTGTAGTGTGTACTATTATTTTACTGTAGTGTGTACTATTATTGTACTGTAGTGTGTGTACTATTATAGTACTGTAGTGTGTACTATTATTGTACTGTAGTGTGTGTACTATTATTGTACTGTAGTGTGTACTATTATAGTACTGTAGTGTGTACTCTTATTGTACTGTAGTGTGTACTATTATAGTACTGTAGTGTGTACTATTATTGTACTGTAGTGTGTACTATAACTGTACTGTAGTGTGTACTATTATTGTACTGTTGTGTGTACTATTATAGTACTGTAGTGTGTACTATTATAGTACTGTAGTGTGTACTATTATTGTACTGTAGTGTGCACTATTATAGTACTGTAGTGTGTGTACTATTATAGTACTGTAGTGTGTACTATTATAGTACTGTAGTGTGTGTACTATTATTGTACTGTAGTGTATACTATTATTGTACTGTAGTGTGTACTATTATAGGACTGTAGTGTGTACTATTATAGTACTGTAGTGTGTACTATTATTTTACTGTAGTGTGTGTACTATTATAGTACTGTAGTGTGTACTATTATAGTACTGTAGTGTGTGTACTATTATAGTACTGTAGTGTGTGTACTATTATTGTACTGTAGTGTGTACTATTATAGTACTGTAGTGTGTACTATTATTGTACTGTAGTGTGTACTATTATAGTTCTGTAGTGTGTACTATTATAGTACTGTAGGGTGTGTACTATTATTGTTCTGTAGTGTGTACTATTATAGTACTGTGGTGTGTGTACTATTATAGTACTGTAGTGTGTGTACTATTATAGTACTGTAGTGTGCACTATTTTTGTACTGTAGTGTGTACTATTATAGTACTGTAGTGTGTACTATTATAGTACTGTAGTGTGTGTACTATTATTGTACTGTAGTGTATACTATTATAGTACTGTAGTGTGTATTATTATAGTACTGTAGTGTGTACTATTATAGTACTGTAGGGTGTGTACTATTATTGTACTGTAGTGTAAACTATTATAGTACTGTAGTGTGTACTACTATAGTACTGTAGTGTGTACTATTATGGTACTGTAGTGTGTACTATTATTGTACTGTAGTGTGTGTACTATTATAGTACTGTAGTGTGTACTATTATTGTACTGTAGTGTGTGTACTATTATAGTAGTGTAGTGTGTACTATTATAGTACTGTAGTGTGTGTACTATTATAGTACTGTAGTGTGTACTATTATTGTACTGTAGTGTGTACTATTATTGTACTGTAGTGTGTGTACTATTATAGTACTGTAGTGTGTACTATTATTGTACTGTAGTGTGTGTACTATTATAGTAGTGTAGTGTGTACTATTATAGTACTGTAGTGTGTACTGTTATTATACTGTAGTGTGTACTCTTATTGTACTGTAGTGTGTACTATTATAGTACTGTAGTGTGTACTATTATTGTACTGTAGTGTGTACTATAATTGTACTGTAGTGTGTACAATTATTGTACTGTAGTGTGTACTATTATAGTACTGTAGTGTGTACTATTATTGTACTGTAGTGTGTGTACTATTATTGTACTGTAGTGTATACTATTATAGTACTGTAGTGTGTACTATTATAGTACTGTAGTGTGTACTATTATAGTACTGTAGGGTGTGTACTATTATTGTACTGTAGTGTATACTATTATAGTACTGTAGTGTGTACTACTATAGTACTGTAGTGTGTACTATTATTGTACTGTAGTGTGTACTATTATTGTACTGTAGTGTGTGTACTATTATAGTACTGTAGTGTGTACTATTATTGTACTATAGTGTGTGTACTATTATAGTAGTGTAGTGTGTACTATTATAGTACTGTAGTGTGTACTATTATTGTACTGTAGTGTGTACTCTTATTGTACTGTATTGTGTACTATTATAGTACTGTAGTGTGTACTATTATAGTACTGTAGTGTGTGTACTATTATAGTACTGTAGTGTGTACTCTTATTGTACTGTATTGTGTACTATTATAGTACTGTAGTGTGTACTATTATAGTACTGTAGTGTGTGTACTATTTTAGTACTGTAGTGTGCACTAATATTGTACTGTATTGTGTACTCTTATTGTACTGCAGTGTGTACTATTATAGTACTGTAGTGTGTACTATTATTGTACTGTAGTGTGTGTACTATTATAGTACTGTAGTGTGCACTATTTTTGTACGGTAGTGTGTACTATTATAGTACTGTAGTGTGTACTATTATTGTACTGTAGTGTGTGTACTATTATAGTACTGTAGTGTGTGTACTATTATTGTACTGTAGTGTGTACTATTATAGTACTGTAGTGTGTGTACTATTATAGTACTGTAGTGTGCACTATTTTTGTACTGTAGTGTGTACTATTATAGTACTGTGGTGTGTACTATTATTGTACTGCAGTGTGTGTACTATTATAGTACTGTAGTGTGTGTACTATTGTAGTACTGTAGTGTGTACTATTATTGTACTGTAGTGTGTGTACTATTATTGTACAGAAGTGTGTACTATTATTGTACTGTAGTGTGTACTATTGTAGTACTGTAGTGGGTACTGTTATAGTACTGTAGTGTGTGTACAATTATAGTACTGTAGTGTGTGTACTATTATTGTACTGTAGTGTGTACTATTATAGTACTGTAGTGTTTACTATTATAGTACTGTATTGTGTACTATTATAGTACTGTAGTGTGTACTATTATAGGACTGTAGTGTGTACTATTATCGTACTGTAGTGTGTACTGTTATAGTACTGTAGTGTGTGTACAATTATAGTACTGTAGTGTGTGTACTATTATTGTACTGTAGTGTGTACTATTATAGGACTGTAGTGTGTACTATTATAGTACTGTAGTGTGTACTATTATAGTACTGTAGTGTGTACTATTATAGGACTGTAGTGTGTACTATTATAGTACTGTAGTGTGTACTGTTATAGTACTGTAGTGTGTGTACAATTATAGTACTGTAGTGTGTGTACTATTATTGTACTGTAGTGTGTACTATTATAGTACTGTAGTGTTTACTATTATAGTACTGTAGTGTGTACTATTATTGTACTGTAGTGTGTACTATTATTGTACTGTAGTGTGTACTATTATAGTACTGTAGTGTGTACTATTATGGTACTGTAGTGTGTACTATTATAGTACTGTAGTGTGTACTATAATTGTACTGTAGTGTGTACTATTATTGTACTGTTGTGTGTACTATTATAGTACTGTAGTGTGTACTATTATTGTACTGTAGTGTGTACTATTATTGTACTGTAGTGTATACTATTATTGTACTGTAGTGTATACTATTATAGTACTGTAGTTTGTACTATTATTGTACTGTAGTGTATACTATTATAGTACTGTAGTGTGTACTACTATAGTACTGTAGTGTGTACTATAATTGTACTGTAGTGTATACTATTATAGTACTGTAGTGTGTACTATTATAGAACTGTAGTGTATACTATTATAGTACTGTAGTGTGTACTACTATAGTACTGTAGTGTGTACTATTATAGTACTGTAGTGTGTACTACTATAGTACTGTAGTGTGTGTACTATTATTTTACTGTAGTGACTGTACTATTATAGTACTGTAGTGTGTACTACTATAGTACTGTAGTGTGTACTATTATAGTATTGTAGTGTGTACTATTATTGTACTGTAGTGTGTAATATTATAGTACTGTAGTGTGTACTATTATTGTACTGTAGTGTGTACTATTATTGTACTGTAGTGTGTACTATTGTAGCACTGTAGTGTGTACTATTATTGTACTGTAGTGTGTACTATTATAGTACTGTAGTGTGTGTACTATTATAATACTGTAGTGTGTACTATTATTGTACTGTAGTGTGTACTATTATTGTACTGTAGTGTGTACTATTATAGTACTGTAGTGTGTACTATTATGGTACTGTAGTGTGTACTATTATAGTACTGTAGTGTGTACTATAATTGTACTGTAGTGTGTACTATTATTGTACTGTTGTGTGTACTATTATAGTACCGTAGTGTGTACTCTTATTGTACTGTAGTGTGTACTATTATTGTACTGTAGTGTATACTAATATTGTACTGTAGTGTATACTATTATAGTACTGTAGTGTGTACTATTATTGTACTGTAGTGTATAGTATTATAGTACTGTAGTGTGTACTACTATAGTACTGTAGTGTGTACTCTAATTGTACTGTAGTGTATACTATTATAGTACTGTAGTGTGTACTATTATAGAACTGTAGTGTATACTATTATAGTACTGTAGTGTGTACTACTATAGTACTGTAGTGTGTACTATTATAGTACTGTAGTGTGTACTATTATGGTACTGTAGTGTGTACTATTATAGTACTGTAGTGTGTACTATAATTGTACTGTAGTGTGTATTATTATTGTACTGTTGTGTGTTCTATTATAGTACTGTAGTGTGTACTATTATTGTACTGTAGTGTGTACTATTATTGTACTGTAGTGTATACTAATATTGTACTGTAGTGTATAATATAATAGTACTGTAGTGTGTACTATTATTGTACTGTAGTGTATACTATTATAGTACTGTAGTGTGTACTACTATAGTACTGTAGTGTGTACCATAATTGTACTGTAGTGTATACTATTATAGTACTGTAGTGTGTACTATTATAGAACTGGAATGTATACTATTATAGTACTGTAGTGTGTACTACTATAGTACTGTAGTGTGTACTATTATAGTACTGTAGTGTGTACTACTATAGTACTGTAGTGTGTGTACTATTATTTTACTGTAGTGTCTGTACTATTATAGTACTGTAGTGTGTACTACTATAGTACTGTAGTGGTGTACTATTATAGTATTGTAGTGTGTACTATTATTGTACTGTAGTGTGTACTATTATAGTACAGTAGTGTGTACTATTATTGTACTGTAGTGTGTACTATTATTGTACTGTAGTGTGTACTATTGTAGCACTGTAGTGTGTACTATTATTGTACTGTAGTGTGTACTATTATAGTACTGTAGTGTGTACTATTATAGTAGTGTAGTGTGTGTACTATTATAGTACTGTAGTGTATACTACTATAGTACTGTAGTGTGTACTATTATTGTACTGTAGTGTGTACTATTATAGTACTGTAGTGTGTATTATTATTGTACTGTAGTGTGTACTATTATTGTACTGTAGTGTGTACTATTATAGTACTGTAGTGTGTACTATTATAGTACTGTAGTGTGTGTACTATTATAATACTGTAGTGTTTACTACTATAGTACTGTAGTGTGTACTATTATAGTACTGTAGTGTGTGTACTATTATAGTACTGTAGTGTATACTACTATAGTACTGTAGTGTGTACTATTATTGTACTGTAATGTGTACTATTATAGTACTGTAGTGTGTACTATTATTGTACTGTAGTGTGTACTAATATAGTACTGTTGTTTGTACTATTATAGTACTGTAGTGTGTACTATTATTGTACTGTAGTGTGTACTATTATAGTACTGTAGTGTGTACTATTATTGTACTGTAGTGTGTACTATTATTGTTCTGCAGTGTGTACTATTATAGTACTGTAGTGTGTACTATTATAGTACTGTAGTGTGTACTATTATAGTACTGTAGTGTGTATACTATTATTGTACTGTAGTGTGTACTATTATTGTACTGTAGTGTGTACTCTTATAGTACTGTAGTGTGTACTTTTATTGTACTGTAGTGTATACTATTATAGTACTGTAGTGTGTACTATTATAGTACTGTATACTATTATATTACTGTAGTGTGTACTATTATAGTACTGTAGTGTGTACTATTATAGTACTGTAGTGTGTACTATTATTGTACTGTAGTGTATACTATTAGAGTACTGTAGTGTGTACTACTATAGTATTGTAGTGTGTACTACTATACTATTGTAGTGTGTACTATTATTGTACGGTAGTGTATACTATTATAGTACTGTAGTGTGTACTATTATAGTACTGTAGTGTGTACTGTTATAGTACTGTAGTGTGTGTACAATTATAGTACTGTAGTGTGTGTACTATTATTGTACTGTAGTGTGTACTATTATAGTACTGTAGTGTTTACTATTATAGTACTGTAGTGTGTACTATTATTGTACTGTAGTGTGTACTATTATTGTACTGTAGTGTGTACTATTATAGTACTGTAGTGTGTACTACTATAGTACTGTAGTGTGTACTATTATTGTACTGTAGGGTATACTATTATAGTACTGTAGTGTGTACTATTAAAGAACTGTAGTGTTTACTATTATAGTACTGTAGTGTGTACTACTATAGTACTGTAGTGTGTACTATTATAGTACTGTAGTGTGTACTACTATAGTACTGTAGTGTGTGTACTATTATTGTACTGTAGTGTGTACTATTATAGTACTGTAGTGTTTACTATTATAGTACTGTAGTGTGTACTATTATTGTACTGTAGTGTGTACTATTATTGTACTGTAGTGTGTACTATTATAGTACTGTAGTGTGTACTACTATAGTACTGTAGTGTGTACTATAATTGTACTGTAGTGTGTACTATTATTGTACTGTTGTTTGTACTATTATAGTACTGTAGTGTGTACTATTATTGTACTGTAGTGTGTACTATTATTGTACTGTAGTGTATACTAATATTGTACTGTAGTGTATACTAATATAGTACTGTAGTGTGTACTATTATTGTACTGTAGTGTATACTATTATAGTACTGTAGTGTGTACTACTATAGTACTGTAGTGTGTACTATTATTGTACTGTAGGGTATACTATTATAGTACTGTAGTGTGTACTATTAAAGAACTGTAGTGTTTACTATTATAGTACTGTAGTGTGTACTACTATAGTACTGTAGTGTGTACTATTATAGTACTGTAGTGTGTACTACTATAGTACTGTAGTGTGTGTACTATTATTTTACTGTAGTGTCTGTACTATTATAGTACTGTAGTGTGTACTACTATAGTACTGTAGTGTGTACTAGTATAGTATTGTAGTGTGTACTATTATTGTACTGTAGTGTGTACTATTATAGTACTGTAGTGTGTACTATTATTGTACTGTAGTGTGTACTATTATTGTACTGTAGTGTGTACTATTGTAGCACTGTAGTGTGTACTATTATTGTACTGTAGTGTGTACTATTATAGTACTGTAGTGTGTACTATTATAGTAGTGTAGTGTGTGTACTATTATAGTACTGTAGTGTGTACTATTATTGTACTGTAGTGTGTACTATTATAGTACTGTAGTGTGTACTATTATTGTACTGTAGTGTGTACTATTATTGTACTGTAGTGTGTACTATTATAGTACTGTAGTGTGTACTATTATAGTACTGTAGTGTGTGTACTATTATAATACTGTAGTGTATACTACTATAGTACTGTAGTGTGTACTATTATAGTACTGTAGTGTGTGTACTATTATAGTACTGTAGTGTATACTACTATAGTACTGTAGTGTGTACAATTATTGTACTGTAATGTGTAATATTATAGTACTGTAGTGTGTACTATTATTGTACTGCAGTGTGTACTAATATAGTACTGTTGTGTGTACTATTCTAGTACTGTAGTGTGTACTATTATTGTACTGTAGTGTGTACTATTATAGTACTGTAGTGTGTACTATTATAGTACTGTAGTGTGTGTACTATTATAATACTGTAGTGTTTACTACTATAGTACTGTAGTGTGTACTATTATAGTACTGTAGTGTGTGTACTATTATAGTACTGTAGTGTATACTACTATAGTACTGTAGTGTGTACTATTATTGTACTGTAATGTGTACTATTATAGTACTGTAGTGTGTACTATTATTGTACTGTAGTGTGTACTAATATAGTACTGTTGTTTGTACTATTATAGTACTGTAGTGTGTACTATTATTGTACTGTAGTGTGTACTATTATAGTACTGTAGTGTGTACTATTATTGTACTGTAGTGTGTACTATTATTGTTCTGCAGTGTGTACTATTATAGTACTGTAGTTTGTACTATTATAGTACTGTAGTGTGTACTATTATAGTACTGTAGTGTGTATACTATTATTGTACTGTAGTGTGTACTATTATTGTACTGTAGTGTGTACTCTTATAGTACTGTAGTGTGTACTTTTATTGTACTGTAGTGTATACTATTATAGTACTGTAGTGTGTACTATTATAGTACTGTATACTATTATATTACTGTAGTGTGTACTATTATAGTACTGTAGTGTGTACTATTATAGTACTGTAGTGTGTACTATTATTGTACTGTAGTGTATACTATTAGAGTACTGTAGTGTGTACTACTATAGTACTGTAGTGTGTACTACTATACTATTGTAGTGTGTACTATTATTGTACGGTAGTGTATACTATTATAGTACTGTAGTGTGTACTATTATAGTACTGTAGTGTGTACTGTTATAGTACTGTAGTGTGTGTACAATTATAGTACTGTAGTGTGTGTACTATTATTGTACTGTAGTGTGTACTATTATAGTACTGTAGTGTTTACTATTATAGTACTGTAGTGTGTACTATTATTGTACTGTAGTGTGTACTATTATAGTACTGTAGTGTGTACTACTATAGTACTGTAGTGTGTAATATTATTGTACTGTAGGGTATACTATTATAGTACTGTAGTGTGTACTATTAAAGAACTGTAGTGTTTACTATTATAGTACTGTAGTGTGTACTACTATAGTACTGTAGTGTGTACTATTATAGTACTGTAGTGTGTACTACTATAGTACTGTAGTGTGTGTACTATTATTGTACTGTAGTGTGTACTATTATAGTACTGTAGTGTTTACTATTATAGTACTGTAGTGTGTACTATTATTGTACTGTAGTGTGTACTATTATTGTACTGTAGTGTGTACTATTATAGTACTGTAGTGTGTACTACTATAGTACTGTAGTGTGTACTATAATTGTACTGTAGTGTGTACTATTATTGTACTGTTGTTTGTACTATTATAGTACTGTAGTGTGTACTATTATTGTACTGTAGTGTGTACTATTATTGTACTGTAGTGTATACTAATATTGTACTGTAGTGTATACTAATATAGTACTGTAGTGTGTACTATTATTGTACTGTAGTGTATACTATTATAGTACTGTAGTGTGAACTACTATAGTACTGTAGTGTGTACTATTATTGTACTGTAGGGTATACTATTATAGTACTGTAGTGTGTACTAT
This sequence comes from Meconema thalassinum, assembly GCA_946902985.2. Lineage (NCBI taxonomy): Eukaryota > Metazoa > Arthropoda > Insecta > Orthoptera > Tettigoniidae > Meconema > Meconema thalassinum. Next base: position 533,748,291 of record OX336393.1, on the reverse strand, counting down.
TAAAGAACTGTAGTGTTTACTATTATAGTACTGTAGTGTGTACTACTATAGTACTGTAGTGTGTACTATTAGAGTACTGTAGTGTGTACTACTATAGTACTGTAGTGTGTGTACTATTATTTTACTGTAGTGTCTGTACTATTATAGTACTGTAGTGTGTACTACTATAGTACTGTAGTGTGTACTAGTATAGTATTGTAGTGTGTACTATTATTGTACTGTAGTGTGTACTATTATAGTACTGTAGTGTGTACTATTATTGTACTGTAGTGTGTACTATTATTGTACTGTAGTGTGTACTATTGTAGCACTGTAGTGTGTACTATTATTGTACTGTAGTGTGTACTATTATAGTACTGTAGTGTGTACTATTATAGTAGTGTAGTGTGTGTACTATTATAGTACTGTAGTGTGTACTATTATTGTACTGTAGTGTGTACTATTATAGTACTGTAGTGTGTACTATTATTGTACTGTAGTGTGTACTATTATTGTACTGTAGTGTGTACTATTATAGTACTGTAGTGTGTACTATTATAGTACTGTAGTGTGTGTACTATTATAATACTGTAGTGTATACTACTATAGTACTGTAGTGTGTACTATTATAGTACTGTAGTGTGTGTACTATTATAGTACTGTAGTGTATACTAATATAGTACTGTAGTGTGTACAATTATTGTACTGTAATGTGTACTATTATAGTACTGTAGTGTGTACTATTATTGTACTGTAGTGTGTACTAATATAGTACTGTTGTGTGTACTATTCTAGTACTGAAGTGTGTACTATTATTGTACTGTAGTGTGTACTATTATAGTACTGTAGTGTGTACTATTATTGTACTGTAGTGTGTACTATTATTGTTCTGCAGTGTGTACTATTATAGTACTGTAGTGTGTACTATTATAGTACTGTAGTGTGTACTATTATAGTACTGTAGTGTGTATACTATTATTGTACTGTAGTGTGTACTATTATTGTACTGTAGTGTGTACTCTTATAGTACTGTAGTGTGTACTTTTATTGTACTGTAGTGTATACTATTATAGTACTGTAGTGTGTACTATTATAGTACTGTAGAGTGTACTATTATAGTACTGTAGTGTGTACTATTATAGTACTGTAGTGTGTACTATTATTGTACTGTAGTGTATACTATTAGAGTACTGTAGTGTGTACTACTATAGTACTGTAGTGTGTACTACTATACTATTGTAGTGTGTACTATTACTGTACGGTAGTGTATACTATTACAGTACTGTAGTGTGTACTATTATAGTACTGTAGTGTGTACTATTATAGTACTGTAGTGTGTATTACGATAGTACTGTAGTGTGTACTATTATTGTACTGTAGTGTATACTATTATAGTACTGTAGTGTGTGTACTAGTTTAGTACTGTAGTGTGTACTATTATAGTACTGTAGTGTGTACTATTATAGTACTGTAGTGTGTATACTATTATAGTACTGTATTGTGTACCATTATAGTACTTTAGTGTGTATACTATTATTGTACTGTAGTGTGTATACTATTATAGTACTATAATGTGTATACTATTATAGTACTGTAGTGTGAGTACTATTATAGTAGTGTAGTGTGGACTATTATAGTACTGTAGTGTGTACACTATTATAGTACTGTAGTGTGTATACTATTATAGTACTGTAGTGTGAGTACTATTATAGTATTGTAGTGTGAGTAATATTATAGTACTGTAGTGTGGACTATTATAGTACTGTAGTGTGTATACTATTATAGTACTGTAGTGTGTATACTATTATAGTACTGTAGTGTGTATACTTTTATAGTACTGTAGTGTGTACTATTATAGTACTGTAGGGTGTGTACTATTATTGTACTGTAGTGTATACTATTATAGTACTGTAGTGTGTACTACTATAGTACTGTAGTGTGTACTATTATTGTACTGTAGTGTGTACTATTATTGTACTGTAGTGTGTGTACTATTATAGTACTGTAGTGTGTACTATTATTGTACTTTAGTGTGTGTACTATTATAGTAGTGTAGTGTGTACTATTATAGTACTGTAGTGTGTACTATTATTGTACTGTAGTGTGTACTCTTATTGTACTGTAGTGTGTAATATTATAGTACTGTAGTGTGTACTATTATAGTACTGTAGTGTGTGTACTATTATAGTACTGTAGTGTGTGTACTATTATAGTACTGTAGTGTGCACTATTTTTGTACTGTAGTGTGTACTATTATAGTACTGTAGTGTGTACTATTATAGTACTGTAGTGTGTGTACTATTATTGTACTGTAGTGTATACTATTATAGTACTGTAGTGTGTACTATTATAGTACTGTAGTGTGTACTATTATAGTACTGTAGGGTGCGTACTATTATTGTACTGTAGTGTATACTATTATAGTACTGTAGTGTGTACTACTATTGTACTGTACTGTGTACTATTATAGTACTGTAGTGTTTACTATTATAGTACTGTAGGGTGTGTACTATTATTGTACTGTAGTGTGTACTATTATAGTACTGTAGTGTGTACTATTATAGTACTGTAGTGTGTGTACTATTATAGTACTGTAGTGTGTGTACTATTATAGTACTGTAGTGTGCACTATTTTTGTACTGTAGTGTGTACTATTATAGTACTGTAGTGTGTACTATTATAGTACTGTAGTGTTTGTACTATTATTGTACTGTAGTGTATACTATTATAGTACTGTAGTGTGTATTATTATAGTACTGTAGTGTGTACTATTATAGTACTGTAGGGTGTGTACTATTATTGTACTGTAGTGTATACTATTATAGTACTGTAGTGTGTACTACTATAGTACTGTAGTGTGTACTATTATTGTACTGTAGTGTGTACTATTATTGTACTGTAGTGGGTACTATTATTGTACTGTAGTGTGTGTACTATTATAGTACTGTAGTGTGTACTATTATTGTACTGTAGTGTGTGTACTATTATTGTACTGTAGTGTGTACTATTATAGTACTGTAGTGTGTACTATTATTGTACTGTAGTGTGTACTCTTATTGTACTGTAGTGTGTACTATTATAGTACTGTAGTGTGTACAATTATTGTACTGCAGTGTGTATCATAATTGTTCTGTAGTGTGTACTATTATTGTACTGTGGTGTGTACTATTATAGTACTGTAGTGTGTACTATTATTGTACTGTAGTGTGTACTATTATAGTACTGTAGTGTGTGTACTATTATAGTACTGTAGTGTGTACTATTATAGTACTGTAGTGTGTGTACTATTATTGTGCTGTAGTGTATACTATTATTGTACTGTAGTGTGTACTATTATAGGACTGTAGTGTGTACTATTATAGTACTGTAGTGTGTACTATTATTTTACTGTAGTGTGTGTACTATTATAGTACTGTAGTGTGTACTATTATAGTACTGTAGTGTGTGTACTATTATAGTACTGTAGTGTGTGTACTATTATTGTACTGTAGTGAGTACTATTATAGTACTGTAGTGTGTACTATTATAGTACTGTAGTGTGCATTATTATAGTACTGTAGTGTGTACTATTATAGTACTGTAGTGTGTACTATTATTGTACTGTAGTGTGTACTATTATAGTACTGTAGTGTGTACTATTATAGTACTGTAGTGTGTACTATTATAGTACTGTAGTGTGTACTATTATAGTACTGTAGTGTGTACTATTATAGTACTGTAATGTGTACTATTATAGTACTGTATTGTGTACTATTATAGTACTGTAGTGTATACTATTATAGTACTGTAGTGTGTACTATTATAGTACTGTAGTGTGTACTATTATAGTACTGTAGTGTGTACTATTATAGTACTGTAGTGTGTACTATTATAGTACTGTAGTGTGTGTACTTTTATTGTACTGAAGTGTGTACTATTATTGTACTGTAGTGTGTACTATTATAGTACTGTAGTGTGTACTATTATAGGACTGTAGTGTGTACTATTATAGTACTGTAGTGTGTACTATTATAGTACTGTAATGTGTACTATTATAGTACTGTAGTGTGTACTATTATAGTACTGTAGTGTGTACTATTATTGTACTGTAGTGTGTGTACTATTATAGTACTGTAGTGTGTACTATTATAGTACTGTAGTGTGTACTATTATAGTACTGTAGTGTGTACTATTATAGTACTGTAGTGTTTGTACTATTATAGTACTGTAGTGTGTACTATTATAGTGCTGTTGTGTGTGTACAATTATAGTACTGTAGTGTGTGTACTATTATTGTACTGTAGTGTGTACTATTATAGTACTGTAGTGTGTACTATTATATTACTGTAGTGTGTACTATTATAGTACTGTAGTGTGTACTATTATTGTACTGTAGTGTGTACTATTATTGTACTGTAGTGTGTACTATTATAGTACTGTAGTGTGTGTACTATTATAGTACTGTAGTGTGCACTATTTTTGTACTGTAGTGTGTACTATTATAGTACTGTAGTGTGTACTATTATAGTACTGTAGTGTGTGTACTATTATTGTACTGTAGTGTGTACTATTATAGTACTGTAGTGTGTACTATTATAGTACTGTAGGGTGTGTACTATTATTGTACTGTAGTGTATACTATTATAGTACTGTAGTGTGTACTACTATAGTACTGTAGTGTGTACTATTATTGTACTGTAGTGTGTACTATTATTGTACTGTAGTGTGTACTATTATTGTACTGTAGTGTGTGTACTATTATAGTACTGTGGTGTGTACTATTATTGTACTGTAGTGTGTGTACTATTATAGTGGTGTAGTGTGTACTATTATAGTACTGTAGTGTGTACTATTATTGTACTGTAGTGTGTACTCTTATTGTACTGTAGTGTGTACTATTATAGTACTGTAGTGTGTACTATTATTGTACTGTAGTGTGTACTATAATTGTACTGTAGTGTGTACTATTATTGTACTGTAGTGTGTACTATTATTGTACTGTAGTGTGTACTATTATAGTACTGTAGTGTGTACTATTATAGTACTGTAGTGTGTGTACTATTATTGTACTGTAGTGTATTCTATTATAGTACTGTAGTGTGTACTATTATAGTACTGTAGTGTGTACTATAATAGTACTGTAGGGTGTGTACTATTATTGTACTGTAGTGTATACTATAATAGTACTGTAGTGTGTACTACTATAGTACTGTAGTGTGTACTATTATTGTACTGTAGTGTGTACTATTATTGTACTGAAGTGTGTACTATTATTTTACTGTAGTGTGTGTACTATTATAGTACTGTAGTGTGTACTATTATTGTACTGTAGTGTGTGTACTATTATAGTAGTGCAGTGTGTACTATTATAGTACTGTAGTGTGTACTATTATTGTACTGTAGTGTGTACTCTTATTGTACTGTAGTGTGTACTATTATAGTACTGTAGTGTGTGTTTTATTATAGTACTGTAGTGTGTGTACTATTATAGTACTGTAGTGTGCACTATTTTTGTACTGTAGTGTGTACTATTATAGTACTGTAGTGTGTACTATTATAGTACTGTAGTGTGTGTACTATTATTGTACTGTAGTGTATACTATTATAGTACTGTAGTGTGTACTATTATAGTACTGTAGTGTGTACTATTATAGTACTGTAGGGTGTGTACTATTATTGTACTGTATTGTATACTATTATAGTACTGTAGTGTGTACTACTATAGTACTGTAGTGTGTTCTATTATTGTACTGTAGTGTGTACTATTATTGTACTGTAGTGTGTACTATTATTGTACTGTAGTGTGTGTACTATTATAGTACTGTAGTGTGTACTATTATTGTACTGTAGTGTGTGTACTATTATTGTACTGTAGTGTGTACTATTATAGTACTGTAGTGTGTACTCTTATTGTACTGTAGTGTGTACTATTATAGTACTGTAGTGTGTACTATTATTGTACTGTAGTGTGTACTATAATTGTACTGTAGTGTGTACTATAATTGTACTGTAGTGTGTACTATTATAGTACTGTAGTGTGTACTATTATTGTACTGTAGTGTGTACTATTATAGTACTGTAGTGTGTGTACTATTATAGTACTGTAGTGTGTACTATTATAGTACTGTAGTGTGTGTACTATTATAGTACTGTAGTGTGTACTATTATAGTACTGTAGTGTGTGTACTATTATTGTACTGTAGTGTATACTATTATTGTACTGTAGTGTGTACTATTATAGGACTGTAGTGTGTACTATTATAGTACTGTAGTGTGTACTATTATTTTACTGTAGTGTGTGTACTATTATAGTATTGTAGTGTGTACTATTATAGTACTGTAGTGTGTGTACTATTATAGTACTGTAGTGTGTGTACTATTATTGTACTGTAGTGTGTACTATTATAGTACTGTAGTGTGTACTATTATAGTACTGTAGTGTGCACTATTATAGTACTGTAGTGTGTACTATTATAGTACTGTAGTGTGTACAATTATAGTACTGTAGTGTGTACTATTATAGTACTGTAGTGTGTACTATTATAGTACTGTAGTGTGTAGTATTATAGTACTGTAGTGTGTACTATTATAGTACTGTAGTGTGAACTATTATAGTACTGTAGTGTGTACTATTATAGTACTGTAGTGTGTATTATAGTACTGTAGTGTGTACTATTATAGTACTGTAGTGTGTGTACTATTATTGTACTGAAGTGTGTACTATTATTGTACTGTAGTGTGTACTATTATAGTACTGTAGTGTGTACTATTATAGGACGGTAGTGTGTACTATTATAGTACTGTAGTGTGTACTATTATAGTACTGTAGTGTGTGTACAATTATAGTACTGTAGTGTGTACTATTATTGTACTGTAGTGTGTACTATTATAGTACTGTAGTGTTTACTATTATAGTACTGTAGTGTGTACTATTATAGTACTGTAGTGTGTACTATTATTGTACTGTAGTGTGTACTATTATTGTACTGTAGTGTGTACTATTATAGGACTGTAGTGTGTACTATTATGGTACTGTAGTGTGTACTATTAGAGTACTGTAGTGTGTACTATAATTGTACTGTAGTGTGTACTATTATTGTACTGTAGAGTGTACTATTATTGTACTGTAGTGTGTACTATTATAGTACTGTAGTGTGTACTATTATAGTACTGTAGTGTGTGTACTATTATTGTACTGTAGTGTATTCTATTATAGTACTGTAGTGTGTACTATTATAGTACTGTAGTGTGTACTATTATAGTACTGTAGGGTGTGTACTATTATTGTACTGTAGTGTATAGTATTATAGTACTGTAGTGTGTACTACTATAGTACTGTAGTGTGTACTATTATTGTACTGTAGTGTGTACTATGATTGTACTGTAGTGTGTACTATTATTGTACTGTAGTGTGTGTACTATTATAGTACTGTAGTGTGTACTATTATTGTACTGTAGTGTGTGTACTATTATAGTAGTGTAGTGTGTACTATTATAGTACTGTAGTGTGTACTATTATTGTACTGTAGTGTGTACTCTTATTGTACTGTAGTGTGTACTATTATAGTACTGTAGTGTGTACTATTATAGTACTGTAGTGTGTGTATTATTATAGTACTGTAGTGTGTGTACTATTATAGTACTGTAGTGTGCACTATTTTTTGTACTGTAGTGTGTACTATTATAGTACTGTAGTGTGTACTATTATAGTACTGTAGTGGGTGTACTATTATTATACTGTAGTGTATACTATTATAGTACTGTAGTGTGTACTATTATAGTACTGTAGTGTGTACTATTATAGTACTGTAGGGTGTGTACTATTATTGTACTGTATTGTATACTATTATAGTACTGTAGTGTGTACTACTATAGTACTGTAGTGTGTTCTATTATTGTACTGTAGTGTGTAATATTATTGTACTGTAGTGTGTACTATTATTGTACTGTAGTGTGTGTACTATTATAGTACTGTAATGTGTACTATTATTGTACTGTAGTGTGTGTACTATTATTGTACTGTAGTGGGTACTATTATAGTACTGTAGTCTGTACACTTATTGTACTGTAGTGTGTACTATTATAGTACTGTAGTGTGTACTATTATTGTACTGTAGTGTGTACTATAATTGTACTGTAGTGTGTACTATTATAGTACTGTAGTGTGTACTATTATAGTACTGTAGTGTGTACTATTATTGTACTGTAGTGTGTACTATTATAGTACTGTAGTGTGTGTACTATTATAGTACTGTAGTGTGTACTATTATAGTACTGTAGTGTGTGTACTATTATTGTACTGTAGTGTATACTATTATTGTACTGTAGTGTATACTATTATAGTACTGTAGTGTGTACTATTATAGGACTGTAGTGTGTACTGTAATAGTACTGTAGTGTGTACTATTATTTTACTGTAGTGTGTGTACTATTATAGTACTGTAGTGTGTACTATTATAGTACTGTAGTGTGTGTACTATGATAGTACTGTAGTGTGTGTACTATTATTGTACTGTAGTGTGTACTATTATAGTACTGTAGTGTGCACTATTATAGTACTTTAGTGTGTACTATTATTGTACTGTAGTGTGTACTATTATAGTACTGTAGTGTGTGTACTATTATAGTACTGTAGTGTGTACTATTATAGTACTGTAGTGTGTGTACTATTATTGTACTGTAGTGTATACTATTATTGTACTGTAGTGTATACTATTATAGTACTGTAGTGTGTACTATTATAGGACTGTAGTGTGTACTGTTATAGTACTGTAGTGTGTACTATTATTTTACTGTAGTGTGTGTACTATTATAGTACTGTAGTGTGTACTATTATAGTACTGTAGTGTGTGTACTATGATAGTACTGTAGTGTGTGTACTATTATTGTACTGTAGTGTGTACTATTATAGTACTGTAGTGTGCACTATTATAGTACTGTAGTGTGTACTATTATTGTACTGTAGTGTGTACTATTATAGTACTGTAGTGTGTACTATTATAGTACTGTAGTGTGTACTATTATAGTACTGTAGTGTGTACTATTATAGTACTGTAGTGTGTAGTATTATAGTACTGTAGTGTGTACTATTATAGTACTGTAGTGTGAACTATTATAGTACTGTAGTGTGTACTATTATAGTACTGAAGTGTGTACTATTATAGTACTGTAGTGTGTACTATTATAGTACTGTAGTGTGTGTACTATTATTGTACTGAAGTGTGTACTATTATTGTCTTGTAGTGTGTACTATTATAGTACTGTAGTGTGTACCATTATAGTACTGTAGTGTGTACTATTATAGTACTGTAGTGTGTGTACAATTATAGTACTGTAGTGTGTGTACTATTATTGTACTGTAGTGTGTACTATTATAGTACTGTAGTGTTTACTATTATAGTACTGTAGTGTGTACTATTATAGTACTGTAGTGTGTACTATTATTGTACTGTAGTGTGTACTATTATTGTACTGTAGTGAGTACTATTATAGTACTGTAGTGTGTACTATTATGGTACTGTAGTGTGTACTATTATATTACTGTAGTGTGTACTGTAATTGTACTGTAGTGTGTACTATTATTGTACTGTTGTGTGTACTATTATAGTACTGTAGTGTGTACTATTATTGTACTCTAGTTTGTACTATTATTGTACTGTAGTATATACTATTATTGTACTGTAGTGTATACTATTATAGTACTGTAGTGTGTACTATTATTGTACTGTAGTGTATACTATTATAGTAGTGTAGTGTGTACTACTATAGTACTGTAGTGTGTACTACTATAGTACTGTAGTGTGTACTATTATTGTACTGTAGTGTATACTATTATAGTACTGTAGTGTGTACTATTATAGTACTGTAGTGTATACTATTATAGTACTGTAGTGTGTACTACTATAGTACTGTAGTGTGTACTACTATAGTACTGTAGTGTGTACTATTATTGTACTGTAATGTATACTATTATAGTACTGTAGTGTGTACTACTATAGTACTGTAGTGTGTGTACTATTATTTTACTGTAGTGTCTGTACTATTATAGTACTGTAGTGTGTTCTACTATAGTACTGTAGTGTGTACTATTATAGTATTGTAGTGTGTACTATTATTGTACTGTAGTGTGTACTATTATAGTACTGTAGTGGGTACTATTATTGTACTGTAGTGTGTACTATTATTGTACTGTAGTGTGTACTATTATAGCACTGTAGTGTGTACTATTATTGTACTGTAGTGTGTACTATTATTGTACTGTAATATGTACTATTATAGTACTGTAGTGTGTACTATTATAGTAGAGTAGTGTGTGTACTATTATAGTACTGCAGTGTATACTACTATAGTACTGTAGTGTGTACTATTATTGTACTGTAGTGTGTACTATTATAGTACTGTAGTGTGTACTATTATTGTACTGTAGTGTGTACTATTATTGTACTGTAGTGTGTACTATTATAGTACTGTAGTGTGTGTACTATTATAGTACTGTAGTGTGTGTACTATTGTAGTACTGTAGTGTGTACTATTATTGTACTGTAGTGTGTGTACTATTATTGTACAGAAGTGTGTACTATTATTGTACTGTAGTGTGTACTATTGTAGTACTGTAGTGGGTACTGTTATAGTACTGTAGTGTGTGTACAATTATAGTACTGTAGTGTGTGTACTATTATTGTACTGTAGTGTGTACTATTATAGTACTGTAGTGTTTACTATTATAGTACTGTATTGTGTACTATTATAGTACTGTAGTGTGTACTATTATAGGACTGTAGTGTGTACTATTATAGTACTGTAGTGTGTACTGTTATAGTACTGTAGTGTGTGTACAATTATAGTACTGTAGTGTGTGTACTATTATTGTACTGTAGTGTGTACTATTATAGGACTGTAGTGTGTACTATTATAGTACTGTAGTGTGTACTATTATAGTACTGTAGTGTGTACTATTATAGGACTGTAGTGTGTACTATTATAGTACTGTAGTGTGTACTGTTATAGTACTGTAGTGTGTGTACAATTATAGTACTGTAGTGTGTGTACTATTATTGTACTGTAGTGTGTACTATTATAGTACTGTAGTGTTTACTATTATAGTACTGTAGTGTGTACTATTATTGTACTGTAGTGTGTACTATTATTGTACTGTAGTGTGTACTATTATAGTACTGTAGTGTGTACTATTATGGTACTGTAGTGTGTACTATTATAGTACTGTAGTGTGTACTATAATTGTACTGTAGTGTGTACTATTATTGTACTGTTGTGTGTACTATTATAGTACTGTAGTGTGTACTATTATTGTACTGTAGTGTGTACTATTATTGTACTGTAGTGTATACTATTATTGTACTGTAGTGTATACTATTATAGTACTGTAGTTTGTACTATTATTGTACTGTAGTGTATACTATTATAGTACTGTAGTGTGTACTACTATAGTACTGTAGTGTGTACTATAATTGTACAGTAGTGTATACTATTATAGTACTGTAGTGTGTACTATTATAGAACTGTAGTGTATACTATTATAGTACTGTAGTGTGTACTACTATAGTACTGTAGTGTGTACTATTATAGTACTGTAGTGTGTACTACTATAGTACTGTAGTGTGTGTACTATTATTTTACTGTAGTGACTGTACTATTATAGTACTGTAGTGTGTACTACTATAGTACTGTAGTGTGTACTATTATAGTATTGTAGTGTGTACTATTATTGTACTGTAGTGTGTACTATTATAGTACTGTAGTGTGTACTATTATTGTACTGTAGTGTGTACTATTATTGTACTGTAGTGTGTACTATTGTAGCACTGTAGTGTGTACTATTATTGTACTGTAGTGTGTACTATTATAGTACTGTAGTGTGTGTACTATTATAATACTGTAGTGTGTACTATTATTGTACTGTAGTGTGTACTATTATTGTACTGTAGTGTGTACTATTATAGTACTGTAGTGTGTACTATTATGGTACTGTAGTGTGTACTATTATAGTACTGTAGTGTGTACTATAATTGTACTGTAGTGTGTACTATTATTGTACTGTTGTGTGTACTATTATAGTACTGTAGTGTGTACTCTTATTGTACTGTAGTGTGTACTATTATTGTACTGTAGTGTATACTAATATTGTACTGTAGTGTATACTATTATAGTACTGTAGTGTGTACTATTATTGTACTGTAGTGTATAGTATTATAGTACTGTAGTGTGTACTACTATAGTACTGTAGTGTGTACTCTAATTGTACTGTAGTGTATACTATTATAGTACTGTAGTGTGTACTATTATAGAACTGTAGTGTATACTATTATAGTACTGTAGTGTGTACTACTATAGTACTGTAGTGTGTACTATTATAGTACTGTAGTGTGTACTATTATGGTACTGTAGTGTGTACTATTATAGTACTGTAGTGTGTACTATAATTGTACTGTAGTGTGTACTATTATTGTACTGTTGTGTGTTCTATTATAGTACTGTAGTGTGTACTATTATTGTACTGTAGTGTGTACTATTATTGTACTGTAGTGTATACTAATATTGTACTGTAGTGTATAATATAATAGTACTGTAGTGTGTACTATTATTGTACTGTAGTGTATACTATTATAGTACTGTAGTGTGTACTACTATAGTACTGTAGTGTGTACCATAATTGTACTGTAGTGTATACTATTATAGTACTGTAGTGTGTACTATTATAGAACTGGAGTGTATACTATTATAGTACTGTAGTGTGTACTACTATAGTACTGTAGTGTGTACTATTATAGTACTGTAGTGTGTACTACTATAGTACTGTAGTGTGTGTACTATTATTTTACTGTAGTGTCTGTACTATTATAGTACTGTAGTGTGTACTACTATAGTACTGTAGTGTGTACTATTATAGTATTGTAGTGTGTACTATTATTGTACTGTAGTGTGTACTATTATAGTACTGTAGTGTGTACTATTATTGTACTGTAGTGTGTACTATTATTGTACTGTAGTGTGTACTATTGTAGCACTGTAGTGTGTACTATTATTGTACTGTAGTGTGTACTATTATAGTACTGTAGTGTGTACTATTATAGTAGTGTAGTGTGTGTACTATTATAGTACTGGAGTGTATACTACTATAGTACTGTAGTGTGTACTATTATTGTACTGTAGTGTGTACTATTATAGTACTGTAGTGTGTATTATTATTGTACTGTAGTGTGTACTATTATTGTACTGTAGTGTGTACTATTATAGTACTGTAGTGTGTACTATTATAGTACTGTAGTGTGTGTACTATTATAATACTGTAGTGTTTACTACTATAGTACTGTAGTGTGTACTATTATAGTACTGTAGTGTGTGTACTATTATAGTACTGTAGTGTATACTACTATAGTACTGTAGTGTGTACTATTATTGTACTGTAATGTGTACTATTATAGTACTGTAGTGTGTACTATTATTGTACTGTAGTGTGTACTAATATAGTACTGTTGTTTGTACTATTATAGTACTGTAGTGTGTACTATTATTGTACTGTAGTGTGTACTATTATAGTACTGTAGTGTGTACTATTATTGTACTGTAGTGTGTACTATTATTGTTCTGCAGTGTGTACTATTATAGTACTGTAGTGTGTACTATTATAGTACTGTAGTGTGTACTATTATAGTACTGTAGTGTGTATACTATTATTGTACTGTAGTGTGTACTATTATTGTACTGTAGTGTGTACTCTTATAGTACTGTAGTGTGTACTTTTATTGTACTGTAGTGTATACTATTATAGTACTGTAGTGTGTACTATTATAGTACTGTATACTATTATATTACTGTAGTGTGTACTATTATAGTACTGTAGTGTGTACTATTATAGTACTGTAGTGTGTACTATTATTGTACTGTAGTGTATACTATTAGAGTACTGTAGTGTGTACTACTATAGTATTGTAGTGTGTACTACTATACTATTGTAGTGTGTACTATTATTGTACGGTAGTGTATACTATTATAGTACTGTAGTGTGTACTATTATAGTACTGTAGTGTGTACTGTTATAGTACTGTAGTGTGTGTACAATTATAGTACTGTAGTGTGTGTACTATTATTGTACTGTAGTGTGTACTATTATAGTACTGTAGTGTTTACTATTATAGTACTGTAGTGTGTACTATTATTGTACTGTAGTGTGTACTATTATTGTACTGTAGTGTGTACTATTATAGTACTGTAGTGTGTACTACTATAGTACTGTAGTGTGTACTATTATTGTACTGTAGGGTATACTATTATAGTACTGTAGTGTGTACTATTAAAGAACTGTAGTGTTTACTATTATAGTACTGTAGTGTGTACTACTATAGTACTGTAGTGTGTACTATTATAGTACTGTAGTGTGTACTACTATAGTACTGTAGTGTGTGTACTATTATTGTACTGTAGTGTGTACTATTATAGTACTGTAGTGTTTACTATTATAGTACTGTAGTGTGTACTATTATTGTACTGTAGTGTGTACTATTATTGTACTGTAGTGTGTACTATTATAGTACTGTAGTGTGTACTACTATAGTACTGTAGTGTGTACTATAATTGTACTGTAGTGTGTACTATTATTGTACTGTTGTTTGTACTATTATAGTACTGTAGTGTGTACTATTATTGTACTGTAGTGTGTACTATTATTGTACTGTAGTGTATACTAATATTGTACTGTAGTGTATACTAATATAGTACTGTAGTGTGTACTATTATTGTACTGTAGTGTATACTATTATAGTACTGTAGTGTGTACTACTATAGTACTGTAGTGTGTACTATTATTGTACTGTAGGGTATACTATTATAGTACTGTAGTGTGTACTATTAAAGAACTGTAGTGTTTACTATTATAGTACTGTAGTGTGTACTACTATAGTACTGTAGTGTGTACTATTATAGTACTGTAGTGTGTACTACTATAGTACTGTAGTGTGTGTACTATTATTTTACTGTAGTGTCTGTACTATTATAGTACTGTAGTGTGTACTACTATAGTACTGTAGTGTGTACTAGTATAGTATTGTAGTGTGTACTATTATTGTACTGTAGTGTGTACTATTATAGTACTGTAGTGTGTACTATTATTGTACTGTAGTGTGTACTATTATTGTACTGTAGTGTGTACTATTGTAGCACTGTAGTGTGTACTATTATTGTACTGTAGTGTGTACTATTATAGTACTGTAGTGTGTACTATTATAGTAGTGTAGTGTGTGTACTATTATAGTACTGTAGTGTGTACTATTATTGTACTGTAGTGTGTACTATTATAGTACTGTAGTGTGTACTATTATTGTACTGTAGTGTGTACTATTATTGTACTGTAGTGTGTACTATTATAGTACTGTAGTGTGTACTATTATAGTACTGTAGTGTGTGTACTATTATAATACTGTAGTGTATACTACTATAGTACTGTAGTGTGTACTATTATAGTACTGTAGTGTGTGTACTATTATAGTACTGTAGTGTATACTACTATAGTACTGTAGTGTGTACAATTATTGTACTGTAATGTGTAATATTATAGTACTGTAGTGTGTACTATTATTGTACTGCAGTGTGTACTAATATAGTACTGTTGTGTGTACTATTCTAGTACTGTAGTGTGTACTATTATTGTACTGTAGTGTGTACTATTATAGTACTGTAGTGTGTACTATTATAGTACTGTAGTGTGTGTACTATTATAATACTGTAGTGTTTACTACTATAGTACTGTAGTGTGTACTATTATAGTACTGTAGTGTGTGTACTATTATAGTACTGTAGTGTATACTACTATAGTACTGTAGTGTGTACTATTATTGTACTGTAATGTGTACTATTATAGTACTGTAGTGTGTACTATTATTGTACTGTAGTGTGTACTAATATAGTACTGTTGTTTGTACTATTATAGTACTGTAGTGTGTACTATTATTGTACTGTAGTGTGTACTATTATAGTACTGTAGTGTGTACTATTATTGTACTGTAGTGTGTACTATTATTGTTCTGCAGTGTGTACTATTATAGTACTGTAGTTTGTACTATTATAGTACTGTAGTGTGTACTATTATAGTACTGTAGTGTGTATACTATTATTGTACTGTAGTGTGTACTATTATTGTACTGTAGTGTGTACTCTTATAGTACTGTAGTGTGTACTTTTATTGTACTGTAGTGTATACTATTATAGTACTGTAGTGTGTACTATTATAGTACTGTATACTATTATATTACTGTAGTGTGTACTATTATAGTACTGTAGTGTGTACTATTATAGTACTGTAGTGTGTACTATTATTGTACTGTAGTGTATACTATTAGAGTACTGTAGTGTGTACTACTATAGTACTGTAGTGTGTACTACTATACTATTGTAGTGTGTACTATTATTGTACGGTAGTGTATACTATTATAGTACTGTAGTGTGTACTATTATAGTACTGTAGTGTGTACTGTTATAGTACTGTAGTGTGTGTACAATTATAGTACTGTAGTGTGTGTACTATTATTGTACTGTAGTGTGTACTATTATAGTACTGTAGTGTTTACTATTATAGTACTGTAGTGTGTACTATTATTGTACTGTAGTGTGTACTATTATAGTACTGTAGTGTGTACTACTATAGTACTGTAGTGTGTAATATTATTGTACTGTAGGGTATACTATTATAGTACTGTAGTGTGTACTATTAAAGAACTGTAGTGTTTACTATTATAGTACTGTAGTGTGTACTACTATAGTACTGTAGTGTGTACTATTATAGTACTGTAGTGTGTACTACTATAGTACTGTAGTGTGTGTACTATTATTGTACTGTAGTGTGTACTATTATAGTACTGTAGTGTTTACTATTATAGTACTGTAGTGTGTACTATTATTGTACTGTAGTGTGTACTATTATTGTACTGTAGTGTGTACTATTATAGTACTGTAGTGTGTACTACTATAGTACTGTAGTGTGTACTATAATTGTACTGTAGTGTGTACTATTATTGTACTGTTGTTTGTACTATTATAGTACTGTAGTGTGTACTATTATTGTACTGTAGTGTGTACTATTATTGTACTGTAGTGTATACTAATATTGTACTGTAGTGTATACTAATATAGTACTGTAGTGTGTACTATTATTGTACTGTAGTGTATACTATTATAGTACTGTAGTGTGAACTACTATAGTACTGTAGTGTGTACTATTATTGTACTGTAGGGTATACTATTATAGTACTGTAGTGTGTACTATTAAAGAACTGTAGTGTTTACTATTATAGTACTGTAGTGTGTACTACTATAGTACTGTAGTGTGTACTATTAGAGTACTGTAGTGTGTACTACTATAGTACTGTAGTGTGTGTACTATTATTTTACTGTAGTGTCTGTACTATTATAGTACTGTAGTGTGTACTACTATAGTACTGTAGTGTGTACTAGTATAGTATTGTAGTGTGTACTATTATTGTACTGTAGTGTGTACTATTATAGTACTGTAGTGTGTACTATTATTGTACTGTAGTGTGTACTATTATTGTACTGTAGTGTGTACTATTGTAGCACTGTAGTGTGTACTATTATTGTACTGTAGTGTGTACTATTATAGTACTGTAGTGTGTACTATTATAGTAGTGTAGTGTGTGTACTATTATAGTACTGTAGTGTGTACTATTATTGTACTGTAGTGTGTACTATTATAGTACTGTAGTGTGTACTATTATTGTACTGTAGTGTGTACTATTATTGTACTGTAGTGTGTACTATTATAGTACTGTAGTGTGTACTATTATAGTACTGTAGTGTGTGTACTATTATAATACTGTAGTGTATACTACTATAGTACTGTAGTGTGTACTATTATAGTACTGTAGTGTGTGTACTATTATAGTACTGTAGTGTATACTAATATAGTACTGTAGTGTGTACAATTATTGTACTGTAATGTGTACTATTATAGTACTGTAGTGTGTACTATTATTGTACTGTAGTGTGTACTAATATAGTACTGTTGTGTGTACTATTCTAGTACTGAAGTGTGTACTATTATTGTACTGTAGTGTGTACTATTATAGTACTGTAGTGTGTACTATTATTGTACTGTAGTGTGTACTATTATTGTTCTGCAGTGTGTACTATTATAGTACTGTAGTGTGTACTATTATAGTACTGTAGTGTGTACTATTATAGTACTGTAGTGTGTATACTATTATTGTACTGTAGTGTGTACTATTATTGTACTGTAGTGTGTACTCTTATAGTACTGTAGTGTGTACTTTTATTGTACTGTAGTGTATACTATTATAGTACTGTAGTGTGTACTATTATAGTACTGTAGAGTGTACTATTATAGTACTGTAGTGTGTACTATTATAGTACTGTAGTGTGTACTATTATTGTACTGTAGTGTATACTATTAGAGTACTGTAGTGTGTACTACTATAGTACTGTAGTGTGTACTACTATACTATTGTAGTGTGTACTATTACTGTACGGTAGTGTATACTATTACAGTACTGTAGTGTGTACTATTATAGTACTGTAGTGTGTACTATTATAGTACTGTAGTGTGTATTACGATAGTACTGTAGTGTGTACTATTATTGTACTGTAGTGTATACTATTATAGTACTGTAGTGTGTGTACTAGTTTAGTACTGTAGTGTGTACTATTATAGTACTGTAGTGTGTACTATTATAGTACTGTAGTGTGTATACTATTATAGTACTGTATTGTGTACCATTATAGTACTTTAGTGTGTATACTATTATTGTACTGTAGTGTGTATACTATTATAGTACTATAATGTGTATACTATTATAGTACTGTAGTGTGAGTACTATTATAGTAGTGTAGTGTGGACTATTATAGTACTGTAGTGTGTACACTATTATAGTACTGTAGTGTGTATACTATTATAGTACTGTAGTGTGAGTACTATTATAGTATTGTAGTGTGAGTAATATTATAGTACTGTAGTGTGGACTATTATAGTACTGTAGTGTGTATACTATTATAGTACTGTAGTGTGTATACTATTATAGTACTGTAGTGTGTATACTTTTATAGTACTGTAGTGTGTACTATTATAGTACTGTAGGGTGTGTACTATTATTGTACTGTAGTGTATACTATTATAGTACTGTAGTGTGTACTACTATAGTACTGTAGTGTGTACTATTATTGTACTGTAGTGTGTACTATTATTGTACTGTAGTGTGTGTACTATTATAGTACTGTAGTGTGTACTATTATTGTACTTTAGTGTGTGTACTATTATAGTAGTGTAGTGTGTACTATTATAGTACTGTAGTGTGTACTATTATTGTACTGTAGTGTGTACTCTTATTGTACTGTAGTGTGTAATATTATAGTACTGTAGTGTGTACTATTATAGTACTGTAGTGTGTGTACTATTATAGTACTGTAGTGTGTGTACTATTATAGTACTGTAGTGTGCACTATTTTTGTACTGTAGTGTGTACTATTATAGTACTGTAGTGTGTACTATTATAGTACTGTAGTGTGTGTACTATTATTGTACTGTAGTGTATACTATTATAGTACTGTAGTGTGTACTATTATAGTACTGTAGTGTGTACTATTATAGTACTGTAGGGTGCGTACTATTATTGTACTGTAGTGTATACTATTATAGTACTGTAGTGTGTACTACTATTGTACTGTACTGTGTACTATTATAGTACTGTAGTGTTTACTATTATAGTACTGTAGGGTGTGTACTATTATTGTACTGTAGTGTGTACTATTATAGTACTGTAGTGTGTACTATTATAGTACTGTAGTGTGTGTACTATTATAGTACTGTAGTGTGTGTACTATTATAGTACTGTAGTGTGCACTATTTTTGTACTGTAGTGTGTACTATTATAGTACTGTAGTGTGTACTATTATAGTACTGTAGTGTTTGTACTATTATTGTACTGTAGTGTATACTATTATAGTACTGTAGTGTGTATTATTATAGTACTGTAGTGTGTACTATTATAGTACTGTAGGGTGTGTACTATTATTGTACTGTAGTGTATACTATTATAGTACTGTAGTGTGTACTACTATAGTACTGTAGTGTGTACTATTATTGTACTGTAGTGTGTACTATTATTGTACTGTAGTGGGTACTATTATTGTACTGTAGTGTGTGTACTATTATAGTACTGTAGTGTGTACTATTATTGTACTGTAGTGTGTGTACTATTATTGTACTGTAGTGTGTACTATTATAGTACTGTAGTGTGTACTATTATTGTACTGTAGTGTGTACTCTTATTGTACTGTAGTGTGTACTATTATAGTACTGTAGTGTGTACAATTATTGTACTGCAGTGTGTATCATAATTGTTCTGTAGTGTGTACTATTATTGTACTGTGGTGTGTACTATTATAGTACTGTAGTGTGTACTATTATTGTACTGTAGTGTGTACTATTATAGTACTGTAGTGTGTGTACTATTATAGTACTGTAGTGTGTACTATTATAGTACTGTAGTGTGTGTACTATTATTGTGCTGTAGTGTATACTATTATTGTACTGTAGTGTGTACTATTATAGGACTGTAGTGTGTACTATTATAGTACTGTAGTGTGTACTATTATTTTACTGTAGTGTGTGTACTATTATAGTACTGTAGTGTGTACTATTATAGTACTGTAGTGTGTGTACTATTATAGTACTGTAGTGTGTGTACTATTATTGTACTGTAGTGAGTACTATTATAGTACTGTAGTGTGTACTATTATAGTACTGTAGTGTGCATTATTATAGTACTGTAGTGTGTACTATTATAGTACTGTAGTGTGTACTATTATTGTACTGTAGTGTGTACTATTATAGTACTGTAGTGTGTACTATTATAGTACTGTAGTGTGTACTATTATAGTACTGTAGTGTGTACTATTATAGTACTGTAGTGTGTACTATTATAGTACTGTAATGTGTACTATTATAGTACTGTATTGTGTACTATTATAGTACTGTAGTGTATACTATTATAGTACTGTAGTGTGTACTATTATAGTACTGTAGTGTGTACTATTATAGTACTGTAGTGTGTACTATTATAGTACTGTAGTGTGTACTATTATAGTACTGTAGTGTGTGTACTTTTATTGTACTGAAGTGTGTACTATTATTGTACTGTAGTGTGTACTATTATAGTACTGTAGTGTGTACTATTATAGGACTGTAGTGTGTACTATTATAGTACTGTAGTGTGTACTATTATAGTACTGTAATGTGTACTATTATAGTACTGTAGTGTGTACTATTATAGTACTGTAGTGTGTACTATTATTGTACTGTAGTGTGTGTACTATTATAGTACTGTAGTGTGTACTATTATAGTACTGTAGTGTGTACTATTATAGTACTGTAGTGTGTACTATTATAGTACTGTAGTGTTTGTACTATTATAGTACTGTAGTGTGTACTATTATAGTGCTGTTGTGTGTGTACAATTATAGTACTGTAGTGTGTGTACTATTATTGTACTGTAGTGTGTACTATTATAGTACTGTAGTGTGTACTATTATATTACTGTAGTGTGTACTATTATAGTACTGTAGTGTGTACTATTATTGTACTGTAGTGTGTACTATTATTGTACTGTAGTGTGTACTATTATAGTACTGTAGTGTGTGTACTATTATAGTACTGTAGTGTGCACTATTTTTGTACTGTAGTGTGTACTATTATAGTACTGTAGTGTGTACTATTATAGTACTGTAGTGTGTGTACTATTATTGTACTGTAGTGTGTACTATTATAGTACTGTAGTGTGTACTATTATAGTACTGTAGGGTGTGTACTATTATTGTACTGTAGTGTATACTATTATAGTACTGTAGTGTGTACTACTATAGTACTGTAGTGTGTACTATTATTGTACTGTAGTGTGTACTATTATTGTACTGTAGTGTGTACTATTATTGTACTGTAGTGTGTGTACTATTATAGTACTGTGGTGTGTACTATTATTGTACTGTAGTGTGTGTACTATTATAGTGGTGTAGTGTGTACTATTATAGTACTGTAGTGTGTACTATTATTGTACTGTAGTGTGTACTCTTATTGTACTGTAGTGTGTACTATTATAGTACTGTAGTGTGTACTATTATTGTACTGTAGTGTGTACTATAATTGTACTGTAGTGTGTACTATTATTGTACTGTAGTGTGTACTATTATTGTACTGTAGTGTGTACTATTATAGTACTGTAGTGTGTACTATTATAGTACTGTAGTGTGTGTACTATTATTGTACTGTAGTGTATTCTATTATAGTACTGTAGTGTGTACTATTATAGTACTGTAGTGTGTACTATAATAGTACTGTAGGGTGTGTACTATTATTGTACTGTAGTGTATACTATAATAGTACTGTAGTGTGTACTACTATAGTACTGTAGTGTGTACTATTATTGTACTGTAGTGTGTACTATTATTGTACTGAAGTGTGTACTATTATTTTACTGTAGTGTGTGTACTATTATAGTACTGTAGTGTGTACTATTATTGTACTGTAGTGTGTGTACTATTATAGTAGTGCAGTGTGTACTATTATAGTACTGTAGTGTGTACTATTATTGTACTGTAGTGTGTACTCTTATTGTACTGTAGTGTGTACTATTATAGTACTGTAGTGTGTGTTTTATTATAGTACTGTAGTGTGTGTACTATTATAGTACTGTAGTGTGCACTATTTTTGTACTGTAGTGTGTACTATTATAGTACTGTAGTGTGTACTATTATAGTACTGTAGTGTGTGTACTATTATTGTACTGTAGTGTATACTATTATAGTACTGTAGTGTGTACTATTATAGTACTGTAGTGTGTACTATTATAGTACTGTAGGGTGTGTACTATTATTGTACTGTATTGTATACTATTATAGTACTGTAGTGTGTACTACTATAGTACTGTAGTGTGTTCTATTATTGTACTGTAGTGTGTACTATTATTGTACTGTAGTGTGTACTATTATTGTACTGTAGTGTGTGTACTATTATAGTACTGTAGTGTGTACTATTATTGTACTGTAGTGTGTGTACTATTATTGTACTGTAGTGTGTACTATTATAGTACTGTAGTGTGTACTCTTATTGTACTGTAGTGTGTACTATTATAGTACTGTAGTGTGTACTATTATTGTACTGTAGTGTGTACTATAATTGTACTGTAGTGTGTACTATAATTGTACTGTAGTGTGTACTATTATAGTACTGTAGTGTGTACTATTATTGTACTGTAGTGTGTACTATTATAGTACTGTAGTGTGTGTACTATTATAGTACTGTAGTGTGTACTATTATAGTACTGTAGTGTGTGTACTATTATAGTACTGTAGTGTGTACTATTATAGTACTGTAGTGTGTGTACTATTATTGTACTGTAGTGTATACTATTATTGTACTGTAGTGTGTACTATTATAGGACTGTAGTGTGTACTATTATAGTACTGTAGTGTGTACTATTATTTTACTGTAGTGTGTGTACTATTATAGTATTGTAGTGTGTACTATTATAGTACTGTAGTGTGTGTACTATTATAGTACTGTAGTGTGTGTACTATTATTGTACTGTAGTGTGTACTATTATAGTACTGTAGTGTGTACTATTATAGTACTGTAGTGTGCACTATTATAGTACTGTAGTGTGTACTATTATAGTACTGTAGTGTGTACAATTATAGTACTGTAGTGTGTACTATTATAGTACTGTAGTGTGTACTATTATAGTACTGTAGTGTGTAGTATTATAGTACTGTAGTGTGTACTATTATAGTACTGTAGTGTGAACTATTATAGTACTGTAGTGTGTACTATTATAGTACTGTAGTGTGTATTATAGTACTGTAGTGTGTACTATTATAGTACTGTAGTGTGTGTACTATTATTGTACTGAAGTGTGTACTATTATTGTACTGTAGTGTGTACTATTATAGTACTGTAGTGTGTACTATTATAGGACGGTAGTGTGTACTATTATAGTACTGTAGTGTGTACTATTATAGTACTGTAGTGTGTGTACAATTATAGTACTGTAGTGTGTACTATTATTGTACTGTAGTGTGTACTATTATAGTACTGTAGTGTTTACTATTATAGTACTGTAGTGTGTACTATTATAGTACTGTAGTGTGTACTATTATTGTACTGTAGTGTGTACTATTATTGTACTGTAGTGTGTACTATTATAGGACTGTAGTGTGTACTATTATGGTACTGTAGTGTGTACTATTAGAGTACTGTAGTGTGTACTATAATTGTACTGTAGTGTGTACTATTATTGTACTGTAGAGTGTACTATTATTGTACTGTAGTGTGTACTATTATAGTACTGTAGTGTGTACTATTATAGTACTGTAGTGTGTGTACTATTATTGTACTGTAGTGTATTCTATTATAGTACTGTAGTGTGTACTATTATAGTACTGTAGTGTGTACTATTATAGTACTGTAGGGTGTGTACTATTATTGTACTGTAGTGTATAGTATTATAGTACTGTAGTGTGTACTACTATAGTACTGTAGTGTGTACTATTATTGTACTGTAGTGTGTACTATGATTGTACTGTAGTGTGTACTATTATTGTACTGTAGTGTGTGTACTATTATAGTACTGTAGTGTGTACTATTATTGTACTGTAGTGTGTGTACTATTATAGTAGTGTAGTGTGTACTATTATAGTACTGTAGTGTGTACTATTATTGTACTGTAGTGTGTACTCTTATTGTACTGTAGTGTGTACTATTATAGTACTGTAGTGTGTACTATTATAGTACTGTAGTGTGTGTATTATTATAGTACTGTAGTGTGTGTACTATTATAGTACTGTAGTGTGCACTATTTTTTGTACTGTAGTGTGTACTATTATAGTACTGTAGTGTGTACTATTATAGTACTGTAGTGGGTGTACTATTATTATACTGTAGTGTATACTATTATAGTACTGTAGTGTGTACTATTATAGTACTGTAGTGTGTACTATTATAGTACTGTAGGGTGTGTACTATTATTGTACTGTATTGTATACTATTATAGTACTGTAGTGTGTACTACTATAGTACTGTAGTGTGTTCTATTATTGTACTGTAGTGTGTAATATTATTGTACTGTAGTGTGTACTATTATTGTACTGTAGTGTGTGTACTATTATAGTACTGTAATGTGTACTATTATTGTACTGTAGTGTGTGTACTATTATTGTACTGTAGTGGGTACTATTATAGTACTGTAGTCTGTACACTTATTGTACTGTAGTGTGTACTATTATAGTACTGTAGTGTGTACTATTATTGTACTGTAGTGTGTACTATAATTGTACTGTAGTGTGTACTATTATAGTACTGTAGTGTGTACTATTATAGTACTGTAGTGTGTACTATTATTGTACTGTAGTGTGTACTATTATAGTACTGTAGTGTGTGTACTATTATAGTACTGTAGTGTGTACTATTATAGTACTGTAGTGTGTGTACTATTATTGTACTGTAGTGTATACTATTATTGTACTGTAGTGTATACTATTATAGTACTGTAGTGTGTACTATTATAGGACTGTAGTGTGTACTGTAATAGTACTGTAGTGTGTACTATTATTTTACTGTAGTGTGTGTACTATTATAGTACTGTAGTGTGTACTATTATAGTACTGTAGTGTGTGTACTATGATAGTACTGTAGTGTGTGTACTATTATTGTACTGTAGTGTGTACTATTATAGTACTGTAGTGTGCACTATTATAGTACTTTAGTGTGTACTATTATTGTACTGTAGTGTGTACTATTATAGTACTGTAGTGTGTGTACTATTATAGTACTGTAGTGTGTACTATTATAGTACTGTAGTGTGTGTACTATTATTGTACTGTAGTGTATACTATTATTGTACTGTAGTGTATACTATTATAGTACTGTAGTGTGTACTATTATAGGACTGTAGTGTGTACTGTTATAGTACTGTAGTGTGTACTATTATTTTACTGTAGTGTGTGTACTATTATAGTACTGTAGTGTGTACTATTATAGTACTGTAGTGTGTGTACTATGATAGTACTGTAGTGTGTGTACTATTATTGTACTGTAGTGTGTACTATTATAGTACTGTAGTGTGCACTATTATAGTACTGTAGTGTGTACTATTATTGTACTGTAGTGTGTACTATTATAGTACTGTAGTGTGTACTATTATAGTACTGTAGTGTGTACTATTATAGTACTGTAGTGTGTACTATTATAGTACTGTAGTGTGTAGTATTATAGTACTGTAGTGTGTACTATTATAGTACTGTAGTGTGAACTATTATAGTACTGTAGTGTGTACTATTATAGTACTGAAGTGTGTACTATTATAGTACTGTAGTGTGTACTATTATAGTACTGTAGTGTGTGTACTATTATTGTACTGAAGTGTGTACTATTATTGTCTTGTAGTGTGTACTATTATAGTACTGTAGTGTGTACCATTATAGTACTGTAGTGTGTACTATTATAGTACTGTAGTGTGTGTACAATTATAGTACTGTAGTGTGTGTACTATTATTGTACTGTAGTGTGTACTATTATAGTACTGTAGTGTTTACTATTATAGTACTGTAGTGTGTACTATTATAGTACTGTAGTGTGTACTATTATTGTACTGTAGTGTGTACTATTATTGTACTGTAGTGAGTACTATTATAGTACTGTAGTGTGTACTATTATGGTACTGTAGTGTGTACTATTATATTACTGTAGTGTGTACTGTAATTGTACTGTAGTGTGTACTATTATTGTACTGTTGTGTGTACTATTATAGTACTGTAGTGTGTACTATTATTGTACTCTAGTTTGTACTATTATTGTACTGTAGTATATACTATTATTGTACTGTAGTGTATACTATTATAGTACTGTAGTGTGTACTATTATTGTACTGTAGTGTATACTATTATAGTAGTGTAGTGTGTACTACTATAGTACTGTAGTGTGTACTACTATAGTACTGTAGTGTGTACTATTATTGTACTGTAGTGTATACTATTATAGTACTGTAGTGTGTACTATTATAGTACTGTAGTGTATACTATTATAGTACTGTAGTGTGTACTACTATAGTACTGTAGTGTGTACTACTATAGTACTGTAGTGTGTACTATTATTGTACTGTAATGTATACTATTATAGTACTGTAGTGTGTACTACTATAGTACTGTAGTGTGTGTACTATTATTTTACTGTAGTGTCTGTACTATTATAGTACTGTAGTGTGTTCTACTATAGTACTGTAGTGTGTACTATTATAGTATTGTAGTGTGTACTATTATTGTACTGTAGTGTGTACTATTATAGTACTGTAGTGGGTACTATTATTGTACTGTAGTGTGTACTATTATTGTACTGTAGTGTGTACTATTATAGCACTGTAGTGTGTACTATTATTGTACTGTAGTGTGTACTATTATTGTACTGTAATATGTACTATTATAGTACTGTAGTGTGTACTATTATAGTAGA
The DNA here is from genome assembly GCA_946902985.2 of Meconema thalassinum. Classification (NCBI taxonomy): domain Eukaryota; kingdom Metazoa; phylum Arthropoda; class Insecta; order Orthoptera; family Tettigoniidae; genus Meconema; species Meconema thalassinum. The sequence continues at coordinate 533,720,795 of OX336393.1, read as the reverse complement.
GTAGTGTGTGTACTATTATAGTACTGCAGTGTATACTACTATAGTACTGTAGTGTGTACTATTATTGTACTGTAGTGTGTACTATTATAGTACTGTAGTGTGTACTATTATTGTACTGTAGTGTGTACTATTATTGTACTGTAGTGTGTACTATTATAGTACTGTAGTGTGTGTACTATTATAATACTGTAGTGTATACTACTATAGTACTGTAGTGTGTACTATTATAGTACTGTAGTGTGTGTACTATTATAGTACTGTAGTGTATACTACTATAGTACTGTAGTGTGTACTATTATTGTACTGTAGTGTGTACTATTATAGTACTGTAGTGTGTACTATTATTGTACTGTAGTGTGTACTATTATAGTAATGTTGTGTGTACTATTATAGTACTGTAGTGTGTACTATTATTGTACTGTAGTGTGTACTATTATAGTACTGTAGTGTGTACTATTATTGTACTCTAGTGTGTACTATTATTGTTCTGTAATGTGTACTATTATAGTACTGTAGTGTGTACTATTATAGTACTGTAGTGTGTACTATTATAGTACTGTAGTGTGTACTATTATAGTACTGTAGTTTGTATACTATTATTGTACTGGAGTGTGTACTATTATTGTACTGTAGTGTGTACTCTTATAGTACTGTAGTGTGTACTATTATTGTACTGTAGTGTGTACTATTATAGTACTGTAGTGTGTACTATTATAGTACTGTAGTGTATACTATTATAGTACTGTAGTGTGTAATATTATAGTACTGTAGTGTGTACTATTATAGTACTGTAGTGTGTACTATTATTGTAATGTAGTGTATACTATTAGAGTACTGTAGTGTGTACTACTATAGTACTGTAGTGTGTACTACTATACTACTGTAGTGTGTACTATTATTGTACTGTAGTGTATACTATTATAGTACTGTAGTGTGTACTATTATAGTACTGTAGTGTGTGTACTATTATTGTACTGTAGTGTATTCTATTATAGTACTGTAGTGTGTACTATTATAGTACTGTAGTGTGTACTATTATAGTACTGTAGGGTGTGTACTATTATTGTACTGTAGTGTATACTATTATAGTACTGTAGTGTGTACTACTATAGTACTGTAGTGTGTACTATTATTGTACTGTAGTGTGTACTATTATTGTACTGTAGTGTGTACTATTATTGTACTGTAGTGTGTACTCTTATAGTACTGTAGTGTGTACTATTATTGTACTGTAGTGTGTACTATTATAGTACTGTAGTGTGTACTATTATAGTACTGTAGTGTATACTATTATAGTACTGTAGTGTGTACTATTATAGTACTGTAGTGTGTACTATTATAGTACTGTAGTGTGTACTATGATTGTACTGTAGTGTGTACTATTATTGTACTGTAGTGTGTGTACTATTATAGTACTGTAGTGTGTACTATTATTGTACTGTAGTGTGTGTACTATTATAGTAGTGTAGTGTGTACTATTATAGTACTGTAGTGTGTACTATTATTGTACTGTAGTGTGTACTCTTATTGTACTGTAGTGTGTACTATTATAGTACTGTAGTGTGTGTATTATTATAGTTTTGTAGTGTGTGTACTATTATATTACTGTAGTGTGCACTATTTTTGTACTGTAGTGTGTACTATTATAGTACTGTAGTGTGTACTATTATAGTACTGTAGTGGGTGTACTATTATTGTACTGTAGTGTATACTATTATAGTACTGTAGTGTGTACTATTATAGTACTGTAGTGTGTACTATTATAGTACTGTAGGGTGTGTACTATTATTGTACTGTATTGTATACTATTATAGTACTGTAGTGTGTACTACTATAGTACTGTAGTGTGTACTATTATTGTACTGTAGTGTGTAATATTATTGTACTGTAGTGTGTACTATTATTGTACTGTAGTGTGTGTACTATTATAGTACTGTAATGTGTACTATTATTGTACTGTAGTGTGTGTACTATTATTGTACTGTAGTGTGTACTATTATAGTGTTGTAGTCTGTACACTTATTGTACTGTAGTGTGTACTATTATAGTACTGTAGTGTGTACTATTATAGTACTGTAGTGTGTACTATTATAGTACTGTAGTGTGTGTACTATTATAGTACTGTAGTGTGTGTACTATTATTGTACTGTAGTGTATACTATTATTGTACTGTAGTGTGTACTATTATAGTACTGTAGTGTGTACTATTATAGTACTGTAGTGTGCACTATTATAGTACTGTAGTGTGTACTATTATTGTACTGTAGTGTGTACTATTATAGTACTGTAGTGTGTACTATTATAGTACTGTAGTGTGTACTATTATAGTACTGTAGTGTGTACTATTATAAAACTGTAGTGTGTAGTATTATAGTACTGTAGTGTGTATTATTATAGTACTGTAGTGTGAACTATTATAGTACTGTAGTGTGTACTATTATAGTACTGTAGTGTGTACTATTATAGTACTGTAGTGTGTACTATTATAGTACTGTAGTGTGTGTACTATTATTGTACTGAAGTGTGTACTATTATTGTCTTGTAGTGTGTACTATTATAGTACTGTAGTGTGTATTATTATAGGACTGTAGTGTGTACTATTATAGTACTGTAGTGTGTACTATTATAGTACTGTAGTGTGTGTACAATTATAGTACTGTAGTGTGTGTACTATTATTGTACTGTAGTGTGTACTATTATAGTACTGTAGTGTTTACTATTATAGTACTGTAGTGTGTACTATTATAGTACTGTAGTGTCTACTATTATTGTACTGTAGTGTGTACTATTATTGTACTGTAGTGTGTACTATTATAGTACTGTAGTGTGTACTATTATGGTACTGTAGTGTGTACTATTATAGTACTGTAGTGTGTACTGTAATTGTACTGTAGTGTGTACTATTATTGTACTGTTGTGTGTACTATTATAGTACTGTAGTGTGTACTATTATTGTACTCTAGTTTGTACTATTATTGTAATGTAGTGTATACTATTATTGTACTGTAGTGTATACTATTATAGTACTGTAGTGTGTACTATTATTGTACTGTAGTGTATACTATTATAGTAGTGTAGTGTGTACTACTATAGTACTGTAGTGTGTACTACTATAGTACTGTAGTGTGTACTATTATTGTACTGTAGTGTATACTATTATAGTACTGTAGTGTGTACTATTATAGTACTGTAGTGTATACTATTATAGTACTGTAGTGTGTACTACTATAGTACTGTAGTGTGTACTATTATTGTACTGTAGTGTATACTATTATAGTACTGTAGTGTGTACTACTATAGTACTGTAGTGTGTGTACTATTATTTTACTGTAGTGTCTGTACTATTATAGTACTGTAGTGTGTTCTACTATAGTACTGTAGTGTGTACTATTATAGTATTGTAGTGTGTACTATTATTGTACGGTAGTGTGTACTATTATAGTACTGTAGTGGGTACTATTATTGTACTGTAGTGTGTACTATTATTGTACTGTAGTGTGTACTATTATAGCACTGTAGTGTGTACTATTATTGTACTGTAGTGTGTACTATTATTGTACTGTAATGTTTACTATTATAAAACTGTAGTGTGTACTATTATAGTAGCGTAGTGTGTGTACTATTATAGTACTGTAGTGTATACTACTATAGTACTGTAGTGTGTACTATTATTGTACTGTAGTGTGTACTATTATTGTACTGTAGTGTGTACTATTATTGTACTGTAGTGTGTACTATTATTGTACTGTAGTGTGTACTATTATTGTACTGTAGTGTGTGTACTATTATAGTACTGTGGTGTGTACTATTATTGTACTGTAGTGTGTGTACTATTATAGTGGTGTAGTGTGTACTATTATAGTACTGTAGTGTGTACTATTATTGTACTGTAGTGTGTACTCTTATTGTACTGTAGTGTGTACTATTATAGTACTGTAGTGTGTACTATTATTGTACTGTAGTTTGTACTATAATTGTACTGTAGTGTGTACTATTATTGTACTGTAGTGTGTACTATTATTGTACTGTAGTGTGTACTATTATAGTACTGTAGTGTGTACTATTATAGTACTGTAGTGTGTGTACTATTATTGTACTGTAGTGTATTCTATTATAGTACTGTAGTGTGTACTATTATAGTACTGTAGTGTGTACTATTATAGTACTGTAGGGTGTGTACTATTATTGTACTGTAGTGTATACTATAATAGTACTGTAGTGTGTACTACTATAGTACTGTAGTGTGTACTATTATTGTACTGTAGTGTGTACTATTATTGTACTGAAGTGTGTACTATTATTTTACTGTAGTGTGTGTACTATTATAGTACTGTAGTGTGTACTATTATTGTACTGTAGTGTGTGTACTATTATAGAAGTGCAGTGTGTACTATTATAGTACTGTAGTGTGTACTATTATTGTACTGTAGTGTGTACTCTTATTGTACTGTAGTGTGTACTATTATAGTACTGTAGTGTGTGTTTTATTATAGTACTGTAGTGTGTGTACTATTATAGTACTGTAGTGTGCACTATTTTTGTACTGTAGTGTGTACTATTATAGTACTGTAGTGTGTACTATTATAGTACTGTAGTGTGTGTACTATTATTGTACTGTAGTGTATACTATTATAGTACTGTAGTGTGTACTATTATAGTACTGTAGTGTGTACTATTATAGTACTGTAGGGTGTGTACTATTATTGTACTGTATTGTATACTATTATAGTACTGTATTGTGTACTACTATAGTACTGTAGTGTGTACTATTATTGTACTGTAGTGTGTACTATTATTGTACTGTAGTGTGTACTATTATTGTACTGTAGTGTGTGTACTATTATAGTACTGTAGTGTGTACTATTATTGTACTGTAGTGTGTGTACTATTATTGTACTGTAGTGTGTACTATTATAGTACTGTAGTGTGTACTCTTATTGTACTGTAGTGTGTACTATTATAGTACTGTAGTGTGTACTATTATTGTACTGTAGTGTGTACTATAATTGTACTGTAGTTTGTACTATAATTGTACTGTAGTGTGTACTATTATAGTACTGTAGTGTGTACTATTATTGTACTGTAGTGTGTACTATTATAGTACTGTAGTGTGTGTACTATTATAGTACTGTAGTGTGTACTATTATAGTACTGTAGTGTGTGTACTATTATAGTACTGTAGTGTGTACTATTATAGTACTGTAGTGTGTGTACTATTATTGTACTGTAGTGTATACTATTATTGTACTGTAGTGTGTACTATTATAGGACTGTAGTGTGTACTATTATAGTACTGTAGTGTGTACTATTATTTTACTGTAGTGTGTGTACTATTATAGTATTGTAGTGTGTACTATTATAGTACTGTAGTGTGTGTACTATTACAGTACTGTAGTGTGTGTACTATTATTGTACTGTAGTGTGTACTATTATAGTACTGTAGTGTGTACTATTATAGTACTGTAGTGTGCACTATTACAGTACTGTAGTGTGTACTATTATAGTACTGTAGTGTGACTATTATTGTACTGTAGTGTGTACTATTATAGTACTGCAGTGTGTACAATTATAGTACTGTAGTGTGTACTATTATAGTACTGTAGTGTGTACTATTATAGTACTGTAGTGTGTAGTATTATAGTACTGTAGTGTGTACTATTATAGTACTGTAGTGTGAACTATTATAGTACTGTAGTGTGTACTATTATAGTACTGTAGTGTGTATTATTATAGTACTGTAGTGTGTACTATTATAGTACTGTAGTGTGTGTACTATTATTGTACTGAAGTGTGTACTATTATTGTACTGTAGTGTGTACTATTATAGTACTGTAGTGTGTACTATTATAGGACGGTAGTGTGTACTATTATAGTACTGTAGTGTGTACTATTATAGTACTGTAGTGTGTGTACAATTATAGTACTGTAGTGTGTACTATTATTGTACTGTAGTGTGTACTATTATAGTACTGTAGTGTTTACTATTATAGTACTGTAGTGTGTACTATTATAGTACTGTAGTGTGTACTATTATTGTACTGTAGTGTGTACTATTATTGTACTGTAGTGTGTACTATTATAGGACTGTAGTGTGTACTATTATGGTACTGTAGTGTGTACTATTAGAGTACCGTAGTGTGTACTATAATTGTACTGTAGTGTGTACTATTATTGTACTGTAGAGTGTACTATTATTGTACTGTAGTGTGTACTATTATAGTACTGTAGTGTGTACTATTATAGTACTGTAGTGTGTGTACTATTATTGTACTGTAGTGTATTCTATTATAGTACTGTAGTGTGTACTATTATAGTACTGTAGTGTGTACTATTATAGTACTGTAGGGTGTGTACTATTATTGTACTGTAGTGTATAGTATTATAGTACTGTAGTGTGTACTACTATAGTACTGTAGTGTGTACTATTATTGTACTGTAGTGTGTACTATGATTGTACTGTAGTGTGTACTATTATTGTACTGTAGTGTGTGTACTATTATAGTACTGTAGTGTGTACTATTATTGTACTGTAGTGTGTGTACTATTATAGTAGTGTAGTGTGTACTATTATAGTACTGTAGTGTGTACTATTATTGTACTGTAGTGTGTACTCTTATTGTACTGTAGTGTGTACTATTATAGTACTGTAGTGTGTACTATTATAGTACTGTAGTGTGTGTATTATTATAGTACTGTAGTGTGTGTACTATTATAGTATTGTAGTGTGCACTATTTTTTGTACTGTAGTGTGTACTATTATAGTACTGTAGTGTGTACTATTATAGTACTGTAGTGGGTGTACTATTATTGTACTGTAGTGTATACTATTATAGTACTGTAGTGTGTACTATTATAGTACTGTAGTGTGTACTATTATAGTACTGTAGGGTGTGTACTATTATTGTACTGTATTGTATACTATTATAGTACTGTAGTGTGTACTACTATAGTACTGTAGTGTGTACTATTATTGTACTGTAGTGTGTAATATTATTGTACTGTAGTGTGTACTATTATTGTACTGTAGTGTGTGTACTATTATAGTACTGTAATGTGTACTATTATTGTACTGTAGTGTGTGTACTATTATTGTACTGTTGTGTGTACTATTATAGTACTGTAGTGTGTACTATTAGAGTACTGTAGTGTGTACTATTATAGTACTGTAGTGTGTGTACTATTATAGTACTGTAGTGTGTGTACTATTATTGTACTGTAGTGTATACTATTATTGTACTGTAGTGTGTACTATTATAGTACTGTAGTGTGTACTATTATAGTACTGTAGTGTGCACTATTATAGTACTGTAGTGTGTACTATTATTGTACTGTAGTGTGTACTATTATAGTACTGTAGTGTGTACTATTATAGTACTGTAGTGTGTACTATTATAGTACTGTAGTGTGTACTATTATAAAACTGTAGTGTGTAGTATTATAGTACTGTAGTGTGTACTATTATAGTACTGTAGTGTGAACTATTATAGTACTGTAGTGTGTACTATTATAGTACTATAGTGTGTACTATTATAGTACTGTAGTGTGTACTATTATAGTACTGTAGTGTGTGTACTATTATTGTACTGAAGTGTGTACTATTATTGTCTTGTAGTGTGTACTATTATAGTACTGTAGTGTGTATTATTCTAGGACTGTAGTGTGTACTATTATAGTACTGTAGTGTGTACTATTATAGTACTGTAGTGTGTGTACAATTATAGTACTGTAGTGTGTGTACTATTATTGTACTGTAGTGTGTACTATTATAGTACTGTAGTGTTTACTATTATAGTACTGTAGTGTGTACTATTATAGTACTGTAGTGTCTACTATTATTGTACTGTAGTGTGTACTATTATTGTACTGTAGTGTGTACTATTATAGTACTGTAGTGTGTACTATTATGGTACTGTAGTGTGTACTATTATAGTACTGTAGTGTGTACTGTAATTGTACTGTAGTGTGTACTATTATTGTACTGTTGTGTGTACTATTATAGTACTGTAGTGTGTACTATTATTGTACTCTAGTTTGTACTATTATTGTACTGTAGTGTATACTATTATTGTACTGTAGTGTATACTATTATAGTACTGTAGTGTGTACTATTATTGTACTGTAGTGTATACTATTATAGTAGTGTAGTGTGTACTACTATAGTACTGTAGTGTGTACTACTATAGTACTGTAGTGTGTACTATTATTGTACTGTAGTGTATACTATTATAGTACTGTAGTGTGTACTATTATAGTACTGTAGTGTATACTATTATAGTACTGTAGTGTGTACTACTATAGTACTGTAGTGTGTACTATTATTGTACTGTAGTGTATACTATTATAGTACTGTAGTGTGTACTACTATAGTACTGTAGTGTGTGTACTATTATTTTACTGTAGTGTCTGTACTATTATAGTACTGTAGTGTGTTCTACTATAGTACTGTAGTGTGTACTATTATAGTATTGTAGTGTGTACTATTATTGTACTGTAGTGTGTACTATTATAGTACTGTAGTGGGTACTATTATTGTACTGTAGTGTGTACTATTATTGTACTGTAGTGTGTACTATTATAGCACTGTAGTGTGTACTATTATTGTACTGTAGTGTGTACTATTATTGTACTGTAATGTTTACTATTATAGTACTGTAGTGTGTACTATTATAGTAGCGTAGTGTGTGTACTATTATAGTACTGTAGTGTATACTACTATAGTACTGTAGTGTGTACTATTATTGTACTGTAGTGTGTACTATTATAGTACTGTAGTGTGTACTATTATAGTACTGTAGTGTGTACTATTATTGTACTGTAGTGTGTACTATTATTGTACTGTAGTGTGTACTATTATAGTACTGTAGTGTGTACTATTATAGTACTGTAGTGTGTACTATTATTGTACTGTAGTGTGTACTATTATAGTACTGTAGTGTGTGTACTATTATTGTACTGTAGTGTGTACTATTATAGTACTGTAGTGTGTACTATTATAGTACTGTAGTGTGCACTATTATAGTACTGTAGTGGGTACTATTATTGTACTGTAGTGTGTACTATTATTGTACTGTAGTGTGTACTATTATAGCACTGTAGTGTGTACTATTATTGTACTGTAGTGTGTACTATTATTGTACTGTAATGTTTACTATTATAGTACTGTAGTGTGTACTATTATAGTAGCGTAGTGTGTGTACTATTATAGTACTGTAGTGTATACTACTATAGTACTGTAGTGTGTACTATTATTGTACTGTAGTGTGTACTATTATAGTACTGTAGTGTGTACTATTATTGTACTGTAGTGTGTACTATTATAGTACTGTTGTGTGTACTATTATAGTACTGTAGTGTGTACTATTATTGTACTGTAGTGTGTACTATTATAGTACTGTAGTGTGTGTACTATTATAGTACTGTAGTGTGTACTATTATAGTACTGTAGTGTGTGTACTATTATTGTACTGTAGTGTATACTATTATTGTACTGTAGTGTATACTATTATAGTACTGTAGTGTGTACTATTATAGGACTGTAGTGTGTACTGTTATAGTACTGTAGTGTGTACTATTATTTTACTGTAGTGTGTGTACTATTATAGTACTGTAGTGTGTACTATTATAGTACTGTAGTGTGTGTACTATTATAGTACTGTAGTGTGTGTACTATTATTGTACTGTAGTGTGTACTATTATAGTACTGTAGTGTGTACTATTATAGTACTGTAGTGTGCACTATTATAGTACTGTAGTGTGTACTATTATTGTACTGTAGTGTGTACTATTATAGTACTGTAGTGTGTACTATTATAGTACTGTAGTGTGTACTATTATAGTACTGTAGTGTGTAGTATTATAGTATTGTAGTGTGTACTATTATAGTACTGTAGTGTGAACTAATATAGTACTGTAGTGTGTACTATTATAGTACTGTAGTGTGTACTATTATAGTACTGTAGTGTGTACTATTATAGTACTGTAGTGTGTACTATTATAGTACTGTAGTGTGTACTATTATAGTACTGTAGTGTGTACTATTATAGTACTGTAGTTTGTATACTATTATTGTACTGTAGTGTGTACTATTATTGTACTGTAGTGTGTACTCTTATAGTACTGTAGTGTGTACTATTATTGTACTGTAGTGTGTACTATTATAGTACTGTAGTGTGTACTATTATAGTACTGTAGTGTATACTATTATAGTACTGTAGTGTGTACTATTATAGTACTGTAGTGTGTACTATTATAGTACTGTAGTGTGTAATATTATTGTACTGTAGTGTATACTATTAGAGTACTGTAGTGTGTACTACTATAGTACTGTAGTGTGTACTACTATACTACTGTAGTGTGTACTATTATTGTACTGTAGTGTATACTATTATAGTACTGTAGTGTGTACTATTATAGTACTGTAGTGTGTGTACTATTATTGTACTGTAGTGTATTCTATTATAGTACTGTAGTGTGTACTATTATAGTACTGTAGTGTGTACTATTATAGTACTGTAGGGTGTGTACTATTATTGTACTGTAGTGTATACTATTATAGTACTGTAGTGTGTACTACTATAGTACTGTAGTGTGTACTATTATTGTACTGTAGTGTGTACTATGATTGTACTGTAGTGGGTATTATTATTGTACTGTAGTGTGTGTACTATTATAGTACTGTAGTGTGTACTATTATTGTACTGTAGTGTGTGTACTATTATAGTAGTGTAGTGTGTACTATTATAGTACTGTAGTGTGTACTATTATAGTACTGTAGTGTGTAATATTATTGTACTGTAGTGTATACTATTAGAGTACTGTAGTGTGTACTACTATAGTACTGTAGTGTGTACTACTATACTACTGTAGTGTGTACTATTATTGTACTGTAGTGTATACTATTATAGTACTGTAGTGTGTACTATTATTGTACTGTAGTGTGTGTACTATTATTGTACTGTAGTGTATTCTATTATAGTACTGTAGTGTGTACTATTATAGTACTGTAGTGTGTACTATTATAGTACTGTAGTTTGTACTATTATAGTACTGTAGTGTGTACTATTATTGTACTGTAGTGTGTACTATTATAGTACTGTAGTGTGTACTATTATTGTACTGTAGTGTGTACTATTATTGTTCTGTAGTGTGTACTATTATAGTACTGTAGTGTGTACTATTATAGTACTGTAGTGTGCTTTATTATAGTACTGTAGTGTGTACTATTATTGTACTGTAGTGTGTACTATTATAGTACTGTAGTGTGTACTATTATAGTACTGTAGTGTGTACTATTATAGTACTGTAGTGTGTAGTATTATAGTACTGTAGTGTGTACTATTATAGTACTGTAGTGTGAACTATTATAGTACTGTAGTGTGTACTATTATAGTACTGTAGTGTGTACTATTATTGTCTTGTAGTGTGTACTATTATAGTACTGTAGTGTGTACTATTATAGGACTGTAGTGTGTACTATTATAGTACTGTAGTGTGTACTATTAAAGGACTGTAGTGTGTACTAGTATAGTACTGTAGTGTGTACTATTATAGTACTGTAGTGTGTGTACAATTATAGTACTGTAGTGTGTGTACTATTATTGTACTGTAGTGTGTACTATTATAGTACTGTAGTGTTTACTATTATAGTACTGTAGTGTGTACTATTATAGTACTGTAGTGTGTACTATTATTGTACTGTAGTGTATACTATTATAGTACTGTAGTGTGTGTACTAGTTTAGTACTGTAGTGTGTACTATTATAGTACTGTAGTGTGTACTATTATAGTACTGTAGTGTGTATACTATTATAGTACTGTATTGTGTACCATTATAGTACTTTAGTGTGTATACTATTATTGTACTGTAGTGTGTATACTATTATAGTACTATAATGTGTATACTATTATAGTACTGTAGTGTGAGTACTATTATAGTAGTGTAGTGTGGACTATTATAGTACTGTAGTGTGTACACTATTATAGTACTGTAGTGTGTATACTATTATAGTACTGTAGTGTGAGTACTATTATAGTATTGTAGTGTGAGTAATATTATAGTACTGTAGTGTGGACTATTATAGTACTGTAGTGTGTATACTATTATAGTACTGTAGTGTGTATACTATTATAGTACTGTAGTGTGTATACTTTTATAGTACTGTAGTGTGTACTATTATAGTACTGTAGGGTGTGTACTATTATTGTACTGTAGTGTATACTATTATAGTACTGTAGTGTGTACTACTATAGTACTGTAGTGTGTACTATTATTGTACTGTAGTGTGTACTATTATTGTACTGTAGTGTGTGTACTATTATAGTACTGTAGTGTGTACTATTATTGTACTTTAGTGTGTGTACTATTATAGTAGTGTAGTGTGTACTATTATAGTACTGTAGTGTGTACTATTATTGTACTGTAGTGTGTACTCTTATTGTACTGTAGTGTGTAATATTATAGTACTGTAGTGTGTACTATTATAGTACTGTAGTGTGTGTACTATTATAGTACTGTAGTGTGTGTACTATTATAGTACTGTAGTGTGCACTATTTTTGTACTGTAGTGTGTACTATTATAGTACTGTAGTGTGTACTATTATAGTACTGTAGTGTGTGTACTATTATTGTACTGTAGTGTATACTATTATAGTACTGTAGTGTGTACTATTATAGTACTGTAGTGTGTACTATTATAGTACTGTAGGGTGCGTACTATTATTGTACTGTAGTGTATACTATTATAGTACTGTAGTGTGTACTACTATTGTACTGTACTGTGTACTATTATAGTACTGTAGTGTTTACTATTATAGTACTGTAGGGTGTGTACTATTATTGTACTGTAGTGTGTACTATTATAGTACTGTAGTGTGTACTATTATAGTACTGTAGTGTGTGTACTATTATAGTACTGTAGTGTGTGTACTATTATAGTACTGTAGTGTGCACTATTTTTGTACTGTAGTGTGTACTATTATAGTACTGTAGTGTGTACTATTATAGTACTGTAGTGTTTGTACTATTATTGTACTGTAGTGTATACTATTATAGTACTGTAGTGTGTATTATTATAGTACTGTAGTGTGTACTATTATAGTACTGTAGGGTGTGTACTATTATTGTACTGTAGTGTATACTATTATAGTACTGTAGTGTGTACTACTATAGTACTGTAGTGTGTACTATTATTGTACTGTAGTGTGTACTATTATTGTACTGTAGTGGGTACTATTATTGTACTGTAGTGTGTGTACTATTATAGTACTGTAGTGTGTACTATTATTGTACTGTAGTGTGTGTACTATTATTGTACTGTAGTGTGTACTATTATAGTACTGTAGTGTGTACTATTATTGTACTGTAGTGTGTACTCTTATTGTACTGTAGTGTGTACTATTATAGTACTGTAGTGTGTACAATTATTGTACTGCAGTGTGTATCATAATTGTTCTGTAGTGTGTACTATTATTGTACTGTGGTGTGTACTATTATAGTACTGTAGTGTGTACTATTATTGTACTGTAGTGTGTACTATTATAGTACTGTAGTGTGTGTACTATTATAGTACTGTAGTGTGTACTATTATAGTACTGTAGTGTGTGTACTATTATTGTGCTGTAGTGTATACTATTATTGTACTGTAGTGTGTACTATTATAGGACTGTAGTGTGTACTATTATAGTACTGTAGTGTGTACTATTATTTTACTGTAGTGTGTGTACTATTATAGTACTGTAGTGTGTACTATTATAGTACTGTAGTGTGTGTACTATTATAGTACTGTAGTGTGTGTACTATTATTGTACTGTAGTGAGTACTATTATAGTACTGTAGTGTGTACTATTATAGTACTGTAGTGTGCATTATTATAGTACTGTAGTGTGTACTATTATAGTACTGTAGTGTGTACTATTATAGTACTGTAGTGTGTACTATTATAGTACTGTAGTGTGTACTATTATAGTACTGTAGTGTGTACTATTATAGTACTGTAATGTGTACTATTATAGTACTGTATTGTGTACTATTATAGTACTGTAGTGTATACTATTATAGTACTGTAGTGTGTACTATTATAGTACTGTAGTGTGTACTATTATAGTACTGTAGTGTGTACTATTATAGTACTGTAGTGTGTACTATAATAGTACTGTAGTGTGTGTACTATTATTGTACTGAAGTGTGTACTATTATTGTACTGTAGTGTGTACTATTATAGTACTGTAGTGTGTACTATTATAGGACTGTAGTGTGTACTATTATAGTACTGTAGTGTGTACTATTATAGTACTGTAGTGTGTACTATTATAGTACTGTAGTGTGTACTATTATTGTACTGTAGTGTGTGTACTATTATAGTACTGTAGTGTGTACTATTATAGTACTGTAGTGTGTACTATTATAGTACTGTAGTGTGTACTATTATAGTACTGTAGTGTTTGTACTATTATAGTACTGTAGTGTGTACTATTATAGTGCTGTTGTGTGTGTACAATTATAGTACTGTAGTGTGTGTACTATTATTGTACTGTAGTGTGTACTATTATAGTACTGTAGTGTGTACTATTATATTACTGTAGTGTGTACTATTATAGTACTGTAGTGTGTACTATTATTGTACTGTAGTGTGTACTATTATTGTACTGTAGTGTGTACTATTATAGTACTGTAGTGTGTGTACTATTATAGTACTGTAGTGTGCACTATTTTTGTACTGTAGTGTGTACTATTATAGTACTGTAGTGTGTACTATTATAGTACTGTAGTGTGTGTACTATTATTGTACTGTAGTGTGTACTATTATAGTACTGTAGTGTGTACTATTATAGTACTGTAGGGTGTGTACTATTATTGTACTGTAGTGTATACTATTATAGTACTGTAGTGTGTACTACTATAGTACTGTAGTGTGTACTATTATTGTACTGTAGTGTGTACTATTATTGTACTGTAGTGTGTACTATTATTGTACTGTAGTGTGTGTACTATTATAGTACTGTGGTGTGTACTATTATTGTACTGTAGTGTGTGTACTATTATAGTGGTGTAGTGTGTACTATTATAGTACTGTAGTGTGTACTATTATTGTACTGTAGTGTGTACTCTTATTGTACTGTAGTGTGTACTATTATAGTACTGTAGTGTGTACTATTATTGTACTGTAGTGTGTACTATAATTGTACTGTAGTGTGTACTATTATTGTACTGTAGTGTGTACTATTATTGTACTGTAGTGTGTACTATTATAGTACTGTAGTGTGTACTATTATAGTACTGTAGTGTGTGTACTATTATTGTACTGTAGTGTATTCTATTATAGTACTGTAGTGTGTACTATTATAGTACTGTAGTGTGTACTATAATAGTACTGTAGGGTGTGTACTATTATTGTACTGTAGTGTATACTATAATAGTACTGTAGTGTGTACTACTATAGTACTGTAGTGTGTACTATTATTGTACTGTAGTGTGTACTATTATTGTACTGAAGTGTGTACTATTATTTTACTGTAGTGTGTGTACTATTATAGTACTGTAGTGTGTACTATTATTGTACTGTAGTGTGTGTACTATTATAGTAGTGCAGTGTGTACTATTATAGTACTGTAGTGTGTACTATTAGTGTACTGTAGTGTGTACTCTTATTGTACTGTAGTGTGTACTATTATAGTACTGTAGTGTGTGTTTTATTATAGTACTGTAGTGTGTGTACTATTATAGTACTGTAGTGTGCACTATTTTTGTACTGTAGTGTGTACTATTATAGTACTGTAGTGTGTACTATTATAGTACTGTAGTGTGTGTACTATTATTGTACTGTAGTGTATACTATTATAGTACTGTAGTGTGTACTATTATAGTACTGTAGTGTGTACTATTATAGTACTGTAGGGTGTGTACTATTATTGTACTGTATTGTATACTATTATAGTACTGTAGTGTGTACTACTATAGTACTGTAGTGTGTTCTATTATTGTACTGTAGTGTGTACTATTATTGTACTGTAGTGTGTACTATTATTGTACTGTAGTGTGTGTACTATTATAGTACTGTAGTGTGTACTATTATTGTACTGTAGTGTGTGTACTATTATTGTACTGTAGTGTGTACTATTATAGTACTGTAGTGTGTACTCTTATTGTACTGTAGTGTGTACTATTATAGTACTGTAGTGTGTACTATTATTGTACTGTAGTGTGTACTATAATTGTACTGTAGTGTGTACTATAATTGTACTGTAGTGTGTACTATTATAGTACTGTAGTGTGTACTATTATTGTACTGTAGTGTGTACTATTATAGTACTGTAGTGTGTGTACTATTATAGTACTGTAGTGTGTACTATTATAGTACTGTAGTGTGTGTACTATTATAGTACTGTAGTGTGTACTATTATAGTACTGTAGTGTGTGTACTATTATTGTACTGTAGTGTATACTATTATTGTACTGTAGTGTGTACTATTATAGGACTGTAGTGTGTACTATTATAGTACTGTAGTGTGTACTATTATTTTACTGTAGTGTGTGTACTATTATAGTATTGTAGTGTGTACTATTATAGTACTGTAGTGTGTGTACTATTATAGTACTGTAGTGTGTGTACTATTATTGTACTGTAGTGTGTACTATTATAGTACTGTAGTGTGTACTATTATAGTACTGTAGTGTGCACTATTATAGTACTGTAGTGTGTACTATTATAGTACTGTAGTGTGTACAATTATAGTACTGTAGTGTGTACTATTATAGTACTGTAGTGTGTACTATTATAGTACTGTAGTGTGTAGTATTATAGTACTGTAGTGTGTACTATTATAGTACTGTAGTGTGAACTATTATAGTACTGTAGTGTGTACTATTATAGTACTGTAGTGTGTATTATAGTACTGTAGTGTGTACTATTATAGTACTGTAGTGTGTGTACTATTATTGTACTGAAGTGTGTACTATTATTGTACTGTAGTGTGTACTATTATAGTACTGTAGTGTGTACTATTATAGGACGGTAGTGTGTACTATTATAGTACTGTAGTGTGTACTATTATAGTACTGTAGTGTGTGTACAATTATAGTACTGTAGTGTGTACTATTATTGTACTGTAGTGTGTACTATTATAGTACTGTAGTGTTTACTATTATAGTACTGTAGTGTGTACTATTATAGTACTGTAGTGTGTACTATTATTGTACTGTAGTGTGTACTATTATTGTACTGTAGTGTGTACTATTATAGGACTGTAGTGTGTACTATTATGGTACTGTAGTGTGTACTATTAGAGTACTGTAGTGTGTACTATAATTGTACTGTAGTGTGTACTATTATTGTACTGTAGAGTGTACTATTATTGTACTGTAGTGTGTACTATTATAGTACTGTAGTGTGTACTATTATAGTACTGTAGTGTGTGTACTATTATTGTACTGTAGTGTATTCTATTATAGTACTGTAGTGTGTACTATTATAGTACTGTAGTGTGTACTATTATAGTACTGTAGGGTGTGTACTATTATTGTACTGTAGTGTATAGTATTATAGTACTGTAGTGTGTACTACTATAGTACTGTAGTGTGTACTATTATTGTACTGTAGTGTGTACTATGATTGTACTGTAGTGTGTACTATTATTGTACTGTAGTGTGTGTACTATTATAGTACTGTAGTGTGTACTATTATTGTACTGTAGTGTGTGTACTATTATAGTAGTGTAGTGTGTACTATTATAGTACTGTAGTGTGTACTATTATTGTACTGTAGTGTGTACTCTTATTGTACTGTAGTGTGTACTATTATAGTACTGTAGTGTGTACTATTATAGTACTGTAGTGTGTGTATTATTATAGTACTGTAGTGTGTGTACTATTATAGTACTGTAGTGTGCACTATTTTTTGTACTGTAGTGTGTACTATTATAGTACTGTAGTGTGTACTATTATAGTACTGTAGTGGGTGTACTATTATTATACTGTAGTGTATACTATTATAGTACTGTAGTGTGTACTATTATAGTACTGTAGTGTGTACTATTATAGTACTGTAGGGTGTGTACTATTATTGTACTGTATTGTATACTATTATAGTACTGTAGTGTGTACTACTATAGTACTGTAGTGTGTTCTATTATTGTACTGTAGTGTGTAATATTATTGTACTGTAGTGTGTACTATTATTGTACTGTAGTGTGTGTACTATTATAGTACTGTAATGTGTACTATTATTGTACTGTAGTGTGTGTACTATTATTGTACTGTAGTGGGTACTATTATAGTACTGTAGTCTGTACACTTATTGTACTGTAGTGTGTACTATTATAGTACTGTAGTGTGTACTATTATTGTACTGTAGTGTGTACTATAATTGTACTGTAGTGTGTACTATTATTGTACTGTAGTGTGTACTATTATAGTACTGTAGTGTGTACTATTATAGTACTGTAGTGTGTACTATTATTGTACTGTAGTGTGTACTATTATAGTACTGTAGTGTGTGTACTATTATAGTACTGTAGTGTGTACTATTATAGTACTGTAGTGTGTGTACTATTATTGTACTGTAGTGTATACTATTATTGTACTGTAGTGTATACTATTATAGTACTGTAGTGTGTACTATTATAGGACTGTAGTGTGTATTGTTATAGTACTGTAGTGTGTACTATTATTTTACTGTAGTGTGTGTACTATTATAGTACTGTAGTGTGTACTATTATAGTACTGTAGTGTGTGTACTATGATAGTACTGTAGTGTGTGTACTATTATTGTACTGTAGTGTGTACTATTATAGTACTGTAGTGTGCACTATTATAGTACTGTAGTGTGTACTATTATTGTACTGTAGTGTGTACTATTATAGTACTGTAGTGTGTGTACTATTATAGTACTGTAGTGTGTACTATTATAGTACTGTAGTGTGTGTACTATTATTGTACTGTAGTGTATACTATTATTGTACTGTAGTGTATACTATTATAGTACTGTAGTGTGTACTATTATAGGACTGTAGTGTGTACTGTTATAGTACTGTAGTGTGTACTATTATTTTACTGTAGTGTGTGTACTATTATAGTACTGTAGTGTGTACTATTATAGTACTGTAGTGTGTGTACTATGATAGTACTGTAGTGTGTGTACTATTATTGTACTGTAGTGTGTACTATTATAGTACTGTAGTGTGCACTATTATAGTACTGTAGTGTGTACTATTATTGTACTGTAGTGTGTACTATTATAGTACTGTAGTGTGTACTATTATAGTACTGTAGTGTGTACTATTATAGTACTGTAGTGTGTACTATTATAGTACTGTAGTGTGTAGTATTATAGTACTGTAGTGTGTACTATTATAGTACTGTAGTGTGAACTATTATAGTACTGTAGTGTGTACTATTATAGTACTGAAGTGTGTACTATTATAGTACTGTAGTGTGTACTATTATAGTACTGTAGTGTGTGTACTATTATTGTACTGAAGTGTGTACTATTATTGTCTTGTAGTGTGTACTATTATAGTACTGTAGTGTGTACCATTATAGTACTGTAGTGTGTACTATTATAGTACTGTAGTGTGTGTACAATTATAGTACTGTAGTGTGTGTACTATTATTGTACTGTAGTGTGTACTATTATAGTACTGTAGTGTTTACTATTATAGTACTGTAGTGTGTACTATTATAGTACTGTAGTGTGTACTATTATTGTACTGTAGTGTGTACTATTATTGTACTGTAGTGTGTACTATTATTGTACTGTAGTGTGTGTACTATTATAGTACTGTAGTGTGTACTATTATTGTACTGTAGTGTGTGTACTAATATAGTAGTGTAGTGTGTACTATTATAGTACTGTAGTGTGTACTATTATTGTACTGTAGTGTGTACTCTTATTGTACTGTAGTGTGTACTATTATAGTACTGTAGTGTGTGTATTATTATAGTTTTGTAGTGTGTGTACTATTATATTACTGTAGTGTGCACTATTTTTGTACTGTAGTGTGTACTATTATAGTACTGTAGTGTGTACTATTATAGTACTGTAGTGGGTGTACTATTATTGTACTGTAGTGTATACTATTATAGTACTGTAGTGTGTACTATTATAGTACTGTAGTGTGTACTATTATAGTACTGTAGGGTGTGTACTATTATTGTACTGTATTGTATACTATTATAGTACTGTAGTGTGTACTACTATAGTACTGTAGTGTGTACTATTATTGTACTGTAGTGTGTAATATTATTGTACTGTAGTGTGTACTATTATTGTACTGTAGTGTGTGTACTATTATAGTACTGTAATGTGTACTATTATTGTACTGTAGTGTGTGTACTATTATTGTACTGTAGTGTGTACTATTATAGTGTTGTAGTCTGTACACTTATTGTACTGTAGTGTGTACTATTATAGTACTGTAGTGTGTACTATTATAGTACTGTAGTGTGTACTATTATAGTACTGTAGTGTGTGTACTATTATAGTACTGTAGTGTGTGTACTATTATTGTACTGTAGTGTATACTATTATTGTACTGTAGTGTGTACTATTATAGTACTGTAGTGTGTACTATTATAGTACTGTAGTGTGCACTATTATAGTACTGTAGTGTGTACTATTATTGTACTGTAGTGTGTACTATTATAGTACTGTAGTGTGTACTATTATAGTACTGTAGTGTGTACTATTATAGTACTGTAGTGTGTACTATTATAAAACTGTAGTGTGTAGTATTATAGTACTGTAGTGTGTATTATTATAGTACTGTAGTGTGAACTATTATAGTACTGTAGTGTGTACTATTATAGTACTGTAGTGTGTACTATTATAGTACTGTAGTGTGTACTATTATAGTACTGTAGTGTGTGTACTATTATTGTACTGAAGTGTGTACTATTATTGTCTTGTAGTGTGTACTATTATAGTACTGTAGTGTGTATTATTATAGGACTGTAGTGTGTACTATTATAGTACTGTAGTGTGTACTATTATAGTACTGTAGTGTGTGTACAATTATAGTACTGTAGTGTGTGTACTATTATTGTACTGTAGTGTGTACTATTATAGTACTGTAGTGTTTACTATTATAGTACTGTAGTGTGTACTATTATAGTACTGTAGTGTCTACTATTATTGTACTGTAGTGTGTACTATTATTGTACTGTAGTGTGTACTATTATAGTACTGTAGTGTGTACTATTATGGTACTGTAGTGTGTACTATTATAGTACTGTAGTGTGTACTGTAATTGTACTGTAGTGTGTACTATTATTGTACTGTTGTGTGTACTATTATAGTACTGTAGTGTGTACTATTATTGTACTCTAGTTTGTACTATTATTGTAATGTAGTGTATACTATTATTGTACTGTAGTGTATACTATTATAGTACTGTAGTGTGTACTATTATTGTACTGTAGTGTATACTATTATAGTAGTGTAGTGTGTACTACTATAGTACTGTAGTGTGTACTACTATAGTACTGTAGTGTGTACTATTATTGTACTGTAGTGTATACTATTATAGTACTGTAGTGTGTACTATTATAGTACTGTAGTGTATACTATTATAGTACTGTAGTGTGTACTACTATAGTACTGTAGTGTGTACTATTATTGTACTGTAGTGTATACTATTATAGTACTGTAGTGTGTACTACTATAGTACTGTAGTGTGTGTACTATTATTTTACTGTAGTGTCTCTACTATTATAGTACTGTAGTGTGTTCTACTATAGTACTGTAGTGTGTACTATTATAGTATTGTAGTGTGTACTATTATTGTACGGTAGTGTGTACTATTATAGTACTGTAGTGGGTACTATTATTGTACTGTAGTGTGTACTATTATTGTACTGTAGTGTGTACTATTATAGCACTGTAGTGTGTACTATTATTGTACTGTAGTGTGTACTATTATTGTACTGTAATGTTTACTATTATAAAACTGTAGTGTGTACTATTATAGTAGCGTAGTGTGTGTACTATTATAGTACTGTAGTGTATACTACTATAGTACTGTAGTGTGTACTATTATTGTACTGTAGTGTGTACTATTATTGTACTGTAGTGTGTACTATTATTGTACTGTAGTGTGTACTATTATTGTACTGTAGTGTGTACTATTATTGTACTGTAGTGTGTGTACTATTATAGTACTGTGGTGTGTACTATTATTGTACTGTAGTGTGTGTACTATTATAGTGGTGTAGTGTGTACTATTATAGTACTGTAGTGTGTACTATTATTGTACTGTAGTGTGTACTCTTATTGTACTGTAGTGTGTACTATTATAGTACTGTAGTGTGTACTATTATTGTACTGTAGTTTGTACTATAATTGTACTGTAGTGTGTACTATTATTGTACTGTAGTGTGTACTATTATTGTACTGTAGTGTGTACTATTATAGTACTGTAGTGTGTACTATTATAGTACTGTAGTGTGTGTACTATTATTGTACTGTAGTGTATTCTATTATAGTACTGTAGTGTGTACTATTATAGTACTGTAGTGTGTACTATTATAGTACTGTAGGGTGTGTACTATTATTGTACTGTAGTGTATACTATAATAGTACTGTAGTGTGTACTACTATAGTACTGTAGTGTGTACTATTATTGTACTGTAGTGTGTACTATTATTGTACTGAAGTGTGTACTATTATTTTACTGTAGTGTGTGTACTATTATAGTACTGTAGTGTGTACTATTATTGTACTGTAGTGTGTGTACTATTATAGAAGTGCAGTGTGTACTATTATAGTACTGTAGTGTGTACTATTATTGTACTGTAGTGTGTACTCTTATTGTACTGTAGTGTGTACTATTATAGTACTGTAGTGTGTGTTTTATTATAGTACTGTAGTGTGTGTACTATTATAGTACTGTAGTGTGCACTATTTTTGTACTGTAGTGTGTACTATTATAGTACTGTAGTGTGTACTATTATAGTACTGTAGTGTGTGTACTATTATTGTACTGTAGTGTATACTATTATAGTACTGTAGTGTGTACTATTATAGTACTGTAGTGTGTACTATTATAGTACTGTAGGGTGTGTACTATTATTGTACTGTATTGTATACTATTATAGTACTGTATTGTGTACTACTATAGTACTGTAGTGTGTACTATTATTGTACTGTAGTGTGTACTATTATTGTACTGTAGTGTGTACTATTATTGTACTGTAGTGTGTGTACTATTATAGTACTGTAGTGTGTACTATTATTGTACTGTAGTGTGTGTACTATTATTGTACTGTAGTGTGTACTATTATAGTACTGTAGTGTGTACTCTTATTGTACTGTAGTGTGTACTATTATAGTACTGTAGTGTGTACTATTATTGTACTGTAGTGTGTACTATAATTGTACTGTAGTTTGTACTATAATTGTACTGTAGTGTGTACTATTATAGTACTGTAGTGTGTACTATTATTGTACTGTAGTGTGTACTATTATAGTACTGTAGTGTGTGTACTATTATAGTACTGTAGTGTGTACTATTATAGTACTGTAGTGTGTGTACTATTATAGTACTGTAGTGTGTACTATTATAGTACTGTAGTGTGTGTACTATTATTGTACTGTAGTGTATACTATTATTGTACTGTAGTGTGTACTATTATAGGACTGTAGTGTGTACTATTATAGTACTGTAGTGTGTACTATTATTTTACTGTAGTGTGTGTACTATTATAGTATTGTAGTGTGTACTATTATAGTACTGTAGTGTGTGTACTATTACAGTACTGTAGTGTGTGTACTATTATTGTACTGTAGTGTGTACTATTATAGTACTGTAGTGTGTACTATTATAGTACTGTAGTGTGCACTATTACAGTACTGTAGTGTGTACTATTATAGTACTGTAGTGTGTACTATTATAGTACTGTAGTGTGTAGTATTATAGTACTGTAGTGTGTACTATTATAGTACTGTAGTGTGAACTATTATAGTACTGTAGTGTGTACTATTATAGTACTGTAGTGTGTATTATTATAGTACTGTAGTGTGTACTATTATAGTACTGTAGTGTGTACTATTATAGTACTGTAGTGTGCACTATTACAGTACTGTAGTGTGTACTATTATAGTACTGTAGTGTGACTATTATTGTACTGTAGTGTGTACTATTATAGTACTGCAGTGTGTACAATTATAGTACTGTAGTGTGTACTATTATAGTACTGTAGTGTGTACTATTATAGTACTGTAGTGTGTAGTATTATAGTACTGTAGTGTGTACTATTATAGTACTGTAGTGTGAACTATTATAGTACTGTAGTGTGTACTATTATAGTACTGTAGTGTGTATTATTATAGTACTGTAGTGTGTACTATTATAGTACTGTAGTGTGTGTACTATTATTGTACTGAAGTGTGTACTATTATTGTACTGTAGTGTGTACTATTATAGTACTGTAGTGTGTACTATTATAGGACGGTAGTGTGTACTATTATAGTACTGTAGTGTGTACTATTATAGTACTGTAGTGTGTGTACAATTATAGTACTGTAGTGTGTACTATTATTGTACTGTAGTGTGTACTATTATAGTACTGTAGTGTTTACTATTATAGTACTGTAGTGTGTACTATTATAGTACTGTAGTGTGTACTATTATTGTACTGTAGTGTGTACTATTATTGTACTGTAGTGTGTACTATTATAGGACTGTAGTGTGTACTATTATGGTACTGTAGTGTGTACTATTAGAGTACCGTAGTGTGTACTATAATTGTACTGTAGTGTGTACTATTATTGTACTGTAGAGTGTACTATTATTGTACTGTAGTGTGTACTATTATAGTACTGTAGTGTGTACTATTATAGTACTGTAGTGTGTGTACTATTATTGTACTGTAGTGTATTCTATTATAGT
Source organism: Meconema thalassinum (assembly GCA_946902985.2). Taxonomy (NCBI): domain Eukaryota; kingdom Metazoa; phylum Arthropoda; class Insecta; order Orthoptera; family Tettigoniidae; genus Meconema; species Meconema thalassinum. The sequence continues at coordinate 533,695,916 of OX336393.1, read as the reverse complement.
ACTGTAGTGTGTACTATTATAGTACTGTAGTGTGTACTATTATAGTACTGTAGGGTGTGTACTATTATTGTACTGTAGTGTATAGTATTATAGTACTGTAGTGTGTACTACTATAGTACTGTAGTGTGTACTATTATTGTACTGTAGTGTGTACTATGATTGTACTGTAGTGTGTACTATTATTGTACTGTAGTGTGTGTACTATTATAGTACTGTAGTGTGTACTATTATTGTACTGTAGTGTGTGTACTATTATAGTAGTGTAGTGTGTACTATTATAGTACTGTAGTGTGTACTATTATTGTACTGTAGTGTGTACTCTTATTGTACTGTAGTGTGTACTATTATAGTACTGTAGTGTGTACTATTATAGTACTGTGGTGTGTGTATTATTATAGTACTGTAGTGTGTGTACTATTATAGTATTGTAGTGTGCACTATTTTTTGTACTGTAGTGTGTACTATTATAGTACTGTAGTGTGTACTATTATAGTACTGTAGTGGGTGTACTATTATTGTACTGTAGTGTATACTATTATAGTACTGTAGTGTGTACTATTATAGTACTGTAGTGTGTACTATTATAGTACTGTAGGGTGTGTACTATTATTGTACTGTATTGTATACTATTATAGTACTGTAGTGTGTACTACTATAGTACTGTAGTGTGTACTATTATTGTACTGTAGTGTGTAATATTATTGTACTGTAGTGTGTACTATTATTGTACTGTAGTGTGTGTACTATTATAGTACTGTAATGTGTACTATTATTGTACTGTAGTGTGTGTACTATTATTGTACTGTTGTGTGTACTATTATAGTACTGTAGTGTGTACTATTAGAGTACTGTAGTGTGTACTATTATAGTACTGTAGTGTGTGTACTATTATAGTACTGTAGTGTGTGTACTATTATTGTACTGTAGTGTATACTATTATTGTACTGTAGTGTGTACTATTATAGTACTGTAGTGTGTACTATTATAGTACTGTAGTGTGCACTATTATAGTACTGTAGTGTGTACTATTATTGTACTGTAGTGTGTACTATTATAGTACTGTAGTGTGTACTATTATAGTACTGTAGTGTGTACTATTATAGTACTGTAGTGTGTACTATTATAAAACTGTAGTGTGTAGTATTATAGTACTGTAGTGTGTACTATTATAGTACTGTAGTGTGAACTATTATAGTACTGTAGTGTGTACTATTATAGTACTATAGTGTGTACTATTATAGTACTGTAGTGTGTACTATTATAGTACTGTAGTGTGTGTACTATTATTGTACTGAAGTGTGTACTATTATTGTCTTGTAGTGTGTACTATTATAGTACTGTAGTGTGTATTATTATAGGACTGTAGTGTGTACTATTATAGTACTGTAGTGTGTACTATTATAGTACTGTAGTGTGTGTACAATTATAGTACTGTAGTGTGTGTACTATTATTGTACTGTAGTGTGTACTATTATAGTACTGTAGTGTTTACTATTATAGTACTGTAGTGTGTACTATTATAGTACTGTAGTGTCTACTATTATTGTACTGTAGTGTGTACTATTATTGTACTGTAGTGTGTACTATTATAGTACTGTAGTGTGTACTATTATGGTACTGTAGTGTGTACTATTATAGTACTGTAGTGTGTACTGTAATTGTACTGTAGTGTGTACTATTATTGTACTGTTGTGTGTACTATTATAGTACTGTAGTGTGTACTATTATTGTACTCTAGTTTGTACTATTATTGTACTGTAGTGTATACTATTATTGTACTGTAGTGTATACTATTATAGTACTGTAGTGTGTACTATTATTGTACTGTAGTGTATACTATTATAGTAGTGTAGTGTGTACTACTATAGTACTGTAGTGTGTACTACTATAGTACTGTAGTGTGTACTATTATTGTACTGTAGTGTATACTATTATAGTACTGTAGTGTGTACTATTATAGTACTGTAGTGTATACTATTATAGTACTGTAGTGTGTACTACTATAGTACTGTAGTGTGTACTATTATTGTACTGTAGTGTATACTATTATAGTACTGTAGTGTGTACTACTATAGTACTGTAGTGTGTGTACTATTATTTTACTGTAGTGTCTGTACTATTATAGTACTGTAGTGTGTTCTACTATAGTACTGTAGTGTGTACTATTATAGTATTGTAGTGTGTACTATTATTGTACTGTAGTGTGTACTATTATAGTACTGTAGTGGGTACTATTATTGTACTGTAGTGTGTACTATTATTGTACTGTAGTGTGTACTATTATAGCACTGTAGTGTGTACTATTATTGTACTGTAGTGTGTACTATTATTGTACTGTAATGTTTACTATTATAGTACTGTAGTGTGTACTATTATAGTAGCGTAGTGTGTGTACTATTATAGTACTGTAGTGTATACTACTATAGTACTGTAGTGTGTACTATTATTGTACTGTAGTGTGTACTATTATAGTACTGTAGTGTGTACTATTATAGTACTGTAGTGTGTACTATTATTGTACTGTAGTGTGTACTATTATTGTACTGTAGTGTGTACTATTATAGTACTGTAGTGTGTACTATTATAGTACTGTAGTGTGTACTATTATTGTACTGTAGTGTGTACTATTATAGTACTGTAGTGTGTGTACTATTATTGTACTGTAGTGTGTACTATTATAGTACTGTAGTGTGTACTATTATAGTACTGTAGTGTGCACTATTATAGTACTGTAGTGGGTACTATTATTGTACTGTAGTGTGTACTATTATTGTACTGTAGTGTGTACTATTATAGCACTGTAGTGTGTACTATTATTGTACTGTAGTGTGTACTATTATTGTACTGTAATGTTTACTATTATAGTACTGTAGTGTGTACTATTATAGTAGCGTAGTGTGTGTACTATTATAGTACTGTAGTGTATACTACTATAGTACTGTAGTGTGTACTATTATTGTACTGTAGTGTGTACTATTATAGTACTGTAGTGTGTACTATTATTGTACTGTAGTGTGTACTATTATAGTACTGTTGTGTGTACTATTATAGTACTGTAGTGTGTACTATTATTGTACTGTAGTGTGTACTATTATAGTACTGTAGTGTGTGTACTATTATAGTACTGTAGTGTGTACTATTATAGTACTGTAGTGTGTGTACTATTATTGTACTGTAGTGTATACTATTATTGTACTGTAGTGTATACTATTATAGTACTGTAGTGTGTACTATTATAGGACTGTAGTGTGTACTGTTATAGTACTGTAGTGTGTACTATTATTTTACTGTAGTGTGTGTACTATTATAGTACTGTAGTGTGTACTATTATAGTACTGTAGTGTGTGTACTATTATAGTACTGTAGTGTGTGTACTATTATTGTACTGTAGTGTGTACTATTATAGTACTGTAGTGTGTACTATTATAGTACTGTAGTGTGCACTATTATAGTACTGTAGTGTGTACTATTATTGTACTGTAGTGTGTACTATTATAGTACTGTAGTGTGTACTATTATAGTACTGTAGTGTGTACTATTATAGTACTGTAGTGTGTACTATTATAGTACTGTAGTGTGTAGTATTATAGTATTGTAGTGTGTACTATTATAGTACTGTAGTGTGAACTAATATAGTACTGTAGTGTGTACTATTATAGTACTGTAGTGTGTACTATTATAGTACTGTAGTGTGTACTATTATAGTACTGTAGTGTGTACTATTATAGTACTGTAGTGTGTACTATTATAGTACTGTAGTGTGTACTATTATAGTACTGTAGTTTGTATACTATTATTGTACTGTAGTGTGTACTATTATTGTACTGTAGTGTGTACTCTTATAGTACTGTAGTGTGTACTATTATTGTACTGTAGTGTGTACTATTATAGTACTGTAGTGTGTACTATTATAGTACTGTAGTGTATACTATTATAGTACTGTAGTGTGTACTATTATAGTACTGTAGTGTGTACTATTATAGTACTGTAGTGTGTAATATTATTGTACTGTAGTGTATACTATTAGAGTACTGTAGTGTGTACTACTATAGTACTGTAGTGTGTACTACTATACTACTGTAGTGTGTACTATTATTGTACTGTAGTGTATACTATTATAGTACTGTAGTGTGTACTATTATAGTACTGTAGTGTGTGTACTATTATTGTACTGTAGTGTATTCTATTATAGTACTGTAGTGTGTACTATTATAGTACTGTAGTGTGTACTATTATAGTACTGTAGGGTGTGTACTATTATTGTACTGTAGTGTATACTATTATAGTACTGTAGTGTGTACTACTATAGTACTGTAGTGTGTACTATTATTGTACTGTAGTGTGTACTATGATTGTACTGTAGTGGGTATTATTATTGTACTGTAGTGTGTGTACTATTATAGTACTGTAGTGTGTACTATTATTGTACTGTAGTGTGTGTACTATTATAGTAGTGTAGTGTGTACTATTATAGTACTGTAGTGTGTACTATTATAGTACTGTAGTGTGTAATATTATTGTACTGTAGTGTATACTATTAGAGTACTGTAGTGTGTACTACTATAGTACTGTAGTGTGTACTACTATACTACTGTAGTGTGTACTATTATTGTCCTGTAGTGTATACTATTATAGTACTGTAGTGTGTACTATTATTGTACTGTAGTGTGTGTACTATTATTGTACTGTAGTGTATTCTATTATAGTACTGTAGTGTGTACTATTATAGTACTGTAGTGTGTACTATTATAGTACTGTAGTTTGTACTATTATAGTACTGTAGTGTGTACTATTATTGTACTGTAGTGTGTACTATTATAGTACTGTAGTGTGTACTATTATTGTACTGTAGTGTGTACTATTATTGTTCTGTAGTGTGTACTATTATAGTACTGTAGTGTGTACTATTATAGTACTGTAGTGTGCTTTATTATAGTACTGTAGTGTGTACTATTATTGTACTGTAGTGTGTACTATTATAGTACTGTAGTGTGTACTATTATAGTACTGTAGTGTGTACTATTATAGTACTGTAGTGTGTAGTATTATTGTACTGTAGTGTGTACTATTATAGTACTGTAGTGTGAACTATTATAGTACTGTAGTGTGTACTATTATAGTACTGTAGTGTGTACTATTATAGTACTGTAGTGTGTACTATTATTGTCTTGTAGTGTGTACTATTATAGTACTGTAGTGTGTACTATTATAGGACTGTAGTGTGTACTATTATAGTACTGTAGTGTGTACTATTATAGGACTGTAGTGTGTACTAGTATAGTACTGTAGTGTGTACTATTATAGTACTGTAGTGTGTGTACAATTATAGTACTGTAGTGTGTGTACTATTATTGTACTGTAGTGTGTACTATTATAGTACTGTAGTGTTTACTATTATAGTACTGTAGTGTGTACTATTATAGTACTGTAGTGTGTACTATTATTGTACTGTAGTGTATACTATTATAGTACTGTAGTGTGTGTACTAGTTTAGTACTGTAGTGTGTACTATTATAGTACTGTAGTGTGTACTATTATAGTACTGTAGTGTGTATACTATTATAGTACTGTATTGTGTACCATTATAGTACTTTAGTGTGTATACTATTATTGTACTGTAGTGTGTATACTATTATAGTACTATAATGTGTATACTATTATAGTACTGTAGTGTGAGTACTATTATAGTAGTGTAGTGTGGACTATTATAGTACTGTAGTGTGTACACTATTATAGTACTGTAGTGTGTATACTATTATAGTACTGTAGTGTGAGTACTATTATAGTATTGTAGTGTGAGTAATATTATAGTACTGTAGTGTGGACTATTATAGTACTGTAGTGTGTATACTATTATAGTACTGTAGTGTGTATACTATTATAGTACTGTAGTGTGTATACTTTTATAGTACTGTAGTGTGTACTATTATAGTACTGTAGGGTGTGTACTATTATTGTACTGTAGTGTATACTATTATAGTACTGTAGTGTGTACTACTATAGTACTGTAGTGTGTACTATTATTGTACTGTAGTGTGTACTATTATTGTACTGTAGTGTGTGTACTATTATAGTACTGTAGTGTGTACTATTATTGTACTTTAGTGTGTGTACTATTATAGTAGTGTAGTGTGTACTATTATAGTACTGTAGTGTGTACTATTATTGTACTGTAGTGTGTACTCTTATTGTACTGTAGTGTGTAATATTATAGTACTGTAGTGTGTACTATTATAGTACTGTAGTGTGTGTACTATTATAGTACTGTAGTGTGTGTACTATTATAGTACTGTAGTGTGCACTATTTTTGTACTGTAGTGTGTACTATTATAGTACTGTAGTGTGTACTATTATAGTACTGTAGTGTGTGTACTATTATTGTACTGTAGTGTATACTATTATAGTACTGTAGTGTGTACTATTATAGTACTGTAGTGTGTACTATTATAGTACTGTAGGGTGCGTACTATTATTGTACTGTAGTGTATACTATTATAGTACTGTAGTGTGTACTACTATTGTACTGTACTGTGTACTATTATAGTACTGTAGTGTTTACTATTATAGTACTGTAGGGTGTGTACTATTATTGTACTGTAGTGTGTACTATTATAGTACTGTAGTGTGTACTATTATAGTACTGTAGTGTGTGTACTATTATAGTACTGTAGTGTGTGTACTATTATAGTACTGTAGTGTGCACTATTTTTGTACTGTAGTGTGTACTATTATAGTACTGTAGTGTGTACTATTATAGTACTGTAGTGTTTGTACTATTATTGTACTGTAGTGTATACTATTATAGTACTGTAGTGTGTATTATTATAGTACTGTAGTGTGTACTATTATAGTACTGTAGGGTGTGTACTATTATTGTACTGTAGTGTATACTCTTATAGTACTGTAGTGTGTACTACTATAGTACTGTAGTGTGTACTATTATTGTACTGTAGTGTGTACTATTATTGTACTGTAGTGGGTACTATTATTGTACTGTAGTGTGTGTACTATTATAGTACTGTAGTGTGTACTATTATTGTACTGTAGTGTGTGTACTATTATTGTACTGTAGTGTGTACTATTATAGTACTGTAGTGTGTACTATTATTGTACTGTAGTGTGTACTCTTATTGTACTGTAGTGTGTACTATTATAGTACTGTAGTGTGTACAATTATTGTACTGCAGTGTGTATCATAATTGTTCTGTAGTGTGTACTATTATTGTACTGTGGTGTGTACTATTATAGTACTGTAGTGTGTACTATTATTGTACTGTAGTGTGTACTATTATAGTACTGTAGTGTGTGTACTATTATAGTACTGTAGTGTGTACTATTATAGTACTGTAGTGTGTGTACTATTATTGTGCTGTAGTGTATACTATTATTGTACTGTAGTGTGTACTATTATAGGACTGTAGTGTGTACTATTATAGTACTGTAGTGTGTACTATTATTTTACTGTAGTGTGTGTACTATTATAGTACTGTAGTGTGTACTATTATAGTACTGTAGTGTGTGTACTATTATAGTACTGTAGTGTGTGTACTATTATTGTACTGTAGTGAGTACTATTATAGTACTGTAGTGTGTACTATTATAGTACTGTAGTGTGCATTATTATAGTACTGTAGTGTGTACTATTATAGTACTGTAGTGTGTACTATTATTGTACTGTAGTGTGTACTATTATAGTACTGTAGTGTGTACTATTATAGTACTGTAGTGTGTACTATTATAGTACTTTAGTGTGTACTATTATAGTACTGTAATGTGTACTATTATAGTACTGTATTGTGTACTATTATAGTACTGTAGTGTATACTATTATAGTACTGTAGTGTGTACTATTATAGTACTGTAGTGTGTACTATTATAGTACTGTAGTGTGTACTATTATAGTACTGTAGTGTGTACTATAATAGTACTGTAGTGTGTGTACTATTATTGTACTGAAGTGTGTACTATTATTGTACTGTAGTGTGTACTATTCTAGTACTGTAGTGTGTACTATTATAGGACTGTAGTGTGTACTATTATAGTACTGTAGTGTGTACTATTATAGTACTGTAGTGTGTACTATTATAGTACTGTAGTGTGTACTATTATAGTACTGTAGTGTGTACTATTATTGTACTGTAGTGTGTGTACTATTATAGTACTGTAGTGTGTACTATTATAGTACTGTAGTGTGTACTATTATAGTACTGTAGTGTGTACTATTATAGTACTGTAGTGTTTGTACTATTATAGTACTGTAGTGTGTACTATTATAGTGCTGTTGTGTGTGTACAATTATAGTACTGTAGTGTGTGTACTATTATTGTACTGTAGTGTGTACTATTATAGTACTGTAGTGTGTACTATTATATTACTGTAGTGTGTACTATTATAGTACTGTAGTGTGTACTATTATTGTACTGTAGTGTGTACTATTATTGTACTGTAGTGTGTACTATTATAGTACTGTATTGTGTGTACTATTATAGTACTGTAGTGTGCACTATTTTTGTACTGTAGTGTGTACTATTATAGTACTGTAGTGTGTACTATTATAGTACTGTAGTGTGTGTACTATTATTGTACTGTAGTGTGTACTATTATAGTACTGTAGTGTGTACTATTATAGTACTGTAGGGTGTGTACTATTATTGTACTGTAGTGTATACTATTATAGTACTGTAGTGTGTACTACTATAGTACTGTAGTGTGTACTATTATTGTACTGTAGTGTGTACTATTATTGTACTGTAGTGTGTACTATTATTGTACTGTAGTGTGTGTACTATTATAGTACTGTGGTGTGTACTATTATTGTACTGTAGTGTGTGTACTATTATAGTGGTGTAGTGTGTACTATTATAGTACTGTAGTGTGTACTATTATTGTACTGTAGTGTGTACTCTTATTGTACTGTAGTGTGTACTATTATAGTACTGTAGTGTGTACTATTATTGTACTGTAGTGTGTACTATAATTGTACTGTAGTGTGTACTATTATTGTACTGTAGTGTGTACTATTATTGTACTGTAGTGTGTACTATTATAGTACTGTAGTGTGTACTATTATAGTACTGTATTGTGTGTACTATTATTGTACTGTAGTGTATTCTATTATAGTACTGTAGTGTGTACTATTATAGTACTGTAGTGTGTACTATAATAGTACTGTAGGGTGTGTACTATTATTGTACTGTAGTGTATACTATAATAGTACTGTAGTGTGTACTACTATAGTACTGTAGTGTGTACTATTATTGTACTGTAGTGTGTACTATTATTGTACTGAAGTGTGTACTATTATTTTACTGTAGTGTGTGTACTATTATAGTACTGTAGTGTGTACTATTATTGTACTGTAGTGTGTGTACTATTATAGTAGTGCAGTGTGTACTATTATAGTACTGTAGTGTGTACTATTATTGTACTGTAGTGTGTACTCTTATTGTACTGTAGTGTGTACTATTATAGTACTGTAGTGTGTGTTTTATTATAGTACTGTAGTGTGTGTACTATTATAGTACTGTAGTGTGCACTATTTTTGTACTGTAGTGTGTACTATTATAGTACTGTAGTGTGTACTATTATAGTACTGTAGTGTGTGTACTATTATTGTACTGTAGTGTATACTATTATAGTACTGTAGTGTGTACTATTATAGTACTGTAGTGTGTACTATTATAGTACTGTAGGGTGTGTACTATTATTGTACTGTATTGTATACTATTATAGTACTGTAGTGTGTACTACTATAGTACTGTAGTGTGTTCTATTATTGTACTGTAGTGTGTACTATTATTGTACTGTAGTGTGTACTATTATTGTACTGTAGTGTGTGTACTATTATAGTACTGTAGTGTGTACTATTATTGTACTGTAGTGTGTGTACTATTATTGTACTGTAGTGTGTACTATTATAGTACTGTAGTGTGTACTCTTATTGTACTGTAGTGTGTACTATTATAGTACTGTAGTGTGTACTATTATTGTACTGTAGTGTGTACTATAATTGTACTGTAGTGTGTACTATAATTGTACTGTAGTGTGTACTATTATAGTACTGTAGTGTGTACTATTATTGTACTGTAGTGTGTACTATTATAGTACTGTAGTGTGTGTACTATTATAGTACTGTAGTGTGTACTATTATAGTACTGTAGTGTGTGTACTATTATAGTACTGTAGTGTGTACTATTATAGTACTGTAGTGTGTGTACTATTATTGTACTGTAGTGTATACTATTATTGTACTGTAGTGTGTACTATTATAGGACTGTAGTGTGTACTATTATAGTACTGTAGTGTGTACTATTATTTTACTGTAGTGTGTGTACTATTATAGTATTGTAGTGTGTACTATTATAGTACTGTAGTGTGTGTACTATTATAGTACTGTAGTGTGTGTACTATTATTGTACTGTAGTGTGTACTATTATAGTACTGTAGTGTGTACTATTATAGTACTGTAGTGTGCACTATTATAGTACTGTAGTGTGTACTATTATAGTACTGTAGTGTGTACAATTATAGTACTGTAGTGTGTACTATTATAGTACTGTAGTGTGTACTATTATAGTACTGTAGTGTGTAGTATTATAGTACTGTAGTGTGTACTATTATAGTACTGTAGTGTGAACTATTATAGTACTGTAGTGTGTACTATTATAGTACTGTAGTGTGTATTATAGTACTGTAGTGTGTACTATAATAGTACTGTAGTGTGTGTACTATTATTGTACTGAAGTGTGTACTATTATTGTACTGTAGTGTGTACTATTATAGTACTGTAGTGTGTACTATTATAGGACGGTAGTGTGTACTATTATAGTACTGTAGTGTGTACTATTATAGTACTGTAGTGTGTGTACAATTATAGTACTGTAGTGTGTACTATTATTGTACTGTAGTGTGTACTATTATAGTACTGTAGTGTTTACTATTATAGTACTGTAGTGTGTACTATTATAGTACTGTAGTGTGTACTATTATTGTACTGTAGTGTGTACTATTATTGTACTGTAGTGTGTACTATTATAGGACTGTAGTGTGTACTATTATGGTACTGTAGTGTGTACTATTAGAGTACTGTAGTGTGTACTATAATTGTACTGTAGTGTGTACTATTATTGTACTGTAGAGTGTACTATTATTGTACTGTAGTGTGTACTATTATAGTACTGTAGTGTGTACTATTATAGTACTGTAGTGTGTGTACTATTATTGTACTGTAGTGTATTCTATTATAGTACTGTAGTGTGTACTATTATAGTACTGTAGTGTGTACTATTATAGTACTGTAGGGTGTGTACTATTATTGTACTGTAGTGTATAGTATTATAGTACTGTAGTGTGTACTACTATAGTACTGTAGTGTGTACTATTATTGTACTGTAGTGTGTACTATGATTGTACTGTAGTGTGTACTATTATTGTACTGTAGTGTGTGTACTATTATAGTACTGTAGTGTGTACTATTATTGTACTGTAGTGTGTGTACTATTATAGTAGTGTAGTGTGTACTATTATAGTACTGTAGTGTGTACTATTATTGTACTGTAGTGTGTACTCTTATTGTACTGTAGTGTGTACTATTATAGTACTGTAGTGTGTACTATTATAGTACTGTAGTGTGTGTATTATTATAGTACTGTAGTGTGTGTACTATTATAGTACTGTAGTGTGCACTATTTTTTGTACTGTAGTGTGTACTATTATAGTACTGTAGTGTGTACTATTATAGTACTGTAGTGGGTGTACTATTATTATACTGTAGTGTATACTATTATAGTACTGTAGTGTGTACTATTATAGTACTGTAGTGTGTACTATTATAGTACTGTAGGGTGTGTACTATTATTGTACTGTATTGTATACTATTATAGTACTGTAGTGTGTACTACTATAGTACTGTAGTGTGTTCTATTATTGTACTGTAGTGTGTAATATTATTGTACTGTAGTGTGTACTATTATTGTACTGTAGTGTGTGTACTATTATAGTACTGTAATGTGTACTATTATTGTACTGTAGTGTGTGTACTATTATTGTACTGTAGTGGGTACTATTATAGTACTGTAGTCTGTACACTTATTGTACTGTAGTGTGTACTATTATAGTACTGTAGTGTGTACTATTATTGTACTGTAGTGTGTACTATAATTGTACTGTAGTGTGTACTATTATTGTACTGTAGTGTGTACTATTATAGTACTGTAGTGTGTACTATTATAGTACTGTAGTGTGTACTATTATTGTACTGTAGTGTGTACTATTATAGTACTGTAGTGTGTGTACTATTATAGTACTGTAGTGTGTACTATTATAGTACTGTAGTGTGTGTACTATTATTGTACTGTAGTGTATACTATTATTGTACTGTAGTGTATACTATTATAGTACTGTAGTGTGTACTATTATAGGACTGTAGTGTGTACTGTTATAGTACTGTAGTGTGTACTATTATTTTACTGTAGTGTGTGTACTATTATAGTACTGTAGTGTGTACTATTATAGTACTGTAGTGTGTGTACTATGATAGTACTGTAGTGTGTGTACTATTATTGTACTGTAGTGTGTACTATTATAGTACTGTAGTGAGCACTATTATAGTACTGTAGTGTGTACTATTATTGTACTGTAGTGTGTACTATTATAGTACTGTAGTGTGTGTACTATTATAGTACTGTAGTGTGTACTATTATAGTACTGTAGTGTGTGTACTATTATTGTACTGTAGTGTATACTATTATTGTACTGTAGTGTATACTATTATAGTAATGTAGTGTGTACTATTATAGGACTGTAGTGTGTACTGTTATAGTACTGTAGTGTGTACTATTATTTTACTGTAGTGTGTGTACTATTATAGTACTGTAGTGTGTACTATTATAGTACTGTAGTGTGTGTACTATGATAGTACTGTAGTGTGTGTACTATTATTGTACTGTAGTGTGTACTATTATAGTACTGTAGTGTGCACTATTATAGTACTGTAGTGTGTACTATTATTGTACTGTAGTGTGTACTATTATAGTACTGTAGTGTGTACTATTATAGTACTGTAGTGTGTACTATTATAGTACTGTAGTGTGTACTATTATAGTACTGTAGTGTGTAGTATTATAGTACTGTAGTGTGTACTATTATAGTACTGTAGTGTGAACTATTATAGTACTGTAGTGTGTACTATTATAGTACTGAAGTGTGTACTATTATAGTACTGTAGTGTGTACTATTATAGTACTGTAGTGTGTGTACTATTATTGTACTGAAGTGTGTACTATTATTGTCTTGTAGTGTGTACTATTATAGTACTGTAGTGTGTACCATTATAGTACTGTAGTGTGTACTATTATAGTACTGTAGTGTGTGTACAATTATAGTACTGTAGTGTGTGTACTATTATTGTACTGTAGTGTGTACTATTATAGTACTGTAGTGTTTACTATTATAGTACTGTAGTGTGTACTATTATAGTACTGTAGTGTGTACTATTATTGTACTGTAGTGTGTACTATTATTGTACTGTAGTGAGTACTATTATAGTACTGTAGTGTGTACTATTATGGTACTGTAGTGTGTACTATTATATTACTGTAGTGTGTACTGTAATTGTACTGTAGTGTGTACTATTATTGTACTGTTGTGTGTACTATTATAGTACTGTAGTGTGTACTATTATTGTACTCTAGTTTGTACTATTATTGTACTGTAGTATATACTATTATTGTACTGTAGTGTATACTATTATAGTACTGTAGTGTGTACTATTATTGTACTGTAGTGTATACTATTATAGTAGTGTAGTGTGTACTACTATAGTACTGTAGTGTGTACTACTATAGTACTGTAGTGTGTACTATTATTGTACTGTAGTGTATACTATTATAGTACTGTAGTGTGTACTATTATAGTACTGTAGTGTATACTATTATAGTACTGTAGTGTGTACTACTATAGTACTGTAGTGTGTACTACTATAGTACTGTAGTGTGTACTATTATTGTACTGTAATGTATACTATTATAGTACTGTAGTGTGTACTACTATAGTACTGTAGTGTGTGTACTATTATTTTACTGTAGTGTCTGTACTATTATAGTACTGTAGTGTGTTCTACTATAGTACTGTAGTGTGTACTATTATAGTATTGTAGTGTGTACTATTATTGTACTGTAGTGTGTACTATTATAGTACTGTAGTGGGTACTATTATTGTACTGTAGTGTGTACTATTATTGTACTGTAGTGTGTACTATTATAGCACTGTAGTGTGTACTATTATTGTACTGTAGTGTGTACTATTATTGTACTGTAATATGTACTATTATAGTACTGTAGTGTGTACTATTATAGTAGAGTAGTGTGTGTACTATTATAGTACTGCAGTGTATACTACTATAGTACTGTAGTGTGTACTATTATTGTACTGTAGTGTGTACTATTATAGTACTGTAGTGTGTACTATTATTGTACTGTAGTGTGTACTATTATTGTACTGTAGTGTGTACTATTATAGTACTGTAGTGTGTGTACTATTATAATACTGTAGTGTATACTACTATAGTACTGTAGTGTGTACTATTATAGTACTGTAGTGTGTGTACTATTATAGTACTGTAGTGTATACTACTATAGTACTGTAGTGTGTACTATTATTGTACTGTAGTGTGTACTATTATAGTACTGTAGTGTGTACTATTATTGTACTGTAGTGTGTACTATTATAGTAATGTTGTGTGTACTATTATAGTACTGTAGTGTGTACTATTATTGTACTGTAGTGTGTACTATTATAGTACTGTAGTGTGTACTATTATTGTACTCTAGTGTGTACTATTATTGTTCTGTAATGTGTACTATTATAGTACTGTAGTGTGTACTATTATAGTACTGTAGTGTGTACTATTATAGTACTGTAGTGTGTACTATTATAGTACTGTAGTTTGTATACTATTATTGTACTGGAGTGTGTACTATTATTGTACTGTAGTGTGTACTCTTATAGTACTGTAGTGTGTACTATTATTGTACTGTAGTGTGTACTATTATAGTACTGTAGTGTGTACTATTATAGTACTGTAGTGTGTACTATTATAGTACTGTAGTGTGTACTATTATAGTGCTGTAGTGTGTACTATTATTGTAATGTAGTGTATACTATTAGAGTACTGTAGTGTGTACTACTATAGTACTGTAGTGTGTACTACTATACTACTGTAGTGTGTACTATTATTGTACTGTAGTGTATACTATTATAGTACTGTAGTGTGTACTATTATAGTACTGTAGTGTGTGTACTATTATTGTACTGTAGTGTATTCTATTATAGTACTGTAGTGTGTACTATTATAGTACTGTAGTGTGTACTATTATAGTACTGTAGGGTGTGTACTATTATTGTACTGTAGTGTATACTATTATAGTACTGTAGTGTGTACTACTATAGTACTGTAGTGTGTACTATTATTGTACTGTAGTGTGTACTATTATTGTACTGTAGTGTGTACTCTTATAGTACTGTAGTGTGTACTATTATTGTACTGTAGTGTGTACTATTATAGTACTGTAGTGTGTACTATTATAGTACTGTAGTGTATACTATTATAGTACTGTAGTGTGTACTATTATAGTACTGAAGTGTGTACTATTATAGTACTGTAGTGTGTACTATGATTGTACTGTAGTGTGTACTATTATTGTACTGTAGTGTGTGTACTATTATAGTACTGTAGTGTGTACTATTATTGTACTGTAGTGTGTGTACTATTATAGTAGTGTAGTGTGTACTATTATAGTACTGTAGTGTGTACTATTATTGTACTGTAGTGTGTACTCTTATTGTACTGTAGTGTGTACTATTATAGTACTGTAGTGTGTGTATTATTATAGTTTTGTAGTGTGTGTACTATTATATTACTGTAGTGTGCACTATTTTTGTACTGTAGTGTGTACTATTATAGTACTGTAGTGTGTACTATTATAGTACTGTAGTGGGTGTACTATTATTGTACTGTAGTGTATACTATTATAGTACTGTAGTGTGTACTATTATAGTACTGTAGTGTGTACTATTATAGTACTGTAGGGTGTGTACTATTATTGTACTGTATTGTATACTATTATAGTACTGTAGTGTGTACTACTATAGTACTGTAGTGTGTACTATTATTGTACTGTAGTGTGTAATATTATTGTACTGTAGTGTGTACTATTATTGTACTGTAGTGTGTGTACAATTATAGTACTGTAATGTGTACTATTATTGTACTGTAGTGTGTGTACTATTATTGTACTGTAGTGTGTACTATTATAGTGTTGTAGTCTGTACACTTATTGTACTGTAGTGTGTACTATTATAGTACTGTAGTGTGTACTATTATAGTACTGTAGTGTGTACTATTATAGTACTGTAGTGTGTGTACTATTATAGTACTGTAGTGTGTGTACTATTATTGTACTGTAGTGTATACTATTATTGTACTGTAGTGTGTACTATTATAGTACTGTAGTGTGTACTATTATAGTACTGTAGTGTGCACTATTATAGTACTGTAGTGTGTACTATTATTGTACTGTAGTGTGTACTATTATAGTACTGTAGTGTGTACTATTATAGTACTGTAGTGTGTACTATTATAGTACTGTAGTGTGTACTATTATAAAACTGTAGTGTGTAGTATTATAGTACTGTAGTGTGTATTATTATAGTACTGTAGTGTGAACTATTATAGTACTGTAGTGTGTACTATTATAGTACTGTAGTGTGTACTATTATAGTACTGTAGTGTGTACTATTATAGTACTGTAGTGTGTGTACTATTATTGTACTGAAGTGTGTACTATTATTGTCTTGTAGTGTGTACTATTATAGTACTGTAGTGTGTATTATTATAGGACTGTAGTGTGTACTATTATAGTACTGTAGTGTGTACTATTATAGTACTGTAGTGTGTGTACAATTATAGTACTGTAGTGTGTGTACTATTATTTTACTGTAGTGTGTACTATTATAGTACTGTAGTGTTTACTATTATAGTACTGTAGTGTGTACTATTATAGTACTGTAGTGTCTACTATTATTGTACTGTAGTGTGTACTATTATTGTACTGTAGTGTGTACTATTATAGTACTGTAGTGTGTACTATTATGGTACTGTAGTGTGTACTATTATAGTACTGTAGTGTGTACTGTAATTGTACTGTAGTGTGTACTATTATTGTACTGTTGTGTGTACTATTATAGTACTGTAGTGTGTACTATTATTGTACTCTAGTTTGTACTATTATTGTAATGTAGTGTATACTATTATTGTACTGTAGTGTATACTATTATAGTACTGTAGTGTGTACTATTATTGTACTGTAGTGTATACTATTATAGTAGTGTAGTGTGTACTACTATAGTACTGTAGTGTGTACTACTATAGTACTGTAGTGTGTACTATTATTGTACTGTAGTGTATACTATTATAGTACTGTAGTGTGTACTATTATAGTACTGTAGTGTATACTATTATAGTACTGTAGTGTGTACTACTATAGTACTGTAGTGTGTACTATTATTGTACTGTAGTGTATACTATTATAGTACTGTAGTGTGTACTACTATAGTACTGTAGTGTGTGTACTATTATTTTACTGTAGTGTCTGTACTATTATAGTACTGTAGTGTGTTCTACTATAGTACTGTAGTGTGTACTATTATAGTATTGTAGTGTGTACTATTATTGTACGGTAGTGTGTACTATTATAGTACTGTAGTGGGTACTATTATTGTACTGTAGTGTGTACTATTATTGTACTGTAGTGTGTACTATTATAGCACTGTAGTGTGTACTATTATTGTACTGTAGTGTGTACTATTATTGTACTGTAATGTTTACTATTATAAAACTGTAGTGTGTACTATTATAGTAGCGTAGTGTGTGTACTATTATAGTACTGTAGTGTATACTACTATAGTACTGTAGTGTGTACTATTATTGTACTGTAGTGTGTACTATTATTGTACTGTAGTGTGTACTATTATTGTACTGTAGTGTGTACTATTATTGTACTGTAGTGTGTACTATTATTGTACTGTAGTGTGTGTACTATTATAGTACTGTGGTGTGTACTATTATTGTACTGTAGTGTGTGTACTATTATACTGGTGTAGTGTGTACTATTATAGTACTGTAGTGTGTACTATTATTGTACTGTAGTGTGTACTCTTATTGTACTGTAGTGTGTACTATTATAGTACTGTAGTGTGTACTATTATTGTACTGTAGTTTGTACTATAATTGTACTGTAGTGTGTACTATTATTGTACTGTAGTGTGTACTATTATTGTACTGTAGTGTGTACTATTATAGTACTGTAGTGTGTACTATTATAGTACTGTAGTGTGTGTACTATTATTGTACTGTAGTGTATTCTATTATAGTACTGTAGTGTGTACTATTATAGTACTGTAGTGTGTACTATTATAGTACTGTAGGGTGTGTACTATTATTGTACTGTAGTGTATACTATAATAGTACTGTAGTGTGTACTACTATAGTACTGTAGTGTGTACTATTATTGTACTGTAGTGTGTACTATTATTGTACTGAAGTGTGTACTATTATTTTACTGTAGTGTGTGTACTATTATAGTACTGTAGTGTGTACTATTATTGTACTGTAGTGTGTGTACTATTATAGAAGTGCAGTGTGTACTATTATAGTACTGTAGTGTGTACTATTATTGTACTGTAGTGTGTACTCTTATTGTACTGTAGTGTGTACTATTATAGTACTGTAGTGTGTGTTTTATTATAGTACTGTAGTGTGTGTACTATTATAGTACTGTAGTGTGCACTATTTTTGTACTGTAGTGTGTACTATTATAGTACTGTAGTGTGTACTATTATAGTACTGTAGTGTGTACTATTATTGTACTGTAGTGTATACTATTATAGTACTGTAGTGTGTACTATTATAGTACTGTAGTGTGTACTATTATAGTACTGTAGGGTGTGTACTATTATTGTACTGTATTGTATACTATTATAGTACTGTATTGTGTACTACTATAGTACTGTAGTGTGTACTATTATTGTACTGTAGTGTGTACTATTATTGTACTGTAGTGTGTACTATTATTGTACTGTAGTGTGTGTACTATTATAGTACTGTAGTGTGTACTATTATTGTACTGTAGTGTGTGTACTATTATTGTACTGTAGTGTGTACTATTATAGTACTGTAGTGTGTACTCTTATTGTACTGTAGTGTGTACTATTATAGTACTGTAGTGTGTACTATTATTGTACTGTAGTGTGTACTATAATTGTACTGTAGTTTGTACTATAATTGTACTGTAGTGTGTACTATTATAGTACTGTAGTGTGTACTATTATTGTACTGTAGTGTGTACTATTATAGTACTGTAGTGTGTGTACTATTATAGTACTGTAGTGTGTACTATTATAGTACTGTAGTGTGTGTACTATTATAGTACTGTAGTGTGTACTATTATAGTACTGTAGTGTGTGTACTATTATTGTACTGTAGTGTATACTATTATTGTACTGTAGTGTGTACTATTATAGGACTGTAGTGTGTACTATTATAGTACTGTAGTGTGTACTATTATTTTACTGTAGTGTGTGTACTATTATAGTATTGTAGTGTGTACTATTATAGTACTGTAGTGTGTGTACTATTACAGTACTGTAGTGTGTGTACTATTATTGTACTGTAGTGTGTACTATTATAGTACTGTAGTGTGTACTATTATAGTACTGTAGTGTGCACTATTACAGTACTGTAGTGTGTACTATTATAGTACTGTAGTGTGACTATTATTGTACTGTAGTGTGTACTATTATAGTACTGCAGTGTGTACAATTATAGTACTGTAGTGTGTACTATTATAGTACTGTAGTGTGTACTATTATAGTACTGTAGTGTGTAGTATTATAGTACTGTAGTGTGTACTATTATAGTACTGTAGTGTGAACTATTATAGTACTGTAGTGTGTACTATTATAGTACTGTAGTGTGTATTATTATAGTACTGTAGTGTGTACTATTATAGTACTGTAGTGTGTGTACTATTATTGTACTGAAGTGTGTACTATTATTGTACTGTAGTGTGTACTATTATAGTACTGTAGTGTGTACTATTATAGGACGGTAGTGTGTACTATTATAGTACTGTAGTGTGTACTATTATAGTACTGTAGTGTGTGTACAATTATAGTACTGTAGTGTGTACTATTATTGTACTGTAGTGTGTACTATTATAGTAATGTAGTGTTTACTATTATAGTACTGTAGTGTGTACTATTATAGTACTGTAGTGTGTACTATTATTGTACTGTAGTGTGTACTATTATTGTACTGTAGTGTGTACTATTATAGGACTGTAGTGTGTACTATTATGGTACTGTAGTGTGTACTATTAGAGTACCGTAGTGTGTACTATAATTGTACTGTAGTGTGTACTATTATTGTACTGTAGAGTGTACTATTATTGTACTGTAGTGTGTACTATTATAGTACTGTAGTGTGTACTATTATAGTACTGTAGTGTGTGTACTATTATTGTACTGTAGTGTATTCTATTATAGTACTGTAGTGTGTACTATTATAGTACTGTAGTGTGTACTATTATAGTACTGTAGGGTGTGTACTATTATTGTACTGTAGTGTATAGTATTATAGTACTGTAGTGTGTACTACTATAGTACTGTAGTGTGTACTATTATTGTACTGTAGTGTGTACTATGATTGTACTGTAGTGTGTACTATTATTGTACTGTTGTGTGTGTACTATTATAGTACTGTAGTGTGTACTATTATTGTACTGTAGTGTGTGTACTATTATAGTAGTGTAGTGTGTACTATTATAGTACTGTAGTGTGTACTATTATTGTACTGTAGTGTGTACTCTTATTGTACTGTAGTGTGTACTATTATAGTACTGTAGTGTGTACTATTATAGTACTGTAGTGTGTGTATTATTATAGTACTGTAGTGTGTGTACTATTATAGTATTGTAGTGTGCACTATTTTTTGTACTGTAGTGTGTACTATTATAGTACTGTAGTGTGTACTATTATAGTACTGTAGTGGGTGTACTATTATTGTACTGTAGTGTATACTATTATAGTACTGTAGTGTGTACTATTATAGTACTGTAGTGTGTACTATTATAGTACTGTAGGGTGTGTACTATTATTGTACTGTATTGTATACTATTATAGTACTGTAGTGTGTACTACTATAGTACTGTAGTGTGTACTATTATTGTACTGTAGTGTGTAATATTATTGTACTGTAGTGTGTACTATTATTGTACTGTAGTGTGTGTACTATTATAGTACTGTAATGTGTACTATTATTGTACTGTAGTGTGTGTACTATTATTGTACTGTTGTGTGTACTATTATAGTACTGTAGTGTGTACTATTAGAGTACTGTAGTGTGTACTATTATAGTACTGTAGTGTGTGTACTATTATAGTACTGTAGTGTGTGTACTATTATTGTACTGTAGTGTATACTATTATTGTACTGTAGTGTGTACTATTATAGTACTGTAGTGTGTACTATTATAGTACTGTAGTGTGCACTATTATAGTACTCTAGTGTGTACTATTATTGTACTGTAGTGTGTACTATTATAGTACTGTAGTGTGTACTATTATAGTACTGTAGTGTGTACTATTATAGTACTGTAGTGTGTACTATTATAAAACTGTAGTGTGTAGTATTATAGTACTGTAGTGTGTACTATTATAGTACTGTAGTGTGAACTATTATAGTACTGTAGTGTGTACTATTATAGTACTATAGTGTGTACTATTATAGTACTGTAGTGTGTACTATTATAGTACTGTAGTGTGTGTACTATTATTGTACTGAATTGTGTACTATTATTGTCTTGTAGTGTGTACTATTATAGTACTGTAGTGTGTATTATTATAGGACTGTAGTGTGTACTATTATAGTACTGTAGTGTGTACTATTATAGTACTGTAGTGTGTGTACAATTATAGTACTGTAGTGTGTGTACTATTATTGTACTGTAGTGTGTACTATTATAGTACTGTAGTGTTTACTATTATAGTACTGTAGTGTGTACTATTATAGTACTGTAGTGTCTACTATTATTGTACTGTAGTGTGTACTATTATTGTACTGTAGTGTGTACTATTATAGTACTGTAGTGTGTACTATTATGGTACTGTAGTGTGTACTATTATAGTACTGTAGTGTGTACTGTAATTGTACTGTAGTGTGTACTATTATTGTACTGTTGTGTGTACTATTATAGTACTGTAGTGTGTACTATTATTGTACTCTAGTTTGTACTATTATTGTACTGTAGTGTATACTATTATTGTACTGTAGTGTATACTATTATAGTACTGTAGTGTGTACTATTATTGTACTGTAGTGTATACTATTATAGTAGTGTAGTGTGTACTACTATAGTACTGTAGTGTGTACTACTATAGTACTGTAGTGTGTACTATTATTGTACTGTAGTGTATACTATTATAGTACTGTAGTGTGTACTATTATAGTACTGTAGTGTATACTATTATAGTACTGTAGTGTGTACTACTATAGTACTGTAGTGTGTACTATTATTGTACTGTAGTGTATACTATTATAGTACTGTAGTGTGTACTACTATAGTACTGTAGTGTGTGTACTATTATTTTACTGTAGTGTCTGTACTACTATAGTACTGTAGTGTGTTCTACTATAGTACTGTAGTGTGTACTATTATAGTATTGTAGTGTGTACTATTATTGTACTGTAGTGTGTACTATTATAGTACTGTAGTGGGTACTATTATTGTATTGTAGTGTGTACTATTATTGTACTGTAGTGTGTACAATTATAGCACTGTAGTGTGTACTATTATTGTACTGTAGTGTGTACTATTATTGTACTGTAATGTTTACTATTATAGTACTGTAGTGTGTACTATTATAGTAGCGTAGTGTGTGTACTATTATAGTACTGTAGTGTATACTACTATAGTACTGTAGTGTGTACTATTATTGTACTGTAGTGTGTACTATTATAGTACTGTAGTGTGTACTATTATAGTACTGTAGTGTGTACTATTATTGTACTGTAGTGTGTACTATTATTGTACTGTAGTGTGTACTATTATAGTACTGTAGTGTGTACTATTATAGTACTGTAGTGTGTACTATTATTGTACTGTAGTGTGTACTATTATAGTACTGTAGTGTGTGTACTATTATTGTACTGTAGTGTGTACTATTATAGTACTGTAGTGTGTACTATTATAGTACTGTAGTGTGCACTATTATAGTACTGTAGTGGGTACTATTATTGTACTGTAGTGTGTACTATTATTGTACTGTAGTGTGTACTATTATAGCACTGTAGTGTGTACTATTATTGTACTGTAGTGTGTACTATTATTGTACTGTAATGTTTACTATTATAGTACTGTAGTGTGTACTATTATAGTAGCGTAGTGTGTGTACTATTATAGTACTGTAGTGTATACTACTATAGTACTGTAGTGTGTACTATTATTGTACTGTAGTGTGTACTATTATAGTACTGTAGTGTGTACTATTATTGTACTGTAGTGTGTACTATTATAGTACTGTTGTGTGTACTATTATAGTACTGTAGTGTGTACTATTATTGTACTGTAGTGTGTACTATTATAGTACTGTAGTGTGTGTACTATTATAGTACTGTAGTGTGTACTATTATAGTACTGTAGTGTGTGTACTATTATTGTACTGTAGTGTATACTATTATTGTACTGTAGTGTATACTATTATAGTACTGTAGTGTGTACTATTATAGGACTGTAGTGTGTACTGTTATAGTACTGTAGTGTGTACTATTATTTTACTGTAGTGTGTGTACTATTATAGTACTGTAGTGTGTACTATTATAGTACTGTAGTGTGTGTACTATTATAGTACTGTAGTGTGTGTACTATTATTGTACTGTAGTGTGTACTATTATAGTACTGTAGTGTGTACTATTATAGTACTGTAGTGTGCACTATTATAGTACTGTAGTGTGTACTATTATTGTACTGTAGTGTGTACTATTATAGTACTGTAGTGTGTACTATTATAGTACTGTAGTGTGTACTATTATAGTACTGTAGTGTGTACTATTATAGTACTGTAGTGTGTAGTATTATAGTATTGTAGTGTGTACTATTATAGTACTGTAGTGTGAACTAATATAGTACTGTAGTGTGTACTATTATAGTACTATAGTGTGTACTATTATAGTACTGTAGTGTGTACTATTATAGTACTGTAGTGTGTACTATTATAGTACTGTAGTTTGTATACTATTATTGTACTGTAGTGTGTACTATTATTGTACTGTAGTGTGTACTCTTATAGTACTGTAGTGTGTACTATTATTGTACTGTAGTGTGTACTATTATAGTACTGTAGTGTGTACTATTATAGTACTGTAGTGTATACTATTATAGTACTGTAGTGTGTACTATTATAGTACTGTAGTGTGTACTATTATAGTACTGTAGTGTGTAATATTATTGTACTGTAGTGTATACTATTAGAGTACTGTAGTGTGTACTACTATAGTACTGTAGTGTGTACTACTATACTACTGTAGTGTGTACTATTATTGTACTGTAGTGTATACTATTATAGTACTGTAGTGTGTACTATTATAGTACTGTAGTGTGTGTACTATTATTGTACTGTAGTGTATTCTATTATAGTACTGTAGTGTGTACTATTATAGTACTGTAGTGTGTACTATTATAGTACTGTAGGGTGTGTACTATTATTGTACTGTAGTGTATACTATTATAGTACTGTAGTGTGTACTACTATAGTACTGTAGTGTGTACTATTATTGTACTGTAGTGTGTACTATGATTGTACTGTAGTGGGTATTATTATTGTACTGTAGTGTGTGTACTATTATAGTACTGTAGTGTGTACTATTATTGTACTGTAGTGTGTGTACTATTATAGTAGTGTAGTGTGTACTATTATAGTACTGTAGTGTGTACTATTATAGTACTGTAGTGTGTAATATTATTGTACTGTAGTGTATACAATTAGAGTACTGTAGTGTGTACTACTATAGTACTGTAGTGTGTACTACTATACTACTGTAGTGTGTACTATTATTGTACTGTAGTGTATACTATTATAGTACTGTAGTGTGTACTATTATTGTACTGTAGTGTGTGTACTATTATTGTACTGTAGTGTATTCTATTATAGTACTGTAGTGTGTACTATTATAGTACTGTAGTGTGTACTATTATAGTACTGTAGTTTGTACTATTATAGTACTGTAGTGTGTACTATTATTGTACTGTAGTGTGTACTATTATAGTACTGTAGTGTGTACTATTATTAAACTGTAGTGTGTACTATTATTGTTCTGTAGTGTGTACTATTATAGTACTGTAGTGTGTACTATTATAGTACTGTAGTGTGCTTTATTATAGTACTGTAGTGTGTACTATTATTGTACTGTAGTGTGTACTATTATAGTACTGTAGTGTGTACTATTAT
Source organism: Meconema thalassinum (assembly GCA_946902985.2). Classification (NCBI taxonomy): domain Eukaryota; kingdom Metazoa; phylum Arthropoda; class Insecta; order Orthoptera; family Tettigoniidae; genus Meconema; species Meconema thalassinum. The sequence continues at coordinate 533,670,357 of OX336393.1, read as the reverse complement.
AGTACTGTAGTGTGTACTATTATAGTACTGTAGTGTGTAGTATTATAGTACTGTAGTGTGTACTATTATAGTACTGTAGTGTGAACTATTATAGTACTGTAGTGTGTACTATTATAGTACTGTAGTGTGTACTATTATAGTACTGTAGTGTGTACTATTATTGTCTTGTAGTGTGTACTATTATAGTACTGTAGTGTGTACTATTATAGGACTGTAGTGTGTACTATTATAGTACTGTAGTGTGTACTATTATAGGACTGTAGTGTGTACTAGTATAGTACTGTAGTGTGTACTATTATAGTACTGTAGTGTGTGTACAATTATAGTACTGTAGTGTGTGTACTATTATTGTACTGTAGTGTGTACTATTATAGTACTGTAGTGTTTACTATTATAGTACTGTAGTGTGTACTATTATAGTACTGTAGTGTGTACTATTATTGTACTGTAGTGTGTACTATTATTGTACTGTAGTGTGTACTATTATAGTACTGTAGTGTGTACTATTATGGTACTGTAGTGTGTACTATTATAGTACTGTAGTGTGTACTGTAATTGTACTGTAGTGTGTACTATTATTGTACTGTTGTGTGTACTATTATAGTACTGTAGTGTGTACTATTATTGTACTCTAGTTTGTACTATTATTGTACTGTAGTGTATACTATTATTGTACTGTAGTGTATATTATTATAGTACTGTAGTGTGTACTATAATTGTACTGTAGTGTATACTATTATAGTAGTGTAGTGTGTACTACTATAGTACTGTAGTGTGTTCTACTATAGTACTGTAGTGTGTACTATTATTGTACTGTAGTGTATACTATTATAGTACTGTAGTGTGTACTATTATAGTACTGTAGTGTATACTATTATAGTACTGTAGTGTGTACTACTATAGTACTGTAGTGTGTACTACTATAGTACTGTAGTGTGTACTATTATTGTACTGTAGTGTATACTATTATAGTACTGTAGTGTGTACTACTATAGTACTGTAGTGTGTGTACTATTATTTTACTGTAGTGTCTGTACTATTATAGTACTGTAGTGTGTTCTACTATAGTACTGTAGTGTGTACTATTATAGTATTGTAGTGTGTACTATTATTGTACTGTAGTGTGTACTATTATAGTACTGTAGTGGGTACTATTATTGTACTGTAGTGTGTACTATTATTGTACTGTAGTGTGTACTATTATAGCACTATAGTGTGTACTATTATTGTACTGTAGTGTGTACTATTATTGTACTGTAATGTTTACTATTATAGTACTGTAGTGTGTACTATTATAGTAGTGTAGTGTGTGTACTATTATAGTACTGTAGTGTATACTACTATAGTACTGTAGTGTGTACTATTATTGTACTGTAGTGTGTACTATTATAGTACTGTAGTGTGTACTATTATTGTACTGTAGTGTGTACTATTATTGTACTGTAGTGTGTACTATTATAGTACTGTAGTGTGTGTACTATTATAATACTGTAGTGTATACTACTATAGTACTGTAGTGTGTACTATTATAGTACTGTAGTGTGTGTACTATTATAGTACTGTAGTGTATACTACTATAGTACTGTAGTGTGTACTATTATTGTACTGTAGTGTGTACTATTATAGTACTGTAGTGTGTACTATTATTGTACTGTAGTGTGTACTATTATAGTACTGTTGTGTGTACTATTATAGTACTGTAGTGTGTACTATTATTGTACTGTAGTGTGTACTATTATAGTACTGTAGTGTGTGTACTATTATAGTACTGTAGTGTGTACTATTATAGTACTGTAGTGTGTGTACTATTATTGTACTGTAGTGTATACTATTATTGTACTGTAGTGTATACTATTATAGTACTGTAGTGTGTACTATTATAGGACTGTAGTGTGTACTGTTATAGTACTGTAGTGTGTACTATTATTTTACTGTAGTGTGTGTACTATTATAGTACTGTAGTGTGTACTATTATAGTACTGTAGTGTGTGTACTATTATAGTACTGTAGTGTGTGTACTATTATTGTACTGTAGTGTGTACTATTATAGTACTGTAGTGTGTACTATTATAGTACTGTAGTGTGCACTATTATTGTACTGTAGTGTGTACTATTATTGTACAGTAGTGTGTACTATTATAGTACTGTAGTGTGTACTATTATAGTACTGTAGTGTGTACTATTATAGTACTGTAGTGTGTACTATTATAGTACTGTAGTGTGTAGTATTATAGTACTGTAGTGTGAACTATTATAGTACTGTAGTGTGTACTATTATAGTACTGTAGTGTGTACTATTATAGTACTGTAGTGTGTACTATTATAGTACTGTAGTGTGTGTACTATTATTGTACTGAAGTGTGTACTATTATTGTCTTGTAATGTGTACTATTATAGTACTGTAGTGTGTACTATTATAGTACTGTAGTGTGTACTATTATAGTACTGTAGTGTGTGTACAATTATAGTACTGTAGTGTGTGTACTATTATTGTACTGTAGTGTGTACTATTATAGTACTGTAGTGTTTACTATTATAGTACTGTAGTGTGTACTATTATAGTACTGTAGTGTGTACTATTATTGTACTGTAGTGTGTACTATTATTGTACTGTAGTGTGTACAATTATAGTACTGTAGTGTGTACTATTATGGTACTGTAGTGTGTACTATTATATTACTGTAGTGTGTACTGTAATTGTACTGTAGTGTGTACTATTATTGTACTGTTGTGTGTACTATTATAGTACTGTAGTGTGTACTATTATTGTACTCTAGTTTGTACTATTATTGTACTGTAGTGTATACTATTATTGTACTGTAGTGTATACTATTATAGTACTGTAGTGTGTACTATTATTGTACTGTAGTGTATAATATTATAGTAGTGTAGTGTGTACTACTATAGTACTGTAGTGTGTACTACTATAGTACTGTAGTGTGTACTATTATTGTACTGTAGTGTATACTATTATAGTACTGTAGTGTGTACTATTATAGTACTGTAGTGTATACTATTATAGTACTGTAGTGTGTACTACTATAGTACTGTAGTGTGTACTACTATAGTACTGTAGTGTGTACTATTATTGTACTGTAGTGTATACTATTATAGTACTGTAGTGTGTACTTCTATAGTACTGTAGTGTGTGTACTATTATTTTACTGTAGTGTCTGTACTATTATAGTACTGTAGTGTGTTCTACTATAGTACTGTAGTGTGTACTATTATAGTATTGTAGTTTGTACTATTATTGTACTGTAGTGTGTACTATTATAGTACTGTAGTGGGTACTATTATTGTACTGTAGTGTGTACTATTATTGTACTGTAGTGTGTACTATTATAGCACTGTAGTGTGTACTATTATTGTACTGTAGTGTGTACTATTATTGTACTGTAATGTGTACTATTATAGTATTGTAGTGTGTACTATTATAGTAGTGTAGTGTGTGTACTATTATAGTACTGTACTGTATACTACTATAGTACTGTAGTGTGTACTATTATTGTACTGTAGTGTGTACTATTATAGTACTGTAGTGTGTACTATTATTGTACTGTAGTGTGTACTATTATTGTACTGTAGTGTGTACTATTATAGTACTGTAGTGTGTGTACTATTATAATAGTGTAGTGTATACTACTATAGTACTGTAGTGTGTACTATTATAGTACTGTAGTCTGTGTACTATTATAGTACTGTAGTGTATACTACTATAGTACTGTAGTGTGTACTATTATTGTACTGTAGTGTGTACTATTATAGTACTGTAGTGTGTACTATTATTGTACTGTAGTGTGTACTATTATAGTACTGTTGTGTGTACTATTATAGTACTGTAGTGTGTACTATTATTGTACTGTAGTGTGTACTATTATAGTACTGTAGTGTGTACTATTATTGTACTGTAGTGTGTACTATTATTGTTCTGTAGTGTGTACTATTATAGTACTGTAGTGTGTACTATTATAGTACTGTAGTGTGTACTATTATAGTACTGTAGTGTGTACTATTATAGTACTGTAGTTTGTATACTATTATTGTACTGTAGTGTGAACTATTATTGTACTGTAGTGTGTACTCTTATAGTACTGTAGTGTGTACTATTATTGTACTGTAGTGTGTACTATTATAGTACTGTAGTGTGTACTATTACAGTACTGTAGTGTATACTATTATAGTACTGTAGTGTGTACTATTATAGTACTGTAGTGTGTACTATTATAGTACTGTAGTGTGTAATATTATTGTACTGTAGTGTATACTATTAGAGTACTGTAGTGTGTACTACTATAGTACTGTAGTGTGTACTACTATACTACTGTAGTGTGTACTATTATTGTACTGTAGTGTATACTATTATAGTACTGTAGTGTGTACTATTATAGTACTGTAGTGTGTGTACTATTATTGTACTGTAGTGTATTCTATTATAGTACTGTAGTGTGTACTATTATAGTACTGTAGTGTGTACTATTATAGTACTGTAGGGTGTGTACTATTATTGTACTGTAGTGTATACTATTATAGTACTGTAGTGTGTACTACTATAGTACTGTAGTGTGTACTATTATTGTACTGTAGTGTGTACTATGATTGTACTGTAGTGGGTACTATTATTGTACTGTAGTGTGTTTGCTATTATAGTACTGTAGTGTGTACTATTATTGTACTGTAGTGTGTGTACTATTATAGTAGTGTAGTGTGTACTATTATAGTACTGTAGTGTGTACTATTATTGTACTGAAGTGTGTACTCTTATTGTACTGTAGTGTGTACTATTATAATACTGTAGTGTGTGTATTATTATAGTACTGTAGTGTGTGTACTATTATAGTACTGTAGTGTGCACTATTTTTGTACTGTAGTGTGTACTATTATAGTACTGTAGTGTGTACTATTATAGTACTGTAGTGGGTGTACTATTATTGTACTGTAGTGTATACTATTATAGTACTGTAGTGTGTACTATTATAGTACTGTAGTGTGTACTATTATAGTACTGTAGGGTGTGTACTATTATTGTACTGTATTGTATACTATTATAGTACTGTAGTGTGTACTACTATAGTACTGTAGTGTGTACTATTATTGTACTGTAGTGTCTAATATTATTGTACTGTAATGTGTACTATTATTGTACTGTAGTGTGTGTACTATTATAGTACTGTAATGTGTACTATTATTGTACTGTAGTGTGTGTACTATTATTGTACTGTAGTGTGTACTATTATAGTACTGTAGTCTGTACACTTATTGTACTGTAGTGTGTACTATTATTGTACTGTAGTGTGTACTATTATAGTACTGTAGTGTGTACTATTATTGTACTGTAGTGTGTACTATTATAGTACTGTAGTGTGTGTACTATTATAGTACGGTAGTGTGTGTACTATTATTGTACTGTAGTGTATACTATTATTGTACTGTAGTGTGTACTATTATAGGACTGTAGTGTGTACTGTTATAGTACTGTAGTGTGTACTATTATTTTACTGTAGTGTGTGTACTATTATAGTACTGTAGTGTGTACTATTATAGTACTGTAGTGTGTGTACTATTATAGTACTGTAGTGTGTGTACTATTATTGTACTAAAGTGTGTACTATTATAGTACTGTAGTGTGTACTATTATAGTACTGTAGTGTGCACTATTATAGTACTGTAGTGTGTACTATTATTGTACTGTAGTGTGTACTATTATAGTACTGTAGTGTGTACTATTATAGTACTGTAGTGTGTACTATTATAGTACTGTAGTGTGTACTATTATAGTACTGTAGTGTGTACTATTATAGTACTGTAGTGTGTACTATTATAGTACTGTAGTGTGTGTACTATTATTGTACTGAAGTGTGTACTATTATTGTCTTGTAGTGTGTACTATTATAGTACTGTAGTGTGTACTATTATAGGACTGTAGTGTGTACTATTATAGTTCTGTAGTGTGTACTATTATAGTACTGTAGTGTGTGTACAATTATAGTACTGTAGTGTGTGTACTATTATTGTACTGTAGTGTGTACTATTATAGTACTGTAGTGTTTACTATTATAGTACTGTAGTGTGTACTATTATAGTGCTGTAGTGTGTACTATTATTCTACTGTAGTGTGTACTATAATTGTACTGTAGTGTGTACTATTATAGTACTGTAGTGTGTACTATTATGGTACTGTAGAGTGTACTATTATAGTACTGTAGTGTGTACTGTAATTGTACTGTAGTGTGTACTATTATTGTACAATTGTGTGTACTATTATAGTACTGTAGTGTGTACTATTATTGTACTCTAGTTTGTACTATTATTGTACTGTAGTGTATACTAATATTGTACTGTAGTGTATACTATTATAGTACTGTAGTGTGTACTATTATTGTACTGTAGTGTATACTATTATAGTAGTGTAGTGTGTACAACTATAGTACTGTAGTATGTACTACTATAGTACTGTAGTGTGTACTATTATTGTACTGTAGTGTATACTATTATAGTACTGTAGTGTGTACTATTATAGTACTGTAGTGTATACTATTATAGTACTGTAGTGTGTACTACTATAGTACTGTAGTGTGTACTACTATAGTACTGTAGTGTGTACTATTATTGTACTGTAGTGTATACTATTATAGTACTGTAGTGTGTGTACTAGTTTAGTACTGTAGTGTGTACTATTATAGTACTGTAGTGTGTACTATTATTGTACTGTAGTGTGTACTATTATAGTATTGTAGTGTGTACTATTATTGTACTGTAGTGTGTACTATTATAGTACTGTAGTGGGTACTATTATTGTACTGTAGTGTGTACTATTATTGTACTGTAGTGTGTACTATTATAGCACTGTAGTGTGTACTATTATTGTACTGTAGTTTGTACTATTATTGTACTGTAATGTTTACTATTATAGTACTGTAGTGTGTACTATTATAGTAGTGTAGTGTGTGTACTATTATAGTACTGTAGTGTATACTACTATAGTACTGTAGTGTGTACTATTATTGTACTGTAGTGTGTACTATTATAGTACTGTAGTGTGTACTATTATTGTACTGTAGTGTGTACTATTATTGTACTGTAGTGTGTACTATTATAGTACTGTAGTGTGTGTACTATTATAATACTGTAGTGTATACTACTATAGTACTGTAGTGTGTACTATTATAGTACTGTAGTGTATACTACTATAGTACTGTAGTGTGTACTATTATTGTACTGTAGTGTGTACTATTATAGTACTGTAGTGTATACTATTATTGTACTGTAGTGTGTACTATTATAGTACTGTTGTGTGTACTATTATAGTACTGTAGTGTGTACTATTATTGTACTGTAGTGTGTACTATTATAGTACTGTAGTGTGTACTATTATTGTACTGTAGTGTGTACTATTATTGTTCTGTAGTGTGTACTATTATAGTACTGTAGTGTGTACTATTATAGTACTGTAGTGTGTACTATTATAGTACTGTAGTGTGTACTATTATAGTACTGTAGTGTGTACAATTATAGTACTGTAGTTTGTATACTATTATCGTACTGTTGTGTGTACTATTATTGTACTGTAGTGTGTACTCTTATAGTACTGTAGTGTGTACTATTATTGTACTGTAGTGTGTACTATTATAGTACTGTAGTGTCTACTATTATAGTACTGTAGTGTATACTATTATAGTACTGTAGTGTGTACTATTATAGTACTGTAGTGTGTACTATTATAGTACTGTAGTGTGTACTATTATTGTACTGTAGTGTATACTATTAGAGTACTGTAGTGTGTACTACTATAGTACTGTAGTGTGTACTACTATACTACTGTAGTGTGTACTATTATTGTACTGTAGTGTATACTATTATAGTACTGTAGTGTGTACTATTATAGTACTGTAGTGTGTACTATTATAGTACTGTAGTGTGTACTACTATCGTACTGTAGTGTGTACTATTATTGTACTGTAGTGTATACTATTATAGTACTGTAGTGTGTGTACTAGTTTAGTACTGTAGTGTGTACTATTATAGTACTGTAGAGTGTACTATTATTGTACTGTAGTGTGTACTATTATAGTATTGTAGTGTGTATACTATTATAGTACTGTATTGTGTACCATTATAGTACTGTAGTGTGTATACTATTATAGTACTGTAGTGTGTATACTATTACAGTACTGTAATGTGTATACTATTATAGTACTGTAGTGTGAGTACTATTATAGTACTGTAGTGTGGACTATTATAGTACTGTAGTGTGTATACTATTATAGTACTGTAGTGTGAGTACTATTATAGTATTGTAGTGTGAGTAATATTATAGTACTGTAGTGTGGACTATTACAGTACTGTAGTGTGTATACTATTATAGTACTGTAGTGTGTATACTATTATAGTACTGTAGTGTGTATACTTTTATAGTACTGTAGTGTGAGTACTATTATAGTAGTGTAGAGTGGACTATTATAGTACTGTAGTGTGTATACTATTATAGTACTGTAGTGTGTACTATTACTGTGTAGAGTGGACTATTAGAGTACTGTAGTGTGTATACTATTATAGTACTGTATTGTGGACTATCATAGTACTGTAGCGTGTATACTATTATAGTACTGTATTGTGTACTATTATAGTACTGTAGTGTATATACTATTATAGTACTGTAATGTGTATACTATTATAGTACTGTAGTGTGTATACTATTATTGTACTGTAGTGTATACTATTATAGTACTGTTGTGTGTACTATTATAGTACTGTAGTGTGTACTATTTTAGTACTGTAGTATGTACTATATAGTACTGTAGTGTGTATACTATTATAGTACTGTAGTGTATACTCTTATAGTACTGTAGTGTGTATTATTATAGTACTGTAGTGGTGTACTATTATAGTACTGAAGTGTGTACTATTATAGTACTGTAGTGTGTACTATTATTGTACTGAAGTGTGTACTATTATTGTACTGAAGTGTGTACTATTATTGTACTGTAGTGTGTACTATTATAGTACTGTAGTGTGTACTATTATAGTACTGTAGTGTGTATACTATGATTGTACTGTAAGTGTATACTATTATAGTGCTGTAGTGTGTACTATTATGGTACTGTAGTGTGTACTATTATAGTACTGTAGTGTGTACTATTATTGTTCTGAAGTGTGTACTATTATTGTACTGTAGTGTGTACTATTATAGTACTGTAGTGTGTACTATTATAGGACTGTATTGTGTACTATTATAGTACTGTAGTGTGTACTATTATAGTGCTGTAGTGTGTACTATTATAGTACTGTAGTGTTTGTACTATTATAGTACTGTAGTGTGTACTATTATAGTGCTGTAGTGTGTGTACAATTATAGTAATGTAGTGTGTGTACTATTATTGTACTGTAGTGTGTACTATTATAGTACTGTAGTGTGTACTATTATAGTACTGTAGTGTGTACTATTATAGTACAGTAGTGTGTACTATTATTGTACTGTAGTGTGTACTATTATTGTACTGTAGTGTGTACTCTTATTGTACTGTAGTGTGTACTCTTGTAGTACTGTAGTGTGTGTACTATTATAGTACTGTAGTGTGCACTATTTTTGTACTGTAGTGTGTACTATTATAGTACTGTAGTGTGTACTATTATAGTACTGTAGTGTGTGTACTATTATTGTACTGTAGTTTATACTATTATAGTACTGTAGTGTGTACTATTATAGTACTGTAGTGTGTACTATTATAGAACTGTAGGGTGTGTACTATTATTGTACTGTAGTGTATACTATTATAGTACTGTAGTGTGTACTACTATAGTACTGTAGTGTGTACTATTATTGTACTGTAGTGTGTACTATTATTGTACTGTAGTGTGTACTATTATAGTACTGTAGTGTGTACTATTACAGTACTGTAGTGTATACTATTATAGTACTGTAGTGTGTACTATTATAGTACTGTAGTGTGTACTATTATAGTACTGTAGTGTGTAATATTATTGTACTGTAGTGTATACTATTAGAGTACTGTAGTGTGTACTACTATAGTACTGTAGTGTGTACTACTATACTACTGTAGTGTGTACTATTATTGTACTGTAGTGTGTACTATTATAGTACTGTAGTGTGTACTATTATAGTACTGTAGTGTGTACTATTATAGTACTGTAGTTTGTATACTATTATTGTACTGTAGTGTGTACTATTATTGTACTGTAGTGTGTACCCTTATAGTACTGTAGTGTGTACTATTATTGTACTGTAGTGTGTACTATTATAGTACTGTAGTGTGTACTATTATAGTACTGTAGTGTATACTATTATAGTACTGTAGTGTGTACTATTATAGTACTGTAGTGTGTACTATTATAGTACTGTAGTGTGTAATATTATTGTACTGTAGTGTATACTATTAGAGTACTGTAGTGTGTACTACTATAGTACTGTAGTGTGTACTACTATACTACTGTAGTGTGTACTATTATTGTACTGTAGTGTATACTATTATAGTACTGTAGTGTGTACTATTATAGTACTGTAGTGTGTGTACTATTATTGTACTGTAGTGTATTCTATTATAGTACTGTAGTGTGTACTATTATAGTACTGTAGTGTGTACTATTATAGTACTGTAGGGTGTGTACTATTATTGTACTGTAGTGTATACTATTATAGTACTGTAGTGTGTACTACTATAGTACTGTAGTGTGTACTATTATTGTACTGTAGTGTGTACTATGATTGTACTGTAGTGGGTACTATTATTGTACTGTAGTGTGTGTACTATTATAGTACTGTAGTGTGTACTATTATTGTACTGTAGTGTGTGTACTATTATAGTAGTGTAGTGTGTACTATTATAGTACTGTAGTGTGTACTATTATAGTACTGTAGTGTGTAATATTATTGTACTGTAGTGTATACTATTAGAGTACTGTAGTGTGAACTACTATAGTACTGTAGTGTGTACTACTATACTACTGTAGTGTGTACTATTATTGTACTGTAGTGTATACTATTATAGTACTGTAGTGTGTACTATTATTGTACTGTAGTGTGTGTACTATTATTGTACTGTAGTGTATTCTATTATAGTACTGTAGTGTGTACTATTATAGTACTGTAGTGTGTACTATTATAGTACTGTAGTTTGTACTATTATAGTACTGTAGTGTGTACTATTATTGTACTGTAGTGTGTACTATTATAGTACTGTAGTGTGTACTATTATTGTACTGTAGTGTGTACTATTATTGTTCTGTAGTGTGTACTATTATAGTACTGTAGTGTGTACTATTATAGTACTGTAGTGTGCACTATTATAGTACTGTAGTGTGTACTATTATTGTACTGTAGTGTGTACTATTATAGTACTGTAGTGTGTACTATTATAGTACTGTAGTGTGTACTATTATAGTACTGTAGTGTGTAGTATTATAGTACTGTAGTGTGTACTATTATAGTACTGTAGTGTGAACTATTATAGTACTGTAGTGTGTACTATTATAGTACTGTAGTGTGTACTATTATAGTACTGTAGTGTGTACTATTATTGTCTTGTAGTGTGTACTATTATAGTACTGTAGTGTGTACTATTATAGGACTGTAGTGTGTACTATTATAGTACTGTAGTGTGTACTATTATAGGACTGTAGTGTGTACTAGTATATTACTGTAGTGTGTACTATTATAGTACTGTAGTGTGTGTACAATTATAGTACTGTAGTGTGTGTACTATTATTGTACTGTAGTGTGTACTATTATAGTACTGTAGTGTTTACTATTATAGTACTGTAGTGTGTACTATTATAGTACTGTAGTGTGTACTATTATTGTACTGTAGTGTGTACTATTATTGTACTGTAGTGTGTACTATTATAGTACTGTAGTGTGTACTATTATGGTACTGTAGTGTGTACTATTATAGTACTGTAGTGTGTACTGTAATTGTACTGTAGTGTGTACTATTATTGTACTGTTGTGTGTACTATTATAGTACTGTAGTGTGTACTATTATTGTACTCTAGTTTGTACTATTATTGTACTGTAGTGTATACTATTATTGTACTGTAGTGTATATTATTATAGTACTGTAGTGTGTACTATAATTGTACTGTAGTGTATACTATTATAGTAGTGTAGTGTGTACTACTATAGTACTGTAGTGTGTTCTACTATAGTACTGTAGTGTGTACTATTATTGTACTGTAGTGTATACTATTATAGTACTGTAGTGTGTACTATTATAGTACTGTAGTGTATACTATTATAGTACTGTAGTGTGTACTACTATAGTACTGTAGTGTGTACTACTATAGTACTGTAGTGTGTACTATTATTGTACTGTAGTGTATACTATTATAGTACTGTAGTGTGTACTACTATAGTACTGTAGTGTGTGTACTATTATTTTACTGTAGTGTCTGTACTATTATAGTACTGTAGTGTGTTCTACTATAGTACTGTAGTGTGTACTATTATAGTATTGTAGTGTGTACTATTATTGTACTGTAGTGTGTACTATTATAGTACTGTAGTGGGTACTATTATTGTACTGTAGTGTGTACTATTATTGTACTGTAGTGTGTACTATTATAGCACTATAGTGTGTACTATTATTGTACTGTAGTGTGTACTATTATTGTACTGTAATGTTTACTATTATAGTACTGTAGTGTGTACTATTATAGTAGTGTAGTGTGTGTACTATTATAGTACTGTAGTGTATACTACTATAGTACTGTAGTGTGTACTATTATTGTACTGTAGTGTGTACTATTATAGTACTGTAGTGTGTACTATTATTGTACTGTAGTGTGTACTATTATTGTACTGTAGTGTGTACTATTATAGTACTGTAGTGTGTGTACTATTATAATACTGTAGTGTATACTACTATAGTACTGTAGTGTGTACTATTATAGTACTGTAGTGTGTGTACTATTATAGTACTGTAGTGTATACTACTATAGTACTGTAGTGTGTACTATTATTGTACTGTAGTGTGTACTATTATAGTACTGTAGTGTGTACTATTATTGTACTGTAGTGTGTACTATTATAGTACTGTTGTGTGTACTATTATAGTACTGTAGTGTGTACTATTATTGTACTGTAGTGTGTACTATTATAGTACTGTAGTGTGTGTACTATTATAGTACTGTAGTGTGTACTATTATAGTACTGTAGTGTGTGTACTATTATTGTACTGTAGTGTATACTATTATTGTACTGTAGTGTATACTATTATAGTACTGTAGTGTGTACTATTATAGGACTGTAGTGTGTACTGTTATAGTACTGTAGTGTGTACTATTATTTTACTGTAGTGTGTGTACTATTATAGTACTGTAGTGTGTACTATTATAGTACTGTAGTGTGTGTACTATTATAGTACTGTAGTGTGTGTACTATTATTGTACTGTAGTGTGTACTATTATAGTACTGTAGTGTGTACTATTATAGTACTGTAGTGTGCACTATTATTGTACTGTAGTGTGTACTATTATTGTACAGTAGTGTGTACTATTATAGTACTGTAGTGTGTACTATTATAGTACTGTAGTGTGTACTATTATAGTACTGTAGTGTGTAGTATTATAGTACTGTAGTGTGAACTATTATAGTACTGTAGTGTGTACTATTATAGTACTGTAGTGTGTACTATTATAGTACTGTAGTGTGTACTATTATAGTACTGTAGTGTGTGTACTATTATTGTACTGAAGTGTGTACTATTATTGTCTTGTAATGTGTACTATTATAGTACTGTAGTGTGTACTATTATAGTACTGTAGTGTGTACTATTATAGTACTGTAGTGTGTGTACAATTATAGTACTGTAGTGTGTGTACTATTATTGTACTGTAGTGTGTACTATTATAGTACTGTAGTGTTTACTATTATAGTACTGTAGTGTGTACTATTATAGTACTGTAGTGTGTACTATTATTGTACTGTAGTGTGTACTATTATTGTACTGTAGTGTGTACAATTATAGTACTGTAGTGTGTACTATTATGGTACTGTAGTGTGTACTATTATATTACTGTAGTGTGTACTGTAATTGTACTGTAGTGTGTACTATTATTGTACTGTTGTGTGTACTATTATAGTACTGTAGTGTGTACTATTATTGTACTCTAGTTTGTACTATTATTGTACTGTAGTGTATACTATTATTGTACTGTAGTGTATACTATTATAGTACTGTAGTGTGTACTATTATTGTACTGTAGTGTATAATATTATAGTAGTGTAGTGTGTACTACTATAGTACTGTAGTGTGTACTACTATAGTACTGTAGTGTGTACTATTATTGTACTGTAGTGTATACTATTATAGTACTGTAGTGTGTACTATTATAGTACTGTAGTGTATACTATTATAGTACTGTAGTGTGTACTACTATAGTACTGTAGTGTGTACTACTATAGTACTGTAGTGTGTACTATTATTGTACTGTAGTGTATACTATTATAGTACTGTAGTGTGTACTTCTATAGTACTGTAGTGTGTGTACTATTATTTTACTGTAGTGTCTGTACTATTATAGTACTGTAGTGTGTTCTACTATAGTACTGTAGTGTGTACTATTATAGTATTGTAGTTTGTACTATTATTGTACTGTAGTGTGTACTATTATAGTACTGTAGTGGGTACTATTATTGTACTGTAGTGTGTACTATTATTGTACTGTAGTGTGTACTATTATAGCACTGTAGTGTGTACTATTATTGTACTGTAGTGTGCACTATTATTGTACTGTAATGTGTACTATTATAGTATTGTAGTGTGTACTATTATAGTAGTGTAGTGTGTGTACTATTATAGTACTGTACTGTATACTACTATAGTACTGTAGTGTGTACTATTATTGTACTGTAGTGTGTACTATTATAGTACTGTAGTGTGTACTATTATTGTACTGTAGTGTGTACTATTATTGTACTGTAGTGTGTACTATTATAGTACTGTAGTGTGTGTACTATTATAATACTGTAGTGTATACTACTATAGTACTGTAGTGTGTACTATTATAGTACTGTAGTCTGTGTACTACTATAGTACTGTAGTGTATACTACTATAGTACTGTAGTGTGTACTATTATTGTACTGTAGTGTGTACTATTATAGTACTGTAGTGTGTACTATTATTGTACTGTAGTGTGTGCTATTATAGTACTGTTGTGTGTACTATTATAGTACTGTAGTGTGTACTATTATTGTACTGTAGTGTGTACTATTATAGTACTGTAGTGTGTACTATTATTGTACTGTAGTGTGTACTATTATTGTTCTGTAGTGTGTACTATTATAGTACTGTAGTGTGTACTATTATAGTACTGTAGTGTGTACTATTATAGTACTGTAGTGTGTACTATTATAGTACTGTAGTGTGTACTATTATAGTACTGTAGTTTGTATACTATTATTGTACTGTAGTGTGAACTATTATTGTACTGTAGTGTGTACTCTTATAGTACTGTAGTGTGTACTATTATTGTACTGTAGTGTGTACTATTATAGTACTGTAGTGTGTACTATTACAGTACTGTAGTGTATACTATTATAGTACTGTAGTGTGTACTATTATAGTACTGTAGTGTGTACTATTATAGTACTGTAGTGTGTAATATTATTGTACTGTAGTGTATACTATTAGAGTACTGTAGTGTGTACTACTATAGTACTGTAGTGTGTACTACTATACTACTGTAGTGTGTACTATTATTGTACTGTAGTGTATACTATTATAGTACTGTAGTGTGTACTATTATAGTACTGTAGTGTGTGTACTATTATTGTACTGTAGTGTATTCTATTATAGTACTGTAGTGTGTACTATTATAGTACTGTAGTGTGTACTATTATAGTACTGTAGGGTGTGTACTATTATTGTACTGTAGTGTATACTATTATAGTACTGTAGTGTGTACTACTATAGTACTGTAGTGTGTACTATTATTGTACTGTAGTGTGTACTATGATTGTACTGTAGTGGGTACTATTATTGTACTGTAGTGTGTTTGCTATTATAGTACTGTAGTGTGTACTATTATTGTACTGTAGTGTGTGTACTATTATAGTAGTGTAGTGTGTACTATTATAGTACTGTAGTGTGTACTATTATTGTACTGAAGTGTGTACTCTTATTGTACTGTAGTGTGTACTATTATAATACTGTAGTGTGTGTATTATTATAGTACTGTAGTGTGTGTACTATTATAGTACTGTAGTGTGCACTATTTTTGTACTGTAGTGTGTACTATTATAGTACTGTAGTGTGTACTATTATAGTACTGTAGTGGGTGTACTATTATTGTACTGTAGTGTATACTATTATAGTACTGTAGTGTGTACTATTATAGTACTGTAGTGTGTACTATTATAGTACTGTAGGGTGTGTACTATTATTGTACTGTATTGTATACTATTATAGTACTGTAGTGTGTACTACTATAGTACTGTAGTGTGTACTATTATTGTACTGTAGTGTCTAATATTATTGTACTGTAATGTGTACTATTATTGTACTGTAGTGTGTGTACTATTATAGTACTGTAATGTGTACTATTATTGTACTGTAGTGTGTGTACTATTATTGTACTGTAGTGTGTACTATTATAGTACTGTAGTCTGTACACTTATTGTACTGTAGTGTGTACTATTATTGTACTGTAGTGTGTACTATTATAGTACTGTAGTGTGAACTATTATTGTACTGTAGTGTGTACTATTATAGTACTGTAGTGTGTGTACTATTATAGTACGGTAGTGTGTGTACTATTATTGTACTGTAGTGTATACTATTATTGTACTGTAGTGTGTACTATTATAGGACTGTAGTGTGTACTGTTATAGTACTGTAGTGTGTACTATTATTTTACTGTAGTGTGTGTACTATTATAGTACTGTAGTGTGTACTATTATAGTACTGTAGTGTGTGTACTATTATAGTACTGTAGTGTGTGTACTATTATTGTACTAAAGTGTGTACTATTATAGTACTGTAGTGTGTACTATTATAGTACTGTAGTGTGCACTATTATAGTACTGTAGTGTGTACTATTATTGTACTGTAGTGTGTACTATTATAGTACTGTAGTGTGTACTATTATAGTACTGTAGTGTGTACTATTATAGTACTGTAGTGTGTACTATTATAGTACTGTAGTGTGTACTATTATAGTACTGTAGTGTGTGTACTATTATTGTACTGAAGTGTGTACTATTATTGTCTTGTAGTGTGTACTATTATAGTACTGTAGTGTGTACTATTATAGGACTGTAGTGTGTACTATTATAGTTCTGTAGTGTGTACTATTATAGTACTGTAGTGTGTGTACAATTATAGTACTGTAGTGTGTGTACTATTATTGTACTGTAGTGTGTACTATTATAGTACTGTAGTGTTTACTATTATAGTACTGTAGTGTGTACTATTATAGTACTGTAGTGTGTACTATTATTCTACTGTAGTGTGTACTATAATTGTACTGTAGTGTGTACTATTATAGTACTGTAGTGTGTACTATTATGGTACTGTAGAGTGTACTATTATAGTACTGTAGTGTGTACTGTAATTGTACTGTAGTGTGTACTATTATTGTACAATTGTGTGTACTATTATAGTACTGTAGTGTGTACTATTATTGTACTCTAGTTTGTACTATTATTGTACTGTAGTGTATACTAATATTGTACTGTAGTGTATACTATTATAGTACTGTAGTGTGTACTATTATTGTACTGTAGTGTATACTATTATAGTAGTGTAGTGTGTACTACTATAGTACTGTAGTATGTACTACTATAGTACTGTAGTGTGTACTATTATTGTACTGTAGTGTATACTATTATAGTACTGAAGTGTGTACTATTATAGTACTGTAGTGTATACTATTATAGTACTGTAGTGTGTACTACTATAGTACTGTAGTGTGTACTACTATAGTACTGTAGTGTGTACTATTATTGTACTGTAGTGTATACTATTATAGTACTGTAGTGTGTACTACTATAGTACTGTAGTGTGTGTACTATTATTTTACTGTAGTGTCTGTACTATTATAGTACTGTAGTGAGTTCTACTATAGTACTGTAGTGTGTACTATTATAGTATTGTAGTGTGTACTATTATTGTACTGTAGTGTGTACTATTATAGTACTGTAGTGGGTACTATTATTGTACTGTAGTGTGTACTATTATTGTACTGTAGTGTGTACTATTATAGCACTGTAGTGTGTACTATTATTGTACTGTAGTGTGTACTATTATTGTACTGTAATGTTTACTATTATAGTACTGTAGTGTGTACTATTATAGTAGTGTAGTGTGTGTACTATTATAGTACTGTAGTGTATACTACTATAGTACTGTAGTGTGTACTATTATTGTACTGTAGTGTGTACTATTATAGTACTGTAGTGTGTACTATTATTGTACTGTAGTGTGTACTATTATTGTACTGTAGTGTGTACTATTATAGTACTGTAGTGTGTGTACTATTATAATACCGTAGTGTATACTACTATAGTACTGTAGTGTGTACTATTATAGTACTGTAGTGTGTGTACTATTATAGTACTGTAGTGTATACTACTATAGTACTGTAGTGTGTACTATTATTGTACTGTAGTGTGTACTATTATAGTACTGTAGTGTATACTATTATTGTACTGTAGTGTGTACTATTATAGTACTGTTGTGTGTACTATTATAGTACTGTAGTGTGTACTATTATTGTACTGTAGTGTGTACTATTATAGTACTGTAGTGTGTACTATTATTGTACTGTAGTGTGTACTATTATTGTTCTGTAGTGTGTACTATTATAGTACTGTAGTGTGTACTATTATAGTACTGTAGTGTGTACTATCATAGTACTGTAGTGTGTACTATTATAGTACTGTAGTGTGTACAATTATAGTACTGTAGTTTGTATACTATTATCGTACTGTTGTGTGTACTATTATTGTACTGTAGTGTGTACTCTTATAGTACTGTAGTGTGTACTATTATTGTACTGTAGTGTGTACTATTATAGTACTGTAGTGTGTACTATTATAGTACTGTAGTGTGTACTATTATAGTACTGTAGTGTGTACTATTATAGTACTGTAGTGTGTACTATTATTGTACTGTAGTGTATACTATTAGAGTACTGTAGTGTGTACTACTATAGTACTGTAGTGTGTACTACTATACTACTGTAGTGTGTACTATTATTGTACTGTAGTGTATACTATTATAGTACTGTAGTGTGTACTATTATAGTACTGTAGTGTGTACTATTATAGTACTGTAGTGTGTACTACTATCGTACTGTAGTGTGTACTATTATTGTACTGTAGTGTATACTATTATAGTACTGTAGTGTGTGTACTAGTTTAGTACTGTAGTGTGTACTATTATAGTACTGTAGTGTGTACTATTATTGTACTGTAGTGTGTACTATTATAGTACTGTAGTGTGTATACTATTATAGTACTGTATTGTGTACCATTATAGTACTGTAGTGTGTATACTATTATAGTACTGTAGTGTGTATACTATTACAGTACTGTAATGTGTATACTATTATAGTACTGTAGTGTGAGTACTATTATAGTACTGTAGTGTGGACTATTATAGTACTGTAGTGTGTATACTATTATAGTACTGTAGTGTGAGTACTATTATAGTATTGTAGTGTGAGTAATATTATAGTACTGTAGTGTGGACTATTACAGTACTGTAGTGTGTATACTATTATAGTACTGTAGTGTGTATACTATTATAGTACTGTAGTGTGTATACTTTTATAGTACTGTAGTGTGAGTACTATTATAGTAGTGTAGAGTGGACTATTATAGTACTGTAGTGTGTATACTATTATAGTACTGTAGTGTGTACTATTACTGTGTAGAGTGGACTATTAGAGTACTGTAGTGTGTATACTATTATAGTACTGTATTGTGGACTATCATAGTACTGTAGCGTGTATACTATTATAGTACTGTATTGTGTACTATTATAGTACTGTAGTGTATATACTATTATAGTACTGTAATGTGTATACTATTATAGTACTGTAGTGTGTATACTATTATTGTACTGTAGTGTATACTATTATAGTACTGTTGTGTGTACTATTATAGTACTGTAGTGTGTACTATTTTAGTACTGTAGTATGTACTATTATAGTACTGTAGTGTGTATACTATTATAGTACTGTAGTGTATACTCTTATAGTACTGTAGTGTGTATTATTATAGTACTGTAGTGTGTACTATTATAGTACTGAAGTGTGTACTATTATAGTACTGTAGTGTGTACTATTATTGTACTGAAGTGTGTACTATTATTGTACTGAAGTGTGTACTATTATTGTACTGTAGTGTGTACTATTATAGTACTGTAGTGTGTACTATTATAGTACTGTAGTGTGTATACTATTATTGTACTGTAGTGTATACTATTATAGTGCTGTAGTGTGTACTATTATAGTACTGTAGTGTGTACTATTATAGTACTGTAGTGTGTACTATTATTGTTCTGAAGTGTGTACTATTATTGTACTGTAGTGTGTACTATTATAGTACTGTAGTGTGTACTATTATAGGACTGTAGTGTGTACTATTATAGTACTGTAGTGTGTACTATTATAGTGCTGTAGTGTGTACTATTATAGTACTGTAGTGTTTGTACTATTATAGTACTGTAGTGTGTACTATTATAGTGCTGTAGTGTGTGTACAATTATAGTACTGTAGTGTGTGTACTATTATTGTACTGTAGTGTGTACTATTATAGTACTGTAGTGTGTACTATTATAGTACTGTAGTGTGTACTATTATAGTACAGTAGTGTGTACTATTATTGTACTGTAGTGTGTACTATTATTGTACTGTAGTGTGTACTCTTATTGTACTGTAGTGTGTACTCTTGTAGTACTGTAGTGTGTGTACTATTATAGTACTGTAGTGTGCACTATTTTTGTACTGTAGTGTGTACTATTATAGTACTGTAGTGTGTACTATTATAGTACTGTAGTGTGTGTACTATTATTGTACTGTAGTTTATACTATTATAGTACTGTAGTGTGTACTATTATAGTACTGTAGTGTGTACTATTATAGAACTGTAGGGTGTGTACTATTATTGTACTGTAGTGTATACTATTATAGTACTGTAGTGTGTACTACTATAGTACTGTAGTGTGTACTATTATTGTACTGTAGTGTGTACTATTATTGTACTGTAGTGTGTACTATTATAGTACTGTAGTGTGTACTATTACAGTACTGTAGTGTATACTATTATAGTACTGTAGTGTGTACTATTATAGTACTGTAGTGTGTACTATTATAGTACTGTAGTGTGTAATATTATTGTACTGTAGTGTATACTATTAGAGTACTGTAGTGTGTACTACTATAGTACTGTAGTGTGTACTACTATACTACTGTAGTGTGTACTATTATTGTACTGTAGTGTATACTATTATAGTACTGTAGTGTGTACTATTATAGTACTGTAGTGTGTGTACTATTATTGTACTGTAGTGTATTCTATTATAGTACTGTAGTGTGTACTATTATAGTACTGTAGTGTGTACTATTATAGTACTGTAGGGTGTGTACTATTATTGTACTGTAGTGTATACTATTATAGTACTGTAGTGTGTACTACTATAGTACTGTAGTGTGTACTATTATTGTACTGTAGTGTGTACTATGATTGTACTGTAGTGGGTACTATTATTGTACTGTAGTGTGTGTGCTATTATAGTACTGTAGTGTGTACTATTATTGTACTGTAGTGTGTGTACTATTATAGTAGTGTAGTGTGTACTATTATAGTACTGTAGTGTGTACTATTATTGTACTGAAGTGTGTACTCTTATTGTACTGTAGTGTGTACTATTATAATACTGTAGTGTGTGTATTATTATAGTACTGTAGTGTGTGTACTATTATAGTACTGTAGTGTGCACTATTTTTGTACTGTAGTGTGTACTATTATAGTACTGTAGTGTGTACTATTATAGTACTGTAGTGTGTAATATTATTGTACTGTAGTGTATACTATTAGAGTACTGTAGTGTGTACTACTATAGTACTGTAGTGTGTACTACTATACTACTGTAGTGTGTACTATTATTGTACTGTAGTGTATACTATTATAGTACTGTAGTGTGTACTATTATAGTACTGTAGTGTGTGTACTATTATTGTACTGTAGTGTATTCTATTATAGTACTGTAGTGTGTACTATTATAGTACTGTAGTGTGTACTATTATAGTACTGTAGGGTGTGTACTATTATTGTACTGTAGTGTATACTATTATAGTACTGTAGTGTGTACTATTATAGTACTGTAGTGTGTACTATTATAGTACTGTAGGGTGTGTACTATTATTGTACTGTATTGTATACTATTATAGTACTGTAGTGTGTACTACTATAGTACTGTAGTGTGTACTATTATTGTACTGTAGTGTCTAATATTATTGTACTGTAATGTGTACTATTATTGTACTGTAATGTGTACTATTATTGTACTGTAGTGTGTGTACTATTATTGTACTGTAGTGTGTACTATTATAGTACTGTAGTCTGTACACTTATTGTACTGTAGTGTGTACTATTATTGTACTGTAGTGTGTACTATTATAGTACTGTAGTGTGTACTATTATTGTACTGTAGTGTGTACTATTATAGTACTGTAGTGTGTGTACTATTATAGTACTGTAGTGTGTGTACTATTATTGTACTGTAGTGTATACTATTATTGTACTGTAGTGTGTACTATTATAGGACTGTAGTGTGTACTGTTATAGTACTGTAGTGTGTACTATTATTTTACTGTAGTGTGTGTACTATTATAGTACTGTAGTGTGTACTATTATAGTACTGTAGTGTGTGTACTATTATAGTACTGTAGTGTGTGTACTATTATTGTACTAAAGTGTGTACTATTATAGTACTGTAGTGTGTACTATTATAGTACTGTAGTGTGCACTATTATAGTACTGTAGTGTGTACTATTATTGTACTGTAGTGTGTACTATTATAGTACTGTAGTGTGTACTATTATAGTACTGTAGTGTGTACTATTATAGTACTGTAGTGTGTACTATTATAGTACTGTAGTGTGAACTATTATAGTACTGTAGTGTGTACTATTATAGTACTGTAGTGTGTACTATTATAGTACTGTAGTGTGTGTACTATTATTGTACTGAAGTGTGTACTATTATTGTCTTGTAGTGTGTACTATTATAGTACTGTAGTGTGTACTATTATAGGACTGTAGTGTGTACTATTATAGTTCTGTAGTGTGTACTATTATAGTACTGTAGTGTGTGTACAATTATAGTACTGTAGTGTGTGTACTATTATTGTACTGTAGTGTGTACTATTATAGTACTGTAGTGTTTACTATTATAGTACTGTAGTGTGTACTATTATAGTACTGTAGTGTGTACTATTATTGTACTGTAGTGTGTACTATAATTGTACTGTAGTGTGTACTATTATAGTACTGTAGTGTGTACTATTATGGTACTGTAGTGTGTACTATTATAGTACTGTAGTGTGTACTGTAATTGTACTGTAGTGTGTACTATTATTGTACAATTGTGTGTACTATTATAGTACTGTAGTGTGTACTATTATTGTACTCTAGTTTGTACTATTATTGTACTGTAGTGTATACTAATATTGTACTGTAGTGTATACTATTATAGTACTGTAGTGTGTACTATTATTGTACTGTAGTGTATACTATTATAGTAGTGTAGTGTGTACTACTATAGTACTGTAGTATGTACTACTATAGTACTGTAGTGTGTACTATTATTGTACTGTAGTGTATACTATTATAGTACTGTAGTGTGTACTATTATAGTACTGTAGTGTATACTATTATAGTACTGTAGTGTGTACTACTATAGTACTGTAGTGTGTACTACTATAGTACTGTAGTGTGTACTATTATTGTACTGTAGTGTATACTATTATAGTACTGTAGTGTGTACTACTATAGTACTGTAGTGTGTGTACTATTATTTTACTGTAGTGTCTGTACTATTATAGTACTGTAGTGAGTTCTACTATAGTACTGTAGTGTGTACTATTATAGTATTGTAGTGTGTACTATTATTGTACTGTAGTGTGTACTATTATAGTACTGTAGTGGGTACTATTATTGTACTGTAGTGTGTACTATTATTGTACTGTAGTGTGTACTATTATAGCACTGTAGTGTGTACTATTATTGTACTGTAGTGTGTACTATTATTGTACTGTAATGTTTACTATTATAGTACTGTAGTGTGTACTATTATAGTAGTGTAGTGTGTGTACTATTATAGTACTGTAGTGTATACTACTATAGTACTGTAGTGTGTACTATTATTGTACTGTAGTGTGTACTATTATAGTACTGTAGTGTGTACTATTATTGTACTGTAGTGTGTACTATTATTGTACTGTAGTGTGTACTATTATAGTACTGTAGTGTGTGTACTATTATAATACTGTAGTGTATACTACTATAGTACTGGAGTGTGTGTACTATTATAGTACTGTAGTGTATACTACTATAGTACTGTAGTGTGTACTATTATTGTACTGTAGTGTGTACTATTATAGTACTGTAGTGTATACTATTATTGTACTGTAGTGTGTACTATTATAGTACTGTTGTGTGTACTATTATAGTACTGTAGTGTGTACTATTATTGTACTGTAGTGTGTACTATTATAGTACTGTAGTGTGTACTATTATTGTACTGTAGTGTGTACTATTATTGTTCTGTAGTGTGTACTATTATAGTACTGTAGTGTGTACCATTATAGTACTGTAGTGTGTACTATTATAGTACTGTAGTGTGTACTATTATAGTACTGTAGTGTGTACAATTATAGTACTGTAGTTTGTATACTATTATTGTACTGTTGTGTGTACTATTATTGTACTGTAGTGTGTACTCTTATAGTACTGTAGTGTGTACTATTATTGTACTGTAGTGTGTACTATTATAGTACTGTAGTGTGTACTATTATAGTACTGTAGTGTATACTATTATAGTACTGTAGTGTGTACTATTATAGTACTGTAGTGTGTACTATTATAGTACTGTAGTGTGTACTATTATTGTACTGTAGTGTATACTATTAGAGTACTGTAGTGTGTACTACTATAGTACTGTAGTGTGTACTACTATACTACTGTAGTGTGTACTATTATTGTACTGTAGTGTATACTATTATAGTACTGTAGTGTGTACTATTATAGTACTGTAGTGTGTACTATTATAGTACTGTAGTGTGTACTACTATCGTACTGTAGTGTGTACTATTATTGTACTGTAGTGTATACTATTATAGTACTGTAGTGTGTGTACTAGTTTAGTACTGTAGTGTGTACTATTATAGTACTGTAGTGTGTACTATTATTGTACTGTAGTGTGTACTATTATAGTACTGTAGTGTGTATACTATTATAGTACTGTATTGTGTACCATTATAGTACTGTAGTGTGTATACTATTATAGTACTGTAGTGTGTATACTATTACAGTACTGTAATGTGTATACTATTATAGTACTGTAGTGTGAGTACTATTATAGTACTGTAGTGTGGACTATTATAGTACTGTAGTGTGTATACTATTATAGTACTGTAGTGTGAGTACTATTATAGTATTGTAGTGTGAGTAATATTATAGTACTGTAGTGTGGACTATTACAGTACTGTAGTGTGTATACTATTATAGTACTGTAGTGTGTATACTATTATAGTACTGTAGTGTGTATACTTTTATAGTACTGTAGTGTGAGTACTATTATAGTAGTGTAGAGTGGACTATTATAGTACTGTAGTGTATATACTATTATAGTACTGTAGTGTGTACTATTACTGTGTAGAGTGGACTATTAGAGTACTGTAGTGTGTATACTATTATAGTACTGTATTGTGGACTATCATAGTACTGTAGCGTGTATACTATTATAGTACTGTATTGTGTACTATTATAGTACTGTAGTGTATATACTATTATAGTACTGTAATGTGTATACTATTATAGTACTGTAGTGTGTATACTATTATTGTACTGTAGTGTATACTATTATAGTACTGTTGTGTGTACTATTATAGTACTGTAGTGTGTACTATTTTAGTACTGTAGTATGTACTATTATAGTACTGTAGTGTGTATACTATTATAGTACTGTAGTGTATACTCTTATAGTACTGTAGTGTGTATTATTATAGTACTGTAGTGTGTACTATTATAGTACTAAAGTGTGTACTATTATAGTACTGTAGTGTGTACTATTATTGTACTGAAGTGTGTACTATTATTGTACTGAAGTGTGTACTATTATTGTACTGTAGTGTGTACTATTATAGTACTGTAGTGTGTACTATTATAGTACTGTAGTGTGTATACTATTATTGTACTGTAGTGTATACTATTATAGTGCTGTAGTGTGTACTATTATAGTACTGTAGTGTGTACTATTATAGTACTGTAGTGTGTACTATTATTGTTCTGAAGTGTGTACTATTATTGTACTGTATTGTGTACTATTATAGTACTGTAGTGTGTACTATTATAGGACTGTAGTGTGTACTATTATAGTACTGTAGTGTGTACTATTATAGTGCTGTAGTGTGTACTATTATAGTACTGTAGTGTTTGTACTATTATAGTACTGTAATGTGTACTATTATAGTGCTGTAGTGTGTGTACAATTATAGTACTGTAGTGTGTGTACTATTATTGTACTGTAGTGTGTACTATTATAGTACTGTAGTGTGTACTATTATAGTACTGTAGTGTGTACTATTATAGTACAGTAGTGTGTACTATTATTGTACTGTAGTGTGTACTATTATTGTACTGTAGTGTGTACTATTATTGTACTGTAGTGTGTACTCTTGTAGTACTGTAGTGTGTGTACTATTATAGTACTGTAGTGTGCACTATTTTTGTACTGTAGTGTGTACTATTATAGTACTGTAGTGTGTACTATTATAGTACTGTAGTGTGTGTACTATTATTGTACTGTAGTGTATACTATTATAGTACTGTAGTGTGTACTACTATAGTACTGTAGTGTGTACTATTATTGTACTGTAGTGTGTACTATTATTGTACTGTAGTGTGTACTATTATTGTACTGTAGTGTGTGTACTATTATAGTACTGTGGTGTGTACTATTATTGTACTGTAGTGTGTGTACTATTATAGTAGTGTAGTGTGTACTATTATAGTACTGTAGTGTGTACTATTATTGTACTGTAGTGTGTACTCTTATTGTACTGTAGTGTGTACTATTATAGTACTGTAGTGTGTACTATAATTGTACTGTAGTGTGTACTATTATTGTACTGTAGTGTGTACTATTATTGTACTGTAGTGTGTACTATTATAGTACTGTAGTGTGTACTATTATAGTACTGTAGTGTGTGTACTATTATTGTACTGTAGTGTATTCTATTATAGTACTGTAGTGTGTACTATTATAGTACTGTAGTGTGTACTATTATAGTACTGTAGGGTGTGTACTATTATTGTTTTGTAGTGTATACTATTATAGTACTGTAGTGTGTACTACTATAGTACTGTAGTGTGTACTATTATTGTACTGTAGTGTGTACTATTATTGTACTGTAGTGTGTACTATTATTGTACTGTATTGTGTGTATTATTATAGTACTGTAGTGTGTACTATTATTGTACTGTAGTGTGTGTACTATTATAGTAGTGTAGTGTGTACTATTATAGTACTGTAGTGTGTACTATTATTGTACTGTAGTGTGTACTCTTATTGTACTGTAGTGTGTACTATTATAGTAGTGTAGTGTGTACTATTATAGTACTGTAGTGTGTGTACTATTATAGTACTGTAGTGTGTGTACTATTATAGTACTGTAGTGTGCACTATTTTTGTACTGTAGTGTGTACTATTATAGTACTGTAGTGTGTACTATTATAGTACTGTAGTGTGTGTACTATTATTGTACTGTAGTGTATACTATTATAGTACTGTAGTGTGTACTATTATAGTACTGTAGTGTGTACTATTATAGTACTGTAGGGTGTGTACTATTATTGTACTGTATTGTATACTATTATAGTACTGTAGTGTGTACTACTATAGTACTGTAGTGTGTACTATTATTGTACTGTAGTGTGTACTATTATTGTACTGTAGTGTGTGTACTATTATAGTACTGTAGTGTGTACTATAATTGTACTGTAGTGTGTGTACTATTATTGTACTGTAGTGTGTGCTATTATAGTACTGTAGTGTGTACTCTTATTGTACTGTAGTGTGTACTATTATAGTACTGTAGTGTGTACTATTATTGTACTGTAGTGTGTACTATAATTGTACTGTAGTGTGTACTATTATTGTACTGTAGTGTGTACTATTATAGTACTGTAGTGTGTACTATTATAGTACTGTAGTGTGTACTATTATTGTACTGTAGTGTGTACTATTATAGTACTGTAGTGTGTGTACTATTATAGTACTGTAGTGTGTACTATTATAGTACTGTAGTGTGTGTACTATTATTGTACTGTAGTGTATACTATTATTGTATTGTAGTGTGTACTATTATAGGACTGTAGTGTGTTCTATTATAGTACTGTAGTGTGTACTATTATTTTACTGTAGTGTGTGTACTATTATAGTACTGTAGTGTGTACTATTATAGTACTGTAGTGTGTGTACTATTATAGTACTGTAGTGTGTGTACTATTATTGTACTGTAGTGTGTACTATTATAGTACTGTAGTGTGTACTATTATAGTACTGTAGTGTGCACAATTATAGTACTGTAGTGTGTACTATTATCGTACTGTAGTGTGTACTATTATAGTACTGTAGTGTGTACTATTATAGTACTGTAGTGTGTACTATTATAGTACTGTAGTGTGTACTATTATAGTACTGTAGTGTGTAGTATTATAGTACTGTAGTGTGTACTATTATAGTACTGTAGTGTGAACTATTATAGTACTGTAGTGTGTACTATTATAGTACTGTAGTGTGTACTATTATAGTACTGTAGTGTGTGTACTATTATAGTACTGTAGTGTGCACTATTATAGTACTGTAGTGTGTGTACTATTATAGTACTGTAGTGTGTACTATTATAGTACTGTAGTGTGTACTATTATAGTACTGTAGTGTGTGTACTATTATTGTACTGAAGTGTGTACTATTATTGTACTGTAGTGTGTACTATTATTGTACTGTAGTGTGTACTATTAATGTACTGTAGTGTGTGTACTATTATAGTACTGTAGTGTGTACTATTATTGTACTGTAGTGTGTACTATTATTGTACTGTAGTGTGTACTATTATAGTACTGTAGTGTGTACTATTATAGTACTGTAGTGTGTACTATTATAGTACTGTAGTGTGTACTATTATAGTACTGTAGTGTGTGTACAATTATAGTACTGTAGTGTGTGTACTATTATTGTACTGTAGTGTGTACTATTATAGTACTGTAGTGTTTACTATTATAGTACTGTAGTGTGTACTATTATTGTACTGTAGTGTGTACTATTATTGTACTGTAGTGTGTACTATTATAGTACTGTAGTGTGTACTATTATAGTACTGTAGTGTGTGTACAATTATAGTACTGTAGTTTGTGTACTATTATTGTACTGTAGTGTGTACTATTATAGTACTGTAGTGTTTACTATTATAGTACTGTAGTGTGTACTATTATAGTACTGTAGTGTGTACAATTATTGTACTGTAGTGTGTACTATTATTGTACTGTAGTGTGTACTATTATAGTACTGTAGTGTGTACTATTATGGTACTGTAGTGTGTACTATTAGAGTACTGTAGTGTGTACTATAATTGTACTGTAGTGTGTACTATTATTGTACTGTAGAGTGTACTATTATTGTACTGTAGTGTTTACTATTATAGTACTGTAGTGTGTACTATTATAGTACTGTAGTGTGTGTACTATTATTGTACTGTAGTGTATTCTATTATAGTACTGTAGTGTGTACTATTATTGTATTGTAGTGTGTACTATTATTGTACTGTAGTGTGTACTATTATTGTACTGTAGTGTGAGTACTATTATAGTCCTGTAATGTGTACTACTATAGTACTGTAGTGTGTACTATTATTGTACTGTAGTGTGTACTATTATTGTACTGTAGTGTGTACTATTATTTTACTGTAGTGTGTGTACTATTATAGTACTGTAGTGTGTGTACTATTATTGTACTGTAGTGTGTACTATTATTGTACTGTAGTGTGTACTATTATTGTACTGTAGTGTGTACTATTATTTTACTGTAGTGTGTACTATTATAGTACTGTAGTGTGTACTATTATAGTACTGTAGTGTGTGTACTATTATAGTACTGTAGTGTGTGTACTATTATAGTACTGTAGTGTGTACTATTATATTACTGTAGTGTGTGCACTATTATAGTACTGTAGTGTGTGTACTATTATAGTACTGTAGTGTGTACTATTATAGTACTGTAGTGTGTACTATTATAGTACTGTAGTGTGTGCACTATTATAGTACTGTAGTGTGTGTACTATTATAGTACTGTAGTGTGTACTATTATAGTACTGTAGTGTGTACTATTATAGTACTGTAGTGTGTGCACTATTATATTACTGTAGTGTGTGTACTATTATAGTACTGTAGTGTGTACTATTATAGTACTGTAGTGTGTACTATTATAGTACTGTAGTGTGTGCACTATTATAGTACTGTAGTGTGTGTACTATTATAGTACTGTAGTGTGTACTATTATAGTACTGTAGTGTGTGTACTATTATTGTACTGAAGTGTGTACTATTATTGTACTGTAGTGTGTACTATTATTGTACTGTAGTGTGTACTATTATTTTACTGTAGTGTGTGTACTATTATTGTACTGTAATGTTTGTACTATTATAGTACTGTAGTGTGTACTATTATTGTACTGTAGTGTGTGTACTATTATAGTACTGTAGTGTGTACTATTATTGTACTGTAGTGTGTACTATTATAGTACTGTAGTGTGTACTATTATAGTACTGTAGTGTGTACTATTATTGTACTGTAGTGTGTACTATTATTTTCCTGTAGTGTGTGTACTATTATAGTACTGTAGTGTGTACTATTATTGTACTGTAATGTGTGTACTATTATTGTACTGTAGTGTGTACTATTATAGTACTGTAGTGTGTACTCTTATTGTACTGTAGTGTGTACTATTATAGTACTGTAGTGTGTACTATTATTGTACTGTAGTGTGTACTATAATTGTACTGTAGTGTGTACTATTATTGTACTGTAGTGTGTACTATTATAGTACTGTAGTTTGTACTATTATAGTACTGTAGTGTGTACTATTATTGTACTGTAGTGTGTACTATTATAGTACTGTAGTGTGTGTACTATTATAGTACTGTAGTGTGTACTATTATAGTACTGTAGTGTGTGTACTATTATTGTACTGTAGTGTATACTATTATTGTCCAGTAGTGTGAACTATTATAGGACTGTAGTGTGTACTATTATAGTACTGTAGTGTGTACTATTATTTTACTGTAGTGTGTGTACTATTGTAGTACTGTAGTGTGTGTACTATTATAGTACTGTAGTGTGTGTACTATTATTGTACTGTAGTGTGTACTATTATAGTACTGTAGTGTGTACTATTATAGTACTGTAGTGTGCACTATTATAGTACTGTAGTGTGTACTATTATTGTACTGTAGTGTGTACTATTATAGTACTGTAGTGTGTACTAGTATAGTACTGTAGTGTGTACTATTATAGTACTGTAGTGTGTACTATTATGGTACTGTAGTGTGTACTATTATAGTACTGTAGTGTGAACTATTACAGTACTGTAGTGTGTACTATTATAGTACTGTAGTGTGTACTATTGTAGTACTGTAGTGTGTGTATTATTATTGTACTGAAGTGTGTACTATTATTGTCTTGTAGTGTGTACTATTATAGTACTGTAGTGTGTACTATTATAGGACTGTAGTGTGTACTATTATAGTACTGTAGTGTGTACTATTATAGTACTGTAGTGTGTGTACAATTATTGTACTATAGTGTGTGTACTATTATTGTACTGTAGTGTGTACTATTATAGTACTGTAGTGTTTACTATTATAGTACTGTAGTGTGTAATATTATAGTACTGTAGTGTGTACTATTATTGTACTGTAGTGTGTACTATTATTGTACTGTAGTGTGTACTATTATAGTACTGTAGTGTGTACTATTATGGTACTGTAGTGTGTACTATTATAGTACTGTAGTGTGTACTATAATTGTACTGTAGTGTGTACTATTATTGTACTGTTGTGTGTACTATTATAGTACTGTAGTGTGTACTATTATTGTACTTTAGTGTGTACTATTATTATACTGTAGTGTATACTATTATTGTACTGCAGTGTATACTATTATAGTACTGTAGTGTGTACTATTATTGTACTGTAGTGTATACTATTATAGTACTGTAGTGTGTACTACTATAGTACTGTAGTGTGTACTACTATAGTACTGTAGTGTGTACTATTATTGTACTGTAGTGTATACTATTATAGTACTGTAGTGTGTACTATTATAGTACTGTAGTGTATACTATTATAGCACTGTAGTGTGTACTACTATAGTACTGTAGTGTGTACTACTATAGTACTGTAGTGTGTACTATTATTGTACTGTAGTGTATACTATTATAGTACTGTAGTGTGTACTACTATAGTACTGTAGTGTGTGTACTATTATTTTACTGTAGTGTCTGTACTATTATAGTACTGTAGTGTGTACTACTATAGTACTGTAGTGTGTACTATTATAGTATTGTAGTGTGTACTATTATTGTACTGTAGTGTGTACTATTATAGTACTGTAGTGTGTACTATTATTCTACTGTAGTGTGTACTATTATTGTACTGTAGTGTGTACTATTATAGTACTGTAGTGTGTACTATTATTGTACTGTAGTGTGTACTATTATAGTACTGTAGTGTGTGTACAATTATAGTACTGTAGTGTGTGTACTATTATTGTACTGTAGTGTGTACTATTATAGTACTGTAGTGTTTACTATTATAGTACTGTAGTGTGTACTATTATAGTACTGTAGTGTGTACTATTATTGTACTGTAGTGTGTACTATTATTGTACTGTAGTGTTACTATTATAGTACTGTAGTGTGTACTATCATGGTACTGTAGTGTGTACTATTAGAGTACTGTAGTGTGTACTATAATTGTACTGTAGTGTGTACTATTATTGTACTGTAGAGTGTACTATTATTGTACTGTAGTGTTTACTATTATAGTACTGTAGTGTGTACTATTATAGTACTGTAGTGTGTGTACTATTATTGTACTGTAGTGTGTACTATTATAGTACTGTAGTGTGTACTATTATAGTACTGTAGGGTGTGTACTAATATTGTACTGTAGTGTATACTATTATAGTACTGTAGTGTGTACTATTATAGTACTGTAGTGTGTACAATTATTGTACTGTAGTGTGTACTATTATTGTACTGTAGTGTGTACTATTATTGTACTGTAGTGTGTACTATTATTGTACTGTAGTGTGTACTATTATTGTACTGTAGTGTGTGTACTATTATAGTACTGTAGTGTGTACTATTATTGTACTGTAGTGTGTGTACTATTATAGTAGTGTAGTGTGTACTATTATAGTACTGTAGTGTGTACTATTATTGTACTGTAGTGTGTACTCTTATTGTACTGTAGTGTGTACTATTATAGTACTGTAGTGTGTACTATTATAGTACTGTAGTGTGTATATTATTATAGTACTGTAGTGTGTGTACTATTATAGTACTGTAGTGTGCACTATTTTTGTACTGTAGTGTGTACTATTATAGTACTGTAGTGTGTACTATTATAGTACTGTAGTGTGTGTACTATTATTGTACTGTAGTGTATACTATTATAGTACTGTAGTGTGTACTATTATAGTACTGTAGTATGTACTATTATAGTACTGTAGGGTGTGTACTATTCTTGTACCGTATTGTATACTATTATAGTACTGTAGTGTGTACTACTATAGTACTGTAGTGTGTACTATTATTGTACTGTAGTGTGTACTATTATTGTACTGTAGTGTGTGTACTATTATAGTACTGTAGTGTGTACTATTATTGTACTGTAATGTGTGTACTAGTATTGTACTGTAGTGTGTACTATTATAGTACTGTAGTGTGTACTCTTATTGTACTGTAGTGTGTACTATTATAGTACTGTAGTGTGTATTATTATTGTACTGTAGTGTGTACTATAATTGTACTGTAGTGTGTACTATTATTGTACTGTAGTGTGTACTATTATAGTACTGTAGTGTGTACTATTATTGTACTGTAGTGTGTACTATTATAGTACTGTAGTGTGTGTACTATTATAGTACTGTAGTGTTTACTATTATAGTACTGTAGTGTGTGTACTATTATTGTACTGTAGTGTATACTATTATTGTACTGTAGTGTGTACTATTATAGGACTGTAGTGTGTACTATTATAGTACTGTAGTGTGTACTATTATAGTACTGTAGTGTGTGTACTATTATTGTACTGTATTGTATACTATTATAGTACTGTAGTGTGTACTATTATAGTACTGTAGTATGTACTATTATAGTACTGTAGGGTGTGTACTATTATTGTACTGTATTGTATACTATTATAGTACTGTAGTGTGTACTACTATAGTACTGTAGTGTGTACTATTATTGTACTGTAGTGTGTACTATTATTGTACTGTAGTGTGTGTACTATTATAGTACTGTAGTGTGTACTATTATTGTACTGTAATGTGTGTACTATTATTGTACTGTAGTGTGTACTATTATAGTACTGTAGTGTGTACTATTATTGTACTGTAGTGTGAGTACTATTATAGTCCTGTAGTGTGTACTACTATAGTACTGTAGTGTGTACTATTATTGTACTGTAGTGTGTACTATTATTGTACTGTAGTGTGTACTATTATTGTACTGTAGTGTGTACTATTATTGTAGTGTAGTGTGAGTACTATTATAGTCCTGTAGTGTGTACTACTATAGTACTGTAGTGTGTACTATTATTGTACTGTAGTGTGTACTATTATTGTACTGTAGTGTGTACTATTATTTTACTGTAGTGTGTGTACTATTATAGTACTGTAGTGTGTGTACTATTATTGTACTGTAGTGTGTACTATTATTGTACTGTAGTGTGTACTATTATTGTACTGTAGTGTGTACTATTATTTTACTGTAGTGTGTACTATTATAGTACTGTAGTGTGTACTATTATAGTACTGTAGTGTGTGTACTATTATAGTACTGTAGTGTGTGTACTATTATAGTACTGTAGTGTGTACTATTATATTACTGTAGTGTGTGCACTATTATAGTACTGTAGTGTGTGTACTATTATAGTACTGTAGTGTGTACTATTATAGTACTGTAGTGTGTACTATTATAGTACTGTAGTGTGTGCACTATTATATTACTGTAGTGTGTGTACTATTATAGTACTGTAGTGTGTACTATTATAGTACTGTAGTGTGTACTATTATAGTACTGTAGTGTGTGCACTATTATAGTACTGTAGTGTGTGTACTATTATAGTACTGTAGTGTGTACTATTATGGTACTGTAGTGTGTGTACTATTATTGTACTGAAGTGTGTACTATTATTGTACTGTAGTGTGTACTATTATTGTACTGTAGTGTGTACTATTATTTTACTGTAGTGTGTGTACTATTATTGTACTGTAATGTTTGTACTATTATAGTACTGTAGTGTGTACTATTATTGTACTGTAGTGTGTGTACTATTATAGTACTGTAGTGTGTACTATTATTGTACTGTAGTGTGTACTATTATAGTACTGTAGTGTGCACTATTATAGTACTGTAGTGTGTACTATTATTGTACTGTAGTGTGTACTATTATAGTACTGTAGTGTGTGTACTATTATAGTACTGTAGTGTGTACTATTATAGTACTGTAGTGTGTGTACTATTATTGTACTGTAGTGTATACTATTATTGTCCAGTAGTGTGTACTATTATAGGACTGTAGTGTGTACTATTATAGTACTGTAGTGTGTACTATTATTTTACTGTAGTGTGTGTACTATTATAGTACTGTAGTGTGTGTACTATTATAGTACTGTAGTGTGTGTACTATTATTGTACTGTAGTGTGTACTATTATAGTACTGTAGTGTGTACTATTATAGTACTGTAGTGTGCACTATTATAGTACTGTAGTGTGTACTATTATTGTACTGTAGTGTGTACTATTATAGTACTGTAGTGTGTACTATTATAGTACTGTAGTGTGTACTATTATAGTACTGTAGTGTGTACTATTATAGTACTGTAGTGTGTACTATTATAGTACTGTAGTGTGAACTATTACAGTACTGTAGTGTGTACTATTATAGTACTGTAGTGTGTACTATTGTAGTACTGTAGTGTGTGTATTATTATTGTACTGAAGTGTGTACTATTATTGTCTTGTAGTGTGTACTATTATAGTACTGTAGTGTGTACTATTATAGGACTGTAGTGTGTACTATTATAGTACTGTAGTGTGTACTATTATAGTACTGTAGTGTGTGTACAATTATTGTACTGTAGAGTGTGTACTATTATTGTACTGTAGTGTGTACTATTATAGTACTGTAGTGTTTACTATTATAGTACTGTAGTGTGTACTATTATAGTACTGTAGTGTGTACTATTATTGTACTGTAGTGTGTACTATTATTGTACTGTAGTGTGTACTATTATAGTATTGTAGTGTGTACTATTATGGTACTGTAGTGTGTACTATTATAGTACTGTAGTGTGTACTATAATTGTACTGTAGTGTGTACTATTATTGTACTGTTGTGTGTACTATTATAGTACTCTAGTGTGTACTATTATTGTACTGTAATGTGTACTATTATTATACTGTAGTGTATACTATTATTGTACTGTAGTGTATACTATTATAGTACTGTAGTGTGTACTATTATTGTACTGTAGTGTATACTATTATAGTACTGTAGTGTGTACTACTATATTACTGTAGTGTGTACTACTATAGTACTGTAGTGTGTACTATTATTGTACTGTAGTGTATACTATTATAGTACTGTAGTGTGTACTATTATAGTACTGTAGTGTATACTATTATAGCACTGTAGTGTGTACTACTATAGTACTGTAGTGTGTACTACTATAGTACTGTAGTGTGTACTATTATTGTACTGTAGTGTATACTATTATAGTACTGTAGTGTGTACTACTATAGTACTGTAGTGTGTGTACTGATATTTTACTGTAGTGTCTGTACTATTATAGTACTGTAGTGTGTACTACTATAGTACTGTAGTGTGTACTATTATAGTATTGTAGTGTGTACTATTATTGTACTGTAGTGTGTACTATTATAGTACTGTAGTGTGTACTATTATTGTACTGTAGTGTGTACTATTATTGTACTGTAGTGTGTACTATTATAGTACTGTAGTGTGTACTATTATTGTACTGTAGTGTGTACTATTATAGTACTGTAGTGTGTGTACAATTATAGTACTGTAGTGTGTGTACTATTATTGTACTGTAGTGTGTACTATTATAGTACTGTAGTGTTTACTATTATAGTACTGTAGTGTGTACTATTATAGTACTGTAGTGTGTAATATTATTGTACTGTAGTGTGTACTATTATTGTACTGTAGTGTTACTATTATAGTACTGTAGTGTGTACTATTATGGTACTGTAGTGTGTACTATTAGAGTACTGTAGTGTGTACTATAATTGTACTGTAGTGTGTACTATTATTGTACTGTAGAGTGTACTATTATTGTACTGTAGTGTTTACTATTATAGTACTGTAGTGTGTACTATTATAGTACTGTAGTGTGTGTACTATTATTGTACTGTAGTGTATTCTATTATAGTACTGTAGTGTGTACTATTATAGTACTGTAGTGTGTACTATTATAGTACTGTAGGGTGTGTACTATTATTGTACTGTAGTGTATACTATTATAGTACTGTAGTGTGTACTACTATAGTACTGTAGTGTGTACTATTATTGTACTGTAGTGTGTACTATTATTGTACTGTAGTGTGTACTATTATTGTACTGTAGTGTGTGTACTATTATAGTACTGTAGTGTGTACTATTATTGTACTGTAGTGTGTGTACTATTATAGTAGTGTAGTGTGTACTATTATAGTACTGTAGTGTGTACTATTATTGTACTGTAGTGTGTACTCTTATTGTACTGTAGTGTGTACTATTATAGTACTGTAGTGTGTACTATTATAGTACTGTAGTGTGTATATTATTATAGTACTGTAGTGTGTGTACTATTATAGTACTGTAGTGTGCACTATTTTTGTACTGTAGTGTGTACTATTATAGTACTGTAGTGTGTACTATTATAGTACTGTAGTGTGTGTACTATTATTGTACTGTAGTGTATACTATTATAGTACTGTAGTGTGTACTATTATAGTACTGTAGTATGTACTATTATAGTACTGTAGGGTGTGTACTATTCTTGTACCGTATTGTATACTATTATAGTACTGTAGTGTGTACTACTATAGTACTGTAGTGTGTACTATTATTGTACTGTAGTGTGTACTATTATTGTACTGTAGTGTGTGTACTATTATAGTACTGTAGTGTGTACTATTATTGTACTGTAATGTGTGTAGTAGTATTGTACTGTAGTGTGTACTATTATAGTACTGTAGTGTGTACTCTTATTGTACTGTATTGTGTACTATTATAGTACTGTAGTGTGTACTATTATTGTACTGTAGTGTGTACTATAATTGTACTGTAGTGTGTACTATTATTGTACTGTAGTGTGTACTAATATAGTACTGTAGTGTGTACTATTATTGTACTGTAGTGTGTACTATTATAGTACTGTAGTGTGTGTACTATTATAGTACTGTAGTGTTTACTATTATAGTACTGTAGTGTGTGTACTATTATTGTACTGTAGTGTATACTATTATTGTACTGTAGTGTGTACTATTATAGGACTGTAGTGTGTACTATTATAGTACTGTAGTGTGTACTATTATAGTACTGTAGTGTGTGTACTATTATTGTACTGTAGTGTATACTATTATAGTACTGTAGTGTGTACTATTATAGTACTGTAGTATGTACTATTATAGCACTGTAGGGTGTGTACTATTATTGTACTATATTGTATACTATTATAGTACTGTAGTGTGTACTACTATAGTACTGTAGTGTGTACTATTATTGTACTGTAGTGTGTACTATTATTGTACTGTAGTGTGTGTACTATTATAGTACTGTAGTGTGTACTATTATTGTACTGTAATGTGTGTACTATTATTGTACTGTAGTGTGTACTATTATAGTACTGTAGTGTGTACTATTATAGTACTGTAGTGTGTACTATTATTGTACTGTAGTGTGTACTATTATATTACTGTAGTGTGTGTACAAGTATAGTACTGTAGTGTGTGTACAATTATTGTACTGTAGTGTGTACTATTATAGTACTGTAGTGTTTACTATTATAGTACTGTAGTGTGTACTATTATTGTACTGTAGTGTGTACTATTATAGTACTGTAGTGTGTACTATTATGGTACTGTAGTGTGTACTATTAGAGTACTGTAGTGTGTACTATAATTGTACTGTAGTGTGTACTATTATTGTACTGTAGAGTGTACTATTATTGTACTGTAGTGTTTACTATTATAGTACTGTAGTGTGTACTATTATAGTACTGTAGTGTGTGTACTATTATTGTACTGTAGTGTATTCTATTATAGTACTGTAGTGTGTACTATTATAGTACTGTAGTGTGTACTATTATAGTACTGTAGGGTGTGTACTTCTATTGTACTGTAGTGTATACTATTATAGTACTGTAGTGTGTACTACTATAGTACTGTAGTGTGTACTATTATTGTACTGTAGTGTGTACTATTATTGTACTGTAGTGTGTGTACTATTATAGTACTGTAGTGTGTACTATTATTGTACTGTAGTGTGTGTACTATTATAGTAGTGTAGTGTGTACTATTATAGTACTGAGGTGTGTACTATTATTGTACTGTAGTGTGTACTCTTATTGTACTGTAGTGTGTACTATTATAGTACTGTAGTGTGTACTATTATAGTACTGTAGTGTGTATATTATTATAGTACTGTAGTGTGTGTACTATTATAGTACTGTAGTGTGCACTATTTTTGTACTGTAGTGTGTACTATTATAGTACTGTAGTGTGTACTATTATAGTACTGTAGTGTGTGTACTATTATTGTACTGTAGTGTATACTATTATAGTACTGTAGTGTGTACTATTATAGTACTGTAGTATGTACTATTATAGTACTGTAGGGTGTGTACTATTATTGTACTGTATTGTATACTATTATAGTACTGTAGTGTGTACTACTATAGTACTGTAGTGTGTACTATTATTGTTCTGTAGTGTGTACTATTATTGTACTGTAGTGTGTGTACTATTATAGTACTGTAGTGTGTACTATTATTGTACTGTAATGTGTGTACTATTATTGTACTGTAGTGTGTACTATTATAGTACTGTAGTGTGTACTCTAATTGTACTGTAGTGTGTACTATTATAGTACTGTAGTGTGTACTATTATTGTACTGTAGTGTGTACTATAATTGTACTGTAGTGTGTACTATTATTGTACTGTAGTGTGTACTATTATAGTACTGTAGTGTGTACTATTATAGTACTGTAGTGTGTACTATTATTGTACTGTAGTGTGTACTATTATAGTACTGTAGTGTGTGTACTATTATTGTACTGTAGTGTATACTATTATTGTACTGTAGTGTGTACTATTATAGGACTGTAGTGTGTACTATTATTTTACTGTAGTGTGTGTACTATTATAGTACTGTAGTGTGTACTATTATAGTACTGTAGTGTGTGTACTATTATAGTACTCTAGTGTGTGTACTATTATTTTACTGTAGTGTGTACTATTATAGTACTGTAGTGTGTACTATTATAGTACTGTAGTGTGCACTATTATAGTACTGTAGTGTGTACTATTATTGTACTGTAGTGTGTACTATTACAGTACTGTAGTGTGTACTATTACAGTACTGTAGTGTGTACTATTATAGTACTGTAGTGTGTACTATTATAGTACTGTAGTGTGTACTATTATAGTACTGTAGTGTGAACTAGTATAGTACTGTAGTGTGTACTATTATAGTACTGTAGTGTGTACTATTATAGTACTGTAGTGTGTACTATTATTGTACTGTAGTGTGTACTATAATTGTACTGTAGTGTGTACTATTATTGTACTGTAGTGTGTACTATTATAGTACTGTAGTGTGTACTATTATAGTACTGTAGTGTGTACTATTATTGTACTGTAGTGTGTACTATTATAGTACTGTAGTGTGTGTACTATTATTGTACTGTAGTGTATACTATTATTGTACTGTAGTGTGTACTATTATAGGACTGTAGTGTGTACTATTATTTTACTGTAGTGTGTGTACTATTATAGTACTGTAGTGTGTACTATTATTGTACTGTAGTGTGTACTATTATTGTACTGTAGTGTGTACTATTATAGTACTGTAGTGTGTACTATTATGGTACTGTAGTGTGTACTATTATAGTACTGTAGTGTGTACTATAATTGTACTGTAGTGTGTACTATTATTGTACTGTTGTGTGTACTATTATAGTACTGTAGTGTGTACTATTATTGTACTGTAGTGTGTACTATTATTATACTGTAATGTATACTATTATTGTACTGTAGTGTATACTATTATAGTACTGTAGTGTGTACTATTATTGTACTGTAGTGTATACTATTATAGAACTGTAGTGTGTACTACTATAGTACTGTAGTGTGTACTACTATAGTACTGTAGTGTGTACTATTATTGTACTGTAGTGTATACTATTATAGTACTGTAGTGTGTACTATTATAGTACTGTAGTGTATACTATTATAGTATTGTAGTGTGTACTACTATAGTACTGTAGTGTGTACTACTATAGTACTGTAGTGTGTACTATTATTGTACTGTAGTGTATATTATTATAGTACTGTAGTGTGTACTACTATAGTACTGTAGTGTGTGTACTACTATAGTACTGTAGTGTGTACTATAATAGTATTGTAGTGTGTACTATTATTGTACTGTAGTGTGTACTATTATAGTACTGTAGTGTGTACTATTATTGTACTGTAGTGTGTACTATTATTGTACTGTAGTGTGTACTATTATTGTACTGTAGTGTGTACTATTATAGTACTGTAGTGTGTGTACAATTATAGTACTGTAGTGTGTGTACTATTATTGTACTGTAGTGTGTACTATTATAGTACTGTAGTGTTTACTATTATAGTACTGTAGTGTGTACTATTATAGTACTGTAGTGTGTACTATTATTGTACTGTAGTGTGTACTATTATTGTACTGGAGTGTGTACTATTATAGTACTGTAGTGTGTACTATTATGGTACTGTAGTGTGTACTATTAGAGTACTGTAGTGTGTACTACAATTGTACTGTAGTGTGTACTATTATTGTACTGTAGAGTGTACTATTATTGTACTGTAGTGTTTACTATTATAGTACTGTAGTGTGTACTATTATAGTACTGTAGTGTGTGTACTATTATTGTACTGTAATGTATTCTATTATAGTACTGTAGTGTGTACTATTATAGTACTGTAGTGTGTACTATTATAGTACTGTAGGGTGTGTACTATTATTGTACTGTAGTGTATACTATTATAGTACTGTAGTGTGTACTACTATAGTACTGTAGTGTGTACTATTATTGTACTGTAGTGTGTACTATTATTGTACTGTAGTGTGAACTATTATTGTACTGTAGTGTGTGTACTATTATAGTACTGTAGTGTGTACTATTCTTGTACTGTAGTGTGTGTACTATTATAGTAGTGTAGTGTGTACTATTATAGTACTGTAGTGTGTTCTATTATTGTACTGTAGTGTGTACTCTTATTGTACTGTAGTGTGTACTATTATAGTACTGTAGTGTGTACTATTATAGTACTGTAGTGTGTATATTATTATAGTACTGTAGTGTGTGTTCTATTATAGTACTGTAGTGTGCACTATTTTTGTACTGTAGTGTGTACTATTATAGTACTGTAGTGTGTACTATTATAGTACTGTAGTGTGTGTACTATTATTGTACTGTAGTGTATACTATTATAGTACTGTAGTGTGTACTATTATAGTACTGTAGTATGTACTATTATAGTACTGTAGGGTGTGTACTATTATTGTACTGTATTGTATACTATTATAGTACTGTAGTGTGTACTACTATAGTACTGTAGTGTGTACTATTATTGTACTGTAGTGTGTACTATTATTGTACTGTAGTGTGTGTACTATTATAGTACTGTAGTGTGTACTATTATTGTACTGTAATGTGTGTACTATTATTGTACTGTAGTGTGTACTATTATAGTACTGTAGTGTGTACTCTTATTGTACTGTAGTGTGTACTATTATAGTACTGTAGTGTGTACTATTATTGTACTGTAGTGTGTACTATAATTGTACTGTAGTGTGTACAATTATTGTACTGTAGTGTGTACTATTATAGTACTGTAGTGTGTACTATTATAGTACTGTAGTGTGTACTATTATTGTACTGTAGTGTTACTATTATAGTACTGTAGTGTGTACTATTATGGTACTGTAGTGTGTACTATTAGAGTACTGTAGTGTGTACTATAATTGTACTGTAGTGTGTACTATTATTGTACTGTAGAGTGTACTATTATTGTACTGTAGTGTTTACTATTATAGTACTGTAGTGTGTACTATTATAGTACTGTAGTGTGTGTACTATTATTGTACTGTAGTGTATTCTATTATAGTACTGTAGTGTGTACTATTATAGTACTGTAGTGTGTACTATTATAGTACTGTAGGGTGTGTACTATTATTGTACTGTAGTGTATACTATTATAGTACTGTAGTGTGTACTACTATAGTACTGTAGTGTGTACTATTATTGTACTGTAGTGTGTACTATTATTGTACTGTAGTGTGTACTATTATTGTACTGTAGTGTGTGTACTATTATAGTACTGTAGTGTGTACTATTATTGTACTGTAGTGTGTGTACTATTATAGTAGTGTAGTGTGTACTATTATAGTACTGTAGTGTGTACTATTATTGTACTGTAGTGTGTACTCTTATTGTACTGTAGTGTGTACTATTATAGTACTGTAGTGTGTACTATTATAGTACTGTAGTGTGTATATTATTATAGTACTGTAGTGTGTGTACTATTATAGTACTGTAGTGTGCACTATTTTTGTACTGTAGTGTGTACTATTATAGTACTGTAGTGTGTACTATTATAGTACTGTAGTGTGTGTACTATTATTGTACTGTAGTGTATACTATTATAGTACTGTAGTGTGTACTATTATAGTACTGTAGTATGTACTATTATAGTACTGTAGGGTGTGTACTATTCTTGTACCGTATTGTATACTATTATAGTACTGTAGTGTGTACTACTATAGTACTGT
Organism: Meconema thalassinum; assembly: GCA_946902985.2. NCBI lineage: Eukaryota > Metazoa > Arthropoda > Insecta > Orthoptera > Tettigoniidae > Meconema > Meconema thalassinum. The sequence goes on along the minus strand of OX336393.1, from coordinate 533,625,722 downwards.
AGTGTGTACTATTATTGTACTGTAGTGTGTACTATTATTGTACTGTAGTGTGTGTACTATTATAGTACTGTAGTGTGTACTATTATTGTACTGTAATGTGTGTAGTAGTATTGTACTGTAGTGTGTACTATTATAGTACTGTAGTGTGTACTCTTATTGTACTGTATTGTGTACTATTATAGTACTGTAGTGTGTACTATTATTGTACTGTAGTGTGTACTATAATTGTACTGTAGTGTGTACTATTATTGTACTGTAGTGTGTACTAATATAGTACTGTAGTGTGTACTATTATTGTACTGTAGTGTGTACTATTATAGTACTGTAGTGTGTGTACTATTATAGTACTGTAGTGTTTACTATTATAGTACTGTAGTGTGTGTACTATTATTGTACTGTAGTGTATACTATTATTGTACTGTAGTGTGTACTATTATAGGACTGTAGTGTGTACTGTTATAGTACTGTAGTGTGTACTATTATAGTACTGTAGTGTGTGTACTATTATTGTACTGTAGTGTATACTATTATAGTACTGTAGTGTGTACTATTATAGTACTGTAGTATGTACTATTATAGCACTGTAGGGTGTGTACTATTATTGTACTGTATTGTATACTATTATAGTACTGTAGTGTGTACTACTATAGTACTGTAGTGTGTACTATTATTGTACTGTAGTGTGTACTATTATTGTACTGTAGTGTGTGTACTATTATAGTACTGTAGTGTGTACTATTATTGTACTGTAATGTGTGTACTATTATTGTACTGTAGTGTGTACTATTATAGTACTGTAGTGTGTACTATTATAGTACTGTAGTGTGTACTATTATTGTACTGTAGTGTGTACTATTATATTACTGTAGTGTGTGTACAAGTATAGTACTGTAGTGTGTGTACAATTATTGTACTGTAGTGTGTACTATTATAGTACTGTAGTGTTTACTATTATAGTACTGTAGTGTGTACTATTATTGTACTGTAGTGTGTACTATTATAGTACTGTAGTGTGTACTATTATGGTACTGTAGTGTGTACTATTAGAGTACTGTAGTGTGTACTATAATTGTACTGTAGTGTGTACTATTATTGTACTGTAGAGTGTACTATTATTGTACTGTAGTGTTTACTATTATAGTACTGTAGTGTGTACTATTATAGTACTGTAGTGTGTGTACTATTATTGTACTGTAGTGTATTCTATTATAGTACTGTAGTGTGTACTATTATAGTACTGTAGTGTGTACTATTATAGTACTGTAGGGTGTGTACTTCTATTGTACTGTAGTGTATACTATTATAGTACTGTAGTGTGTACTACTATAGTACTGTAGTGTGTACTATTATTGTACTGTAGTGTGTACTATTATTGTACTGTAGTGTGTGTACTATTATAGTACTGTAGTGTGTACTATTATTGTACTGTAGTGTGTGTACTATTATAGTAGTGTAGTGTGTACTATTATAGTACTGAGGTGTGTACTATTATTGTACTGTAGTGTGTACTCTTATTGTACTGTAGTGTGTACTATTATAGTACTGTAGTGTGTACTATTATAGTACTGTAGTGTGTATATTATTATAGTACTGTAGTGTGTGTACTATTATAGTACTGTAGTGTGCACTATTTTTGTACTGTAGTGTGTACTATTATAGTACTGTAGTGTGTACTATTATAGTACTGTAGTGTGTGTACTATTATTGTACTGTAGTGTATACTATTATAGTACTGTAGTGTGTACTATTATAGTACTGTAGTATGTACTATTATAGTACTGTAGGGTGTGTACTATTATTGTACTGTATTGTATACTATTATAGTACTGTAGTGTGTACTACTATAGCACTGTAGTGTGTACTATTATTGTTCTGTAGTGTGTACTATTATTGTACTGTAGTGTGTGTACTATTATAGTACTGTAGTGTGTACTATTATTGTACTGTAATGTGTGTACTATTATTGTACTGTAGTGTGTACTATTATAGTACTGTAGTGTGTACTCTAATTGTACTGTAGTGTGTACTATTATAGTACTGTAGTGTGTACTATTATTGTACTGTAGTGTGTACTATAATTGTACTGTAGTGTGTACTATTATTGTACTGTAGTGTGTACTATTATAGTACTGTAGTGTGTACTATTATAGTACTGTAGTGTGTACTATTATTGTACTGTAGTGTGTACTATTATAGTACTGTAGTGTGTGTACTATTATTGTACTGTAGTGTATACTATTATTGTACTGTAGTGTGTACTATTATAGGACTGTAGTGTGTACTATTATTTTACTGTAGTGTGTGTACTATTATAGTACTGTAGTGTGTACTATTATAGTACTGTAGTGTGTGTACTATTATAGTACTCTAGTGTGTGTACTATTATTTTACTGTAGTGTGTACTATTATAGTACTGTAGTGTGTACTATTATAGTACTGTAGTGTGCACTATTATAGTACTGTAGTGTGTACTATTATTGTACTGTAGTGTGTACTATTACAGTACTGTAGTGTGTACTATTACAGTACTGTAGTGTGTACTATTATAGTACTGTAGTGTGTACTATTATAGTACTGTAGTGTGTACTATTATAGTACTGTAGTGTGAACTAGTATAGTACTGTAGTGTGAACTATTATAGTACTGTAGTGTGTACTATTGTAGTACTGTAGTGTGTGTACTATTATTTTACTGAAGTGTGTACTATTATTGTCTTGTAGTGTGTACTATTATAGTACTGTAGTTTGTACTATTATAGGACTGTAGTGTGTACTATTATAGTACTGTAGTGTGTACTATTATAGTACTGTAGTGTGTGTACAATTATTGTACTGTAGTGTGTGTACTATTATTGTACTGTAGTGTGTACTATTATAGTACTGTAGTGTGTACTATTATAGTACTGTAGTGTGTACTATTATTGTACTGTAGTGTGTACTATTATTGTACTGTAGTGTGTACTATTATAGTACTGTAGTGTGTACTATTATGGTACTGTAGTGTGTACTATTATAGTACTGTAGTGTGTACTATAATTGTACTGTAGTGTGTACTATTATTGTACTGTTGTGTGTACTATTATAGTACTGTAGTGTGTACTATTATTGTACTGTAGTGTGTACTATTATTATACTGTAATGTATACTATTATTGTACTGTAGTGTATACTATTATAGTACTGTAGTGTGTACTATTATTGTACTGTAGTGTATACTATTATAGAACTGTAGTGTGTACTACTATAGTACTGTAGTGTGTACTACTATAGTACTGTAGTGTGTACTATTATTGTACTGTAGTGTATACTATTATAGTACTGTAGTGTGTACTATTATAGTACTGTAGTGTATACTATTATAGTACTGTAGTGTGTACTACTATAGTACTGTAGTGTGTACTACTATAGTACTGTAGTGTGTACTATTATTGTACTGTAGTGTATATTATTATAGTACTGTAGTGTGTACTACTATAGTACTGTAGTGTGTGTACTATTATTTTACTGTAGTGTTTGTACTATTATAGTACTGTAGTGTGTACTACTATAGTACTGTAGTGTGTACTATTATAGTATTGTAGTGTGTACTATTATTGTACTGTAGTGTGTACTATTATAGTACTGTAGTGTGTACTATTATTGTACTGTAGTGTGTACTATTATTGTACTGTAGTGTGTACTATTATTGTACTGTAGTGTGTACTATTATAGTACTGTAGTGTGTGTACAATTATAGTACTGTAGTGTGTGTACTATTATTGTACTGTAGTGTGTACTATTATAGTACTGTAGTGTTTACTATTATAGTACTGTAGTGTGTACTATTATAGTACTGTAGTGTGTACTATTATTGTACTGTAGTGTGTACTATTATTGTACTGGAGTGTGTACTATTATAGTACTGTAGTGTGTACTATTATGGTACTGTAGTGTGTACTATTAGAGTACTGTAGTGTGTACTACAATTGTACTGTAGTGTGTACTATTATTGTACTGTAGAGTGTACTATTATTGTACTGTAGTGTTTACTATTATAGTACTGTAGTGTGTACTATTATAGTACTGTAGTGTGTGTACTATTATTGTACTGTAATGTATTCTATTATAGTACTGTAGTGTGTACTATTATAGTACTGTAGTGTGTACTATTATAGTACTGTAGGGTGTGTACTATTATTGTACTGTAGTGTATACTATTATAGTACTGTAGTGTGTACTACTATAGTACTGTAGTGTGTACTATTATTGTACTGTAGTGTGTACTATTATTGTACTGTAGTGTGAACTATTATTGTACTGTAGTGTGTGTACTATTATAGTACTGTAGTGTGTACTATTATTGTACTGTAGTGTGTGTACTATTATAGTAGTGTAGTGTGTACTATTATAGTACTGTAGTGTGTTCTATTATTGTACTGTAGTGTGTACTCTTATTGTACTGTAGTGTGTACTATTATAGTACTGTAGTGTGTACTATTATAGTACTGTAGTGTGTATATTATTATAGTACTGTAGTGTGTGTTCTATTATAGTACTGTAGTGTGCACTATTTTTGTACTGTAGTGTGTACTATTATAGTACTGTAGTGTGTACTATTATAGTACTGTAGTGTGTGTACTATTATTGTACTGTAGTGTATACTATTATAGTACTGTAGTGTGTACTATTATAGTACTGTAGTATGTACTATTATAGTACTGTAGGGTGTGTACTATTATTGTACTGTATTGTATACTATTATAGTACTGTAGTGTGTACTACTATAGTACTGTAGTGTGTACTATTATTGTACTGTAGTGTGTACTATTATTGTACTGTAGTGTGTGTACTATTATAGTACTGTAGTGTGTACTATTATTGTACTGTAATGTGTGTACTATTATTGTACTGTAGTGTGTACTATTATAGTACTGTAGTGTGTACTCTTATTGTACTGTAGTGTGTACTATTATTGTACTGTAGTGTGTACTATAATTGTACTGTAGTGTGTACAATTATTGTACTGTAGTGTGTACTATTATAGTACTGTAGTGTGTACTATTATAGTACTGTAGTGTGTACTATTATTGTACTGTAGTGTGTACTATTATAGTACTGTAGTGTGTGTACTATTATAGTACTGTAGTGTGTACTATTATAGTACTGTAGTGTGTGTACTATTATTGTACTGTAGTGTATACTATTATTGTACTGTAGTGTGTACTATTATAGGACTGTAGTGTGTACTATTATAGTACTGTAGTGTGTACTATTATTTTACTGTAGTGTGTGTACTATTATAGTACTGTAGTGTGTACTATTATAGTACTGTAGTGTGTGTACTATTATAGTACTGTAGTGTGTATACTATTATAGTACTGTAGTGTGTATACTATTATAGTACTGTAGTTTATTCTATTATATTACTGTAGTGTATACTATTGTAGTACTGGAGTGTGTGTACTATTATAATACTGTAGTATGTACTATTATATTACGGTAGTGTGTATACTATTATAGTACTGTAGTGTGTATACTATTATAGTACTGTAGTGTGTATACTATTATAGTACTGTAGTGTGTACTATTATAGTACTGTAGTGTGTACTATTATAGTACTGTAATGTGAACTATTATAGTACTGTAGTGTGTACTATTATAGTACTGTAGTGTGTACTATTGTAGTACTGTAGTGTGTGTACTATTATTGTACTGAAGTGTGTACTATTATTGTCTTGTAGTGTGTACTATTATAGTACTGTAGTGTGTACTATTATAGGACTGTAGTGTGTACTATTATAGTACTGTAGTGTGTACTATTATAGTTCTGTAGTGTGTGTACAATTATTGTACTGTAGTGTGTGTACTATTATTGTACTGTAGTGTGTACTATTATAGTACTGTAGTGTTTATTATTATAGTACTGTAGTGTGTACTATTATAGTACTGTAGTGTGTACTATTATTGTACTGTAGTGTGTACTATTATTGTACTGTAGTGTGTACTATTATAGTACTGTAGTGTGTACTATTATGGTACTGTAGTGTGTACTATTATAGTACTGTAGTGTGTACTATAATTGTACTGTAGTGTGTACTATTATTGTACTGTTGTGTGTACTATTATAGTACTGTAGTGTGTACTATTATTGTACTGTAGTGTGTACTATTATTATACTGTAGTGTATACTATTATTGTACTGTAGTGTATACTATTATAGTACTGTAGTGTGTACTATTATTGTACTGTAGTGTATACTATTATAGTACTGTAGTGTGTACTACTATAGTACTGTAATGTGTACTACTATAGTACTGTAGTGTGTACTATTATTGTACTGTAGTGTATACTATTATAGTACTGTAGTGTGTACTATTATAGTACTGTAGTGTATACTATTATAGTACTGTAGTGTGTACTACTATAGTACTGTAGTGTGTACTACTATAGTACTGTAGTGTGTACTATTATTGTACTGTAGTGTATACTATTATAGTACTGTAGTGTGTACTACTATAGTACTGTAGTGTGTGTACTATTATTTTACTGTAGTGTCTGTACTATTATAGTACTGTAGTGTGTACTACTATAGTACTGTAGTGTGTACTATTATAGTATTGTAGTGTGTACTATTATTGTACTGTAGTGTGTACTATTATAGTACTGTAGTGTGTACTATTATTGTACTGTAGTGTGTACTATTATTGTACTGTAGTGTTTACTATTATAGCACTGTAGTGTGTACTATTATTGTACTGTAGTGTGTACTATTATAGTAGTGTAGTGTGTGTACTATTATAGTACTGTAGTGTATCCTACTATAGTACTGTAGTGTGTACTATTATTGTACTGTAGTGTGTACTATTATAGTACTGTAGTGTGTACTATTATTGTACTGTTGTGTGTACTATTATTGTACTGTAGTGTGTACTATTATTGTACTGTAGTGTGTACTATTATAGTACTGTATTGTGTGTACTATTATAATACTGTAGTGTATACTACTATAGTACTGTAGTGTGTACTATTATAGTACTGTAGTGTGTGTACTATTATAGTACTGTAGTGTATACTACTATAGTACTGTAGTGTGTACTATTATTGTACTGTAGTGTGTACTATTATAGTACTGTAGTGTGTACTATTATTGTACTGTAGTGTGTACTATTATAGTAATGTTGTGTGTACTATTATAGTACTGTAGTGTGTACTATTATTGTACTGTAGTGTGTACTATTATAGTACTGTAGTGTGTACTATTATTGTTCTGTAGTGTGTACTATTATTGTTCTGTAGTGTGTAATATTATAGTACTGTAGTGTGTACTATTATAGTATTGTAGTGTGTACTATTATAGTACTGTAGTGTGTATACTATTATTGTACTGTAGTGTGTACTATTATTGTACTGTAGTGTGTACTCTTATAGTACTGTAGTGTGTACTATTATTGTACTGTAGTGTGTACTATTATAGCACTGTAGTGTGTACTATTATAGTACTGTAGTGTGTACTATTATAGTACTGTAGTGTGTACTATTATAGTACTGTAGTGTGTACTATTATTGTACTGTAGTGTATACTATTAGAGTACTGTAGTGTGTACTACTATAGTACTGTAGTGTGTACTACTATACTACTGTAGTGTGTACTATTATTGTACTGTAGTGTATACTATTATAGTACTGTAGTGTGTACTATTATAGTACTGTAGTGTGTACTACTATAGTACTGTAGTGTGTACTATTATTGTACTGTAGTGTATACTATTATAGTAATGTAGTGTGTGTACTAGTTTAGTACTGTAGTGTGTACTATTATAGTACGGTAGTGTGTACTATTATTGTACTGTAGTGTGTACTATTATAGTACTGTAGTGTGTATACTATTATAGTACTGTAGTGTGTATACTATTATAGTACTGCAGTGTGAGTACTATTATAGTACTGTAGTGTGGACTATTATAGTACTGTAGTGTGTATACTATTATAGTACTGTAGTGTGTATACTATTATAGTACTGTAGTGTGAGTACTATTATAGTATTGTAGTGTGAGTAATATTATAGTACTGTAGTGTGGACTATTATAGTACTGTAGTGTGTATACTATTATAGTACTGTAGTGTGTATACTATTATAGTACTGTAGTGTGTATACTTTTATAGTACTGTAGTGTGAGTACTATTATAGTAGTGTAGAGTGGACTATTATAGTACTGTAGTGTGTATACTATTATAGTACTGTAGTGTGTACTATTACTGTGTAGAGTGGACTTTTAGAGTACTGTAGTGTGTATACTATTATAGTACTGTATTGTGGACTATCATAGTACTGTAGCGTGTATACTATTATAGTACTGTATTGTGTACTATTATAGTACTGTAGTGTGTATACTATTATAGTACTGTAATGTGTATACTATTATAGTACTGTAGTGTGTATACTATTATAGTACTGTAGTGTGTATACTATTATAGTACTGTTGTGTGTACTAATATAGTACTGTAGTGTGTACTATTATAGTACTGTAGTATGTACTATTATAGTACTGTAGTGTGTATACTATTATAGTACTGTAGTGTATACTCTTATAGTACTGTAGTGTGTATACTATTATAGTACTTTAGTGTGTATACTATTATAGTACTATAGTATGTATACTATTATAGTACCGTAATCTGTACTATTTTAGTACTGTAATGTGTATACTATTATAGTACTGTAGTGTGTATACTATTATAGTACTGTAGTTTATTCTATTATATTACTGTAGTGTATACTATTGTAGTACTGGAGTGTGTGTACTATTATAATACTGTAGTATGTACTATTATATTACGGTAGTGTGTATACTATTATAGTACTGTAGTGTGTATACTATTATAGTACTGTAGTGTGTATACTATTATAGTACTGTAGTGTATACTATTATCGAACTTTAGTGTGTATACTACACACATCAAAAAAAGTTTTGCATCACCTCGGTTCCAAGAGTTCCGGAACCGTTAAATACAAAGGGAATAGAGATCAACACAAACAACATTTCAGCTCGTTTTATTGCTCATGAGACCCACACATTGCATGTTGTACCATCATACAGCTAGACTTTCAGCATTTGTGGTCCAGATTGCAGTACACACCACTACCTCTGATACCCAGTAGCACGTCCTCTTGCATTGATGCATGCCTGTATTCGCCGTGGCATACTATCCACAAGTTCATCAAGACACTGTTGGTCCAAATTGTCCCACTCCTCAACGACAATTCGGCGTAAATCTCTCAGAGTGGTTGGTGGGTCAAGACGTCCATAAACAGCCCTTTTCAACATATCCCAGGCATGTTCGATAGGGTTCATGTCTGGCGAACATGCTGGCCACTGTAGTCGAGCGATGTCGTTATCTTGAAGGAACGCATTCACAAGATGTGCACGATGAGGTCGAGAATTGTCGTCCATGAAGACAAATGCCTCTCCAATATTCTGCCGATATGGTTGCACTATGGGTCGGAGGATGTCATTCAGGTATCGTAAAGCCGTTTCGGAGCCTTCCATGACCACCAGTGGCGTACGACGGCCCCACATAATGCCACCCCAAAACATCAGGGAACCACCACCTTGCTGCACTCGCTGGACAGTGTGTCTAAGACGTTCAGCCTGACCAGGGTGCCTCCAAACACGTCTCCGACGATTGTCTGGTTGAAGGCATATGCGACACTCATCGGTGAAGAGAACGTGATGCCAATTCCGTGGGGTCCATTCAGCATGTTGTTGGGCCCATCTGTACCGCGCTGCATGGTGTCGGGGTTGCAAAGCTGGACCTCGCCATGGACGTCGGGAGTGAAGTTGCGCATCATGCAGCCTATTGCGCACAGTTTGAGTTGAAACACGACGTCCTGTGGCTGAACGAAACGCATTATTCAACATGGTGGCATTGCTGTCAGGGTTCCTCCGAGCGGCAATCCGTAAGTAGCGGTCATCCACTACAGTAGTAGCCCTTGGGCGGCCTGAGCGAGGCCTGTCATCGACAGTTCCTGTATCTCTGTACCTCCTCCATGTCCGAAAAACATCGCTTTGGTTCACTCTGAGACGCCTGGAAACTTCCCTTGTTGAGAGCCCTTCTTGACACAAAGTAACAATGCGGACGCGATCGAACTGCGGTATTGACCTTCTAGGCATGGTAGAACTACAGACAACATGACCAGCGTACCTTCGTCCTGGTGGAATGACTGGAACTGATCGGCTGTCGTACCCCCTCCGTCTAATAGGCCCTGCTCATGCATGGTTGTTTACATCTTTGAGCAGTTTTAGTGACATCTATGAACAGTCAAAGGGACTGTATCTTGGATACAATATACACAGTCAACGTCTATATGCCGGAGATCTGGGAACCGAGGTGATGCAAAACTTTTTTTGATGTGTGTATTATAGTACTGTAGTGTATACTATTATAGTACTGTAGTGTGTGTACTATTATAGTACTGTAGTGTATACTATTATAGTACTGTAGTGTGTATACTATTATAGTACTGTAGTGTATACTATTATAGTACTGTAGTGTGTATACTATTATAGTACTGTAGTGTATACTATTATAGTACTGTTGTGTGTACTAATATAGTACTGTAGTGTATACTATTATAGTACTGTAGTGTGTACTATTATAGTACTGTAGTGAGTACTATTATAGTACTGTAGTGTATACTATTATAGTACTGTTGTGTGTACTAATATAGTACTGTAGTGTGTACTATTATAGTACTGTAGTGTGTACTATTATAGTACTGTTGTGTGTACTAATATAGTACTGTAGTGTATACTATTATAGTACTGTAGTGTGTACTATTATAGTACTGTAGTGAGTACTATTATAGTACTGTAGTGTGTACTATTATAGTACTGTAGTGTGTACTATTATAGTACTGTTGTGTGTACTAATATAGTACTGTAGTGTATACTATTATAGTACTGTAGTGTGTACTATTATAGTACTGTAGTGTGTACTATTATAGTACTGTAGTGTGTGTACTATTATAGTACTGTAGTGTATACTATTAAAGTACTGTTGTGTGTACTAATATAGTACTGTAGTGTATACTATTATAGTACTGTAGTGTTTACTATTATATACTGTAGTGTGTATACTATTATAGTACTGTAGTGTATACTATATAGTACTGTAGTGAGTACTATTATAGTACTGTAGTGTGTACTATTATAGTACTGTAGTGAGTACTATTATAGTACTGTAGTGTGGTGTACTATTATAGTACTGTAGTGTATACTATTATAGTACTGTTGTGTGTACTAATATAGTACTGTAGTGTGTACTATTTTAGTACTGTAGTGTGTACTATTATAGTACTGTAGTGAGTACTATTATAGTACTGTAGTGTGTGTACTATTATAGTACTGTAGTGTGTACTATTATAGTACTGTACAGGCGCGGATCTAGAGTTTGTTTGTGGGGGGGTCAGAGATTCGATCTAGAGTTTGGCTTTGGGGGGGGGGGTCAGAGAATCGAAATTGTTAAGAAAAATGGTATCACTAAAAACGCAATCACAAAATAACCAAACGTACAAAACCAGATCAATTTTTTTGCAAGCTTCATGGATAGAAATTTGATGCGTTTAGTGTATCAAAATTATTCGTACAAATTGCAACGGCGTGTTTTGCTACTCTTACATCGAGCTTCGAGAAAAGTATCAAGGTACGTTACAGTTTCGATTCGGTAATCACAAGGTTTGCTAAACAAAATAGACGAGTTGATTTTGTTGTATAACTAATAGTTTTTATACAAGAGGTTTGAAGTTGTAAATATGTAGACTACAGTTGTAACATAACATAATAATTCCAAAAAAGGTAATTCAGTATTGAATAAAATGAAACAAAACTGTTTTTCAGTTAAAATTCGTTAAGTTTTATTTGTCTGGTAATTGTGTTTTCGTTTTTTGAGTTTGCAAAAAAATTTGGTCTCCGTTTGGGGGGGGGGGGGTTATGACTCCCGTGCCCCCCCCCCCCTTGAATCCGCGCCTGGTACTGTAGTGTATACTATTATAGTACTGTAGTGTGTGTACTATTATAGTACTGTAGTGTGTGTACTATTATTGTACTGTAGTGTGTACTATTATAGTACTGTAGTGTGTACTATTATAGTACTGTAGTGTATACTATTATAGTACTGTAGTGTGTACTATTATATTACTGTAGTGTGTACTATTATAGTACTGTAGTGTGTACTATTATAGTACTGTAGTGTGTACTATTATAGTACTGTAGTGTGTACTAATATAGTACTGTAGTGTGTACTATTATAGTACTTTAGTGTATACTATTATAGTACTGTAGTGTGTACTATTATATTACTGTAGTGTGTACTATTATTGTACTGTAGTGTGTACTATTATAGTACTGTTGTGTGTACTATTATAGTACTGTAGTGTGTACTATTATTGTACTGTAGTGTGTACTAATATAGTACTGTAGTGTGTACTATTATAGTACTGTAGTGTGTACTATTATTGTACTGTAGTGTGTACTATTATATTACTGTAGTGTGTACTATTATAGTACTGTAGTGTATACTATTATTGTACTGTAGTGTGTACTATTATAGTACTGTTGTGTGTACTATATAGTACTGTAGTGTGTACTATTATAGTACTGTAGTGTGTACTATTATAGTACTGTAGTGTGTACTATTATTGTACTGTAGAGTGTACTATTATAGTACTGTTGTGTGTACTATTATAGTACTGTAGTGTGTACTATTATAGTACTGTAGTGTATACTATTATAGTACTGTTGTGTGTACTAATATAGTACTGTAGTGTGTACTATTATAGTACTGTATGTGTTGTACTATTATTAGTACTGTTGTGTGTACTAATATAGTACTGTAGTGTATACTATTATAGTACTGTAGTGTGTACTATTATAGTACTGTAGTGAGTACTATTATAGTACTGTAGTGTGTACTATTATAGTACTGTAGTGTGTACTATTATAGTACTGTGTGTGTACTAATATAGTACTGTAGTGTATACTATTATAGTACTGTAGTGTGTACTATTATAGTACTGTAGTGTGTACTATTATAGTACTGTAGTGTGTGTTACTATTATAGTACTGTAGTGTATACTATTAAAGTACTGTTGTGTGTACTAATTATAGTACTGTAGTGTATACTATTATAGTACTGTAGTGTTTACTATTATAGTACTGTAGTGTGTATGCTATTATAGTACTGTAGTGTATACTATTATAGTACTGTAGTGAGTACTATTATAGTACTGTAGTGTGTACTATTATAGTACTGTAGTGAGTACTATTATAGTACTGTAGTGTGTGTACTATTATAGTACTGTAGTGTATACTATTATAGTACTGTTGTGTGTACTAATATAGTACTGTAGTGTGTACTATTTTAGTACTGTAGTGTGTACTATTATAGTACTGTAGTGAGTACTATATAGTACTGTAGTGTGTGTACTATTATAGTACTGTAGTGTGTACTATTATAGTACTGTACAGGCGCGGATCTAGAGTTTGTTTTTGGGGGGGTCAGAGATTCGATCTAGAGTTTGGGCTTGGGGGGGGGGGGGGTCAGAGAATCGAAATTGTTAAGAAAAATGGTATCACTAAAAACGCAATCACAAAATAACCAAACGTACAAAACCAGATCAATTTTTTGCAAGCTTCATGGATAGAAATTTGATGCGTTTAGTGTATCAAAATTATTCGTTACAAATTGCAACGGCGTGTTTTGCTACTCTTACATCGAGCTTCGAGAAAAGTATCAGGTACGTTACAGTTTCGATTCGTAATCACAAGGTTTGCTAAACAAAATGACGAGTTGATTTTGTTGTATAACTAATAGTTTTTATACAAGAGGTTTGAAGTTGTAAATATGTAGACTACAGTTGTAACATAACATAATAATTCCAAAAAAGGTAATTCAGTATTGAATAAAATGAAACAAAACTGTTTTTCAGTTAAAATTCGTTAAGTTTTATTTGTCTGGTAATTGTGTTTTCGTTTTTTGAGTTGCAAAAAAATTTGGTCTCCGTTTGGGGGGGGGGGGTTATGACTCCCGTGCCCCCCCCCCTTGAATCCGCGCCTGGTACTGTAGTGTATACTATTATAGTACTGTAGTGTGTGTACTATTATAGTACTGTAGTGTGTGTACTATTATTGTACTGTAGTGTGTACTATTATAGTACTGTAGTGTGTACTATTATAGTACTGTAGTGGTATACTATTATAGTACTGTAGTGTGTACTATTATATTACTGTAGTGTGTACTATTATAGTACTGTAGTGTGTACTATTATAGTACTGTAGTGTGTACTAATATAGTACTGTAGTGTGTACTATTATAGTACTTTAGTGTATACTATTATAGTACTGTAGTGTGTACTATTATATTACTGTAGTGTGTACTATTATTGTACTGTAGTGTGTACTATTCTAGTACTGTTGTGTGTACTATTATAGTACTGTAGTGTGTACTATTATTGTACTGTAGTGTGTACTAATATAGTACTGTAGTGTGTACTATTATAGTACTGTAGTGTGTACTATTATTGTACTGTAGTGTGTACTATTATATTACTGTAGTGTGTACTATTATAGTACTGTAGTGTATACTATTATTGTACTGTAGTGTGTACTATTATAGTACTGTTGTGTGTACTAATATAGTACTGTAGTGTGTACTATTATAGTACTGTAGTGTGTACTATTATAGTACTGTAGTGTGTACTATTATTGTACTGTAGAGTGTACTATTATAGTACTGTTGTGTGTACTATTATAGTACTGTAGTGTGTACTATTATTGTACTGTAGTGTGTACTAATATAGTACTGTAGTGTGTACTATTATAGTACTGTAGTGTGTACTATTATTGTACTGTAGTGTGTACTATTATATTACTGTAGTGTGTACTATTATAGTACTGTAGTGTATACTATTATTGTACTGTAGTGTGTACTATTATAGTACTGTTGTGTGTACTAATATAGTACTGTAGTGTGTACTATTATAGTACTGTAGTGTGTACTATTATAGTACTGTAGTGTATACTATTATAGTACTGTAGTGTGTACTATTATATTACTGTAATGTGTACTATTATAGTACTGTAGTGTGTACTATTATAGTACTGTAGTGTACTATTATAGTACTGTAGTGTGTGTACTATTATAGTACTGTAGTGCGTACTATTATAGTACTGTAGTGTGTATACTATTATAGTACTGTATTGTGTACCATTATAATACTGTAGTGTGTATACTATTATAGTACTGTAGTGTGTGTACTATTATAGTACTGTAGTGTGTGTACTATTATAGTACTGTAGTGAATACTATTATAGTACTGTAGTGTGTACTATTATAGTACTGTAGTGTGTAATATTATAGTGCTGTTGTGTATACTATTATAGTACTGTAGTGTGTGTACTATTATAGTACTGTAGTGTATACTATTATAGTACTGTAGTGTGTACTATTATATTACTGTAATGTGTACTATTATAGTACTGTAGTGTGTACTATTATAGTACTGTAGTGTACTATTATAGTACTGTAGTGTGTGTACTATTATAGTACTGTAGTGCGTACTATTATAGTACTGTAGTGTGTATACTATTATAGTACTGTATTGTGTACCATTATAATACTGTAGTGTGTATACTATTATAGTACTGTAGTGTGTGTACTATTATAGTACTGTAGTGTGTGTACTATTATAGTACTGTAGTGAATACTATTATAGTACTGTAGTGTGTACTATTATAGTACTGTAGTGTGTAATATTATAGTGCTGTTGTGTATACTATTATAGTACTGTAGTGTGTATACTATTATAGCACTGTAGTGAATACTATTATAGAACTGTAGTGTGTATACTATTATAGTACTGTAGTGTGTAATATTATAGTGCTGTTGTGTATACTATTATAGTACTGTAGTGTGTAATATTATAGTGCTGTTGTGTATACTATTATAGTACTGTAGTGTGTGTACTATTATAGTACTGTAGTGTATACTATTATAGTACTGTAGTGTGTACTATTATATTACTGTAATGTGTACTATTATAGTACTGTAGTGTGTACTATTATAGTACTGTAGTGTACTATTATAGTACTGTAGTGTGTGTACTATTATAGTACTGTAGTGCGTACTATTATAGTACTGTAGTGTGTATACTATTATAGTACTGTATTGTGTACCATTATAATACTGTAGTGTGTATACTATTATAGTACTGTAGTGTGTGTACTATTATAGTACTGTAGTGTGTGTACTATTATAGTACTGTAGTGAATACTATTATAGTACTGTAGTGTGTACTATTATAGTACTGTAGTGTGTAATATTATAGTGCTGTTGTGTATACTATTATAGTACTGTAGTGTGTATACTATTATAGCACTGTAGTGTATACTATTATACAAGATGTGTGTGTACCTGATACAAGATGTGAGTGTACCTTATCTAAGGATGTCCCTTTTTTCCCAAAGTGTGTGGCTTGTCTCCAAGCGCCTCTATTGTGTAGGGTATATTTTAATTGTAAATTGAGATTTTCGCATCGATGATCCTCGTCCAGGAAGTTCCATGAGCCAAACCCGGAAGTTAGAATCTTTGTCTGAGTTTTAAATTTGACTTAGAAGATTCCTGAAGCGTGCCTTCCTTTCTCCGTCCAAGGTCATGGTTGAAAAGGGAAATATATATATACCTGGAAGCCTTTGACATTGGCCTCAGTAGCCAAGCAGCACGCCACCACCGCTCCGTTGAATACTAACAGAGCTCGCTGCGTCACCACCACTCCAGGAAGTCGAGCGGCTACACAGTGGTGAGTAGACATTCCAATACATCGCAGCTAGAGATCGAACCCAAGTTCCCTGAAATACATAGAATACGATAATCGTGTACATCTAATTGATCATTGTTGACAGAAAACCGCCAGATCTATAAGTTAGTACCCTGCACATGTGACTTACTTGAACATACATCGCGTACGCTTTCTTGGTATGATATAAGTTAGTTTACAAGTGGGATCTTACAGCCATCTACTGAGCTCTGTTGACCCAGTGACGTAGCCAGGGGAAAATTGTGGCTTCAGACGTCTTCATGACAACATATAACCACAGTCTATCTACAGATTGCGAAGCTTCGCTCATATTTTTCAACCGCGACAATAATTCTGTCACGCAGCGAGCAAGCATGTTATTGTTGCTGGATTGTGTAACACTTATTATGGCTAAAATCAAGAGATGTGCAGTGCAATAAATACAGCAAAGAAGCCATCTTTCAGTGATCGCTTTTCTGTCGGCCAACGCGAATGTATGGTACCCAATTAAATTGTGCGGGGAGTGTTAATCGCCTAGTGCCTGAAATAAATAGCCTACATGAATTGTGTATACACTTAAAACACTTCTCACGTAAAGTGGGGGAGTGAGGTGTGGAGAGAGAGGGGTGGTATGTATGAGAAGTGTTTTATTAATTAGTGTATTATGGATTACACAGGGAAATTAATTGTCACTCCTCGCCCAATCTAATTGGGTGTATCCGTGTTGACCGACTGAAAAGTCATTCTATTAATGTAGACTGCTCAAATAACAAGAAAAAGACACCCGAGTTTCAAAGGACCCTAAAAGGCAAGACTTTTAGGCTTGTATTGTAAAGCTTTTCAAACAAACAACGGAACTGTTTATAAATCAATAATAACGTTATTGGCTTTACGTCCCGTTTAACTAATGTGGGTTTTAGAGACGCCGCGCCGGGGGGCCGGAGTTTTGCCCCGGAGGGAATCTTCAACGTGGCAGTAAATCTATAGACACGGCTCCCTCGCATTTGCGCACCCTGACTGCGCTAGGGTTCAATCTTGCATCTTGGATACAGCAGCCGAGAATGTTAGCCGCTGAGTCACGCAGGCAGTCGGATATAAATCAGAAGCATATCTCACTAGGATATATATGCATTTTGAAAATTAAGACATAAGTAAATTATGTCATCTCAAACACGTGCCGATATTTAAATTGTCAGGTGTAGAAAATGCCTCTTAAATAGTCAGAGAGCTGATTTAATGAATAAAAATGTAGATTAGTACAATAATATAAAATTATAGCGGCTTCGGTGGCGTAGTCGGTAGCATGCTGAGCTTCTATGCCCAAGATAGCGGGTTCAAACCCGACCGAAGTCGTCGGATTTTTTAAGAGCGTTAAAATCCTTCAGTATGCCTTCCTTCGGAGGGGAAGTAAAGCCGGCGGTCCCATGTCATAGATTTATGGCATGCAAAAGATCCTTTCACAGACTAAACTTGTGTAAAGCAAAATTTGTTAGGTTAGATTTCGTCAGAACGCTCTATCAAAGTTCCAACGTTCGCCACTAGGTATCATTGATATCTGGTGACGAAAGTTGGAACTACTTGAAATTGAACGGAACTTGTAGCTCACCCTTTACGGTGTCCGCTGGAAGCAGCTACAGACTCAGGCGAGCCGAACATGTCCTCGGACACTCCCGGCAATAAAAGCCATACGATAAATAAATAAAATAAAATAAATTGTCGGATCATTTTGAAGCAAGCCAGGATAATGCCACACGACTACTGTGTACACAATGCTAAACTTACTGACATTCTATTATATTGTGTAATTCAGGAATGAAAGGTTTCAAACCCACAGAAAAAAATACGAAGTAGGCCTACCTACAATTGAGCCATTTAAGACCTTCAGATCTTTTT
Source organism: Meconema thalassinum (assembly GCA_946902985.2). Lineage (NCBI taxonomy): Eukaryota > Metazoa > Arthropoda > Insecta > Orthoptera > Tettigoniidae > Meconema > Meconema thalassinum. The sequence goes on along the minus strand of OX336393.1, from coordinate 533,607,000 downwards.
ATACCTTTCGTTTCACAAATCACACGGTAATGAAAATCCTCAGCCTGCTTCCAGTTAACCGACCGGCTCAGGGAATGGAATGAATGAAGCCCCCATCTAGCAGCGAGGATATGAACTATGCCGGCTGCCGTAGCCTGTCGCACTCCCCTGGGGCAATGATTAAATGCATGACAGTGGAGAGTGTTGCTGGAATGAAATTTGTGACAGGGAAAACCGGAGTACCCGGAGAAAAACCTGTCTGCCTCCGCTTTGTCCAGCACAAATCTCACATGGAGTCACCGGGATTTGATGAGAGGAGGTTCACAAATCACACGGTATTATCTATAATGTTGCTCAATATTACGGAATAACTAGCTTATACCCATAATAGTACCCCGCCACGGCTTTGCCTGGTATCTTAAAGGCGCACGCACGGCAGGTTCCAGATGCAATTCCGAAAACCGAAACTCCAAACACAATCATATACTCTTCCAAGTCTTAACTCGACAGGTTGATGCTAGCCGAAGCTGGAATCATAGGCTCGCTGGGAAAAGTACACCCTGAATAGCTTAAGGAAAAATGCTTTCAATTCCTCATATTCCGACAGATATCTAAAGACAAACGTTTATAAGACAGTTGTACGTCCGGCAGCAATTTATGGGGCAGAATCCCGTCCAATGACAAGAAATCATGAACAGGCACTGCACACGATGGGGATGAACTGTATGTGGCGTTGGACACTTGGACTGACTAGATATGACCATGTTCAACAACAATTAGGTGTCACACCAATTACGGAGAAAGTGAGAGAAGCTCGTCTCCGTTGGCATGGTCATGTTATGTTATGAGTAGGGCTCGGATCGATATGCTCGATAGATATGCTCGAAAAACCCATTATATGCTCTAAAAATATGCAGAATATGCTCGAAAAACACCGTTAAAAACTATAGAAAGGAAAGTGAAACGAAAAACCAATAACATACCTTTAAATAGGAGCTTTATTTTCTAATTGTATGTATGATACACTGCAATATACTCGCATTCAAGTTTTACAAGTACTGTATTTATATAAGAGAAGTGCTCTTATAAAGGATACTGTTTAAAAGTTCATTTACAAACTGGTCAGAATTGGGCGAGTCAATGAAGTAGATCTGTATTGGTCTGTACAACAAGAAATTTTCTATGTTTTCAGTTTTGAATGATTTTTTTAAATCAGTCAATAAAAGTTTCAATGACGAGAACGACCTCACAAAAGGTTAAAACCCTGCGGTTCTATTATTCGCACCAGATAGGATTTTCAATAATTATTTGTGTTTTCGAACCTTAAGTGTTGTCAGGGCCCGAATTGGGGGGAGAATTCGAAGAAAAACAAACTATTTAGACGAAAACCACAAGAATATGCATTTATATGCTTCTCTAATGAAAACCGCGGTTTTATGCATTTATATGCTCGATAAATTTCAATTCTGTTGGTCCCAGAGAGGTGAAAATACCACCGAAAGGCTTCTTTCAATGTGTACTATTCAGGAATAAATATGCAAATATGCTCGAATCCGAGCCCTAGTTATGGGACTCTGTCGCCAAAGTAGCTTTCAATGTGACCACGCGGACGACCTGCGAAGCGTTGGATCGACAACATTAAGACGGATTTATGCACGATGTTGGCTTACAGCCTGCAGATGTCAACGACAGGAAAAAATGAAGAAATGTAGTAGAGCAGCGGACCCCGTACTGGGATAAGAAAAAGATTCCAGTTCCCTCTTCAAACAATATTCACAATTTCTATTAACAAAGCGCAATGACACACACTTAACAGCAGCAGGTGTACATTTAGACAAAACCATATTTTCCCATGGGCAACTGTATGTGGCCTGCTCGCGAGTATCCGGACAACAAAATCGTTATGTCTCAGCAGAAGATGGCAAAACCAAATACGTAATTTTCAAATATGTTCACATAATGTAACATCGTACCCTGCAGACTTTCTCAACTCTATGTGGCCATCAATATATTGTATGTATCAGAATTTTCAGAATTAAAATGGACCCACCTGTAATAGAATACCAATTATCAGCGAGCGAAGCCGCGAGTACCTGCTAGTTTTTTAATATTTCATAGTTTACATAATCTTCTTCAAGACTTAAAGGTTTCATTCATATCATTAAAAAAGTATTCAAAATATTGTAACTATTCTTTATTTTTATTATTATTACCAAACAATTTTCCATTTGATTTGATATTTTTGATGTCCTATTGTTGTGGGCCTGTAGGCTACCTAGGGACACTTGTAGAGGAGTGAACCAATAAAAACAAAGCTTATTTTATGTTCCTATGAATAATAAGAGTATAGTCTGTGGCTTCTATTCCGTACTAGTTAGTATTTCACATGGCTTATGTTTACAATTGAGGTGAGTTATAATATTCATTTAAAAAAATCCTCTCGGCACGCCGGAAGGCGGAGGTAGATTTTACCGGGCAAACTAGGGGTTAGGCGAAAATAGACAGAATATGCAGGTTTTCGTAGAAGGATCAGACCTCATTTATTGCGAGAAAGTATTTTACAATTGGAGCTTAATTAACTTTGTTTTTCGGCTTTTTATGCATATTTTTAACATTTTATTGTTTTTCTAGCAGTAGTGCCCGGCTTCGCCCGGTGGATTTATTTGTTTTATGGATGATAATGAATACTACTACAGAACTGGCACATGCTACTTAAACTAACAGAAATATATTTTAAAAATATAACATTTTGTGGTGGTGGTAGTGGTGGTTGTAGTGGGGGTGATAAGTAGTACAGTATAAAGGACGTAACATTCAGGTAATTTTCTCGTAATGATAGTAATGATAATAATGAATAGGGAAACGGCTATTTTCTAACTACTGCACTGACACATGTTATTTGCAAACAAATTTAAAAAAAAATGATTAGAAAGAGGAATAAGTGAAATAAAAGACAATGTCTAGGGCCTATATCTCATTGGCTGTTCGAAATGTAGAGACCAATAGTGTCGTCTTTTGTCGCATAGCGCCGTAGGAAAATAATCAGAACCCTTTGGAAAACTTCGGCTGTCCCGAGCTACTGAGGTAGCAATAGTATCATTTATAGCCACATAGCGCTCAACGATAAGGTTCGGAATACTTGAAGGTAAATTTGAAAGCACCAACACCTATTGTAGCTGGAAAGCTCAATGTACTGCACCAACACCATTTCACTTATACCGAGGCATAATATTTTTATGATGATAACTGTTTTAAGGTGCCTAAGAGATCTTTTTGCACTAATCGCTCCCGGTGACTGCAATTTATAAACAGCGCAAGATGCAACTATTTTCGCAATTCTGCACCAGAATACTGGTCGTGATGCAGCCCGAACTGCCCGTCAACAATAGACTTATTAAAATACTCTTACAGTTACACTACTACGGACATGAATGGTTCTAGGGACTTAATACGTGGTTTTCAAGTTTATTTTGTCTGTTATTCTAAATGAAGGGAATGGAGAGCGTTGTCCAAAATATCAAGTGGACAGTGTTACCAGCAGGGTTTCAAAGTGTATGTAAAATTTGGTTCAATTACTTATGAGAAACGGTGTAGATTTGTAATAAAGGGCCTAAATGCAGGGAATGGAGTGGTCTGTCCTAAATTTAAAGTGGACAGTGTCACCCGCAGGGTTCCAAAGGGTAAGCATACAAAATGTGGTTCAGATCGGTGAAACGGTGTATATTTGTGCCAAACGGTGTATATATTTATGCCAAAGGGCCTAAATACAGGGAATGGAGTGGTCTGTCCAAAATTTCATGCAGACAGTGTTACTCGCAGGGTTCCAAAAAGTAAGTATACTAATTTTGGTTCAGATCGGTGAAATGGTGTAGATTTGAGCCAAAGGGCCTAAATGCAGGGAATGGAGTGGTCTGTGCAAAATTTCAAGCAGACAGTGTTACTCTCAGTGTTCCAAAGGGTAAGTATGCAAATGTTGGTTCACATTGGTCAAAAGGTGTAGATTTGTGACAAAGGGCCTAAATGCAGGGAATGGACTGGTCTGTCATAAATTTCATGAAGGCAGTGTTACTCGCAGGGTTCCAAAGGGCAAGTATACAAATTACGGTTCAGATCGGTGAAACGGTGTACGTATCACTAACCATAAAGCCTGATTCACACTATCGGTACGGTCACGGTACAGTCTCGGTACAGTCAGATTAGGAACTGTACACACCAGCAGTCGCGGTACGGTACTGTGCCGTGACTAGCCTGGCAGTATGAACAAGCAACGTGCAGAGCCCCCACCCTAGCTGCGAGTGGACTGTGACACATTGTTGTTCCCCCCTCCCAGGGGCTCATATCTAGAGGGTCGGGTTTGACGACCACGGGACCTCAGCTGAGTCCGGCGTTGCTTCCACTTAAAGTGCCGGGCTTCTCTCCGTCGTCTTTCCTGTCGACCTCATCCAACCCCGACGGTATTAGGGTATCCGAGGCATAGGGAGTCTCTTGCTTTCCCGCCTTAATTGGCCCTTGACTCATCTTTCCTTCTTCTAGGGATCAGCCTTCTCTTTCTTTTCATTATAGTTTCTCTTCTCTTTAAGAATCCCGCCCTGTTTTTATGAATAGGCTCCCCGTGTCTCTAAATTACATTTTGTGAGTATTTTTTTGAATCTCAACCACATTTTTGTTAGCATTTTCAATCTACATTGCATTTTTGTAGGTATTTTTGATCTAAACTCTATTTTCTAAGTATTTTCAATCTTAATTGCATTTTGTGAGTGCAGTATTTCGAATCGCGGGCCTCCACATGTTGTATTTTGAATCTACCATACATTTTGTAAGCATTTTAAATTTCAATTGCATTTTGTGAGTATTTCGAATCTGCATTGCATTTTGTAAGTATTGTGAATCTAAATTACATTTTGTGCGTATTTTTTTCAATCTAGAGTAAATTCCTATTGTGAGTATTTTCCTTCTAAATTCCCTGTTGTAAGTCTTTCCACTCTCCATTGTGTGAGTCATTTCAATCTGAGTTCCCTTTTGTAAGTCCAGCTAAATCTTCGTTACGGTTTCCATTTCATTGTCATTTTCTCCATCACCCAAGCCATTAGGGGCCGATAACCTAGATGTTAGGCTCCTTAAAATAACAATTATCATCATCATCATCATCATAACTTTATCCTTTCATTTCATTTCATTAGGGACCGATAACCTAGATGTTAGGCACCTTAAAACAAGAACTATCGCAATCGAGATAGAGACCTGCGCGCGCGGGTCTGATCTCAACTGTTCACTGATCAAGACTGGAGCTTCCCCGTTGTAGTGTGGATACTGCTGCCCTATGACCGTACCGTGACTGTACCGATAGTGTGAATCAAGCATAACGCCAGCGCATGCGGGTAGAGCAGTTCGGGAGCGCTTGTTCTACCGACTTACTGAACAAAAATCAATCTTTTAGGTTATCTGAGAGGTGTAGCCTAATACTACATAGCCTAAACTATTCCTCTTAAATCTGGCTATCATATAAAAAAAGAATTTTTCGAATCGGACAGGTAGTTCCAGAGATTAGCGCGTTTAAACACATAAACACACAAATACACAAACTCTTCAGCTTTATTATATTAGTATAGATGGGGACGGTAACCTTCTCGTCATTTGGGGTCCATTTTTAGCCTATTTTCAATTTTGAAGAAAAAAAAAAGGCTTATGAGATCACCTTTTGTCCGTGCGTGTGTGTGAGGTGTGTGTGTGTCCCCTAATAACTTCTAAACGGCTGGAGAGATTTCAATGAAACTCGGTAAGTTAATAGCACTATTCCGGATGACCCCGACCGTGCCCTTGAAATTTTGTTACGTCTCACCAATCCAACATGGCGACTGTGCGAAATATTTCACCAGCATTCAATATCTCCGAAACTATTCCCGATATCACCCTGGAATTTTTTACGGTGATAAAGCGAACTACCAGAAGTTCCCCTATGTGACTTTTGAAAAACTGGTAACCACAAAACCAACATGGCGGCCACGCGAATTTGCGACTTTTAAATAGACGTTTCTCGAGATTTAACCAACCAAACGCAAAAAAACATGGTACGGTATATGTTTATACACATTGTAATGAACCGACATCTAACTTCGTCCAATTGTTTACATAACCACAAGATGGCGGATGTGCGAAATATTTCACCGGCAATCTAGGCCTATATCTCCTAAACTATTAGCGGTATCACCCTGAAATTTTGTACGGAGATAAAGAGCACTACTGGAAATTCATCTATAAGACTTTCAAAAACCGGTTAACTACAAAACGAACATGGCGGCCAAGCGAATTTGAAAATTTTAAATAGACCTTTCTCGCGATTTAATATTCCAAACGCAATGAAATCTGGTACAGGAAATGTTCATACACATTGTAATACATTGGTATCTAATTTAGTTCAATTGTTTACATAACCTCAAGATGGCGGCTGTGCGAATTTTAAAATTAAGTTTTTATTTCTTGTGTCGTAGACATGCGATCGAAGTGAAAGTTTGAATAATGAACCTATGCAATAATTTTCCTTTAATGGTACATGACTCTATGGCCTATGCATTTAACAATCCAACATGGGGACCATCCGAAATATTTAGACGCCTCTGAATATCTACGAATCTATTATAGCAATCAAACTGATTTTTTTTATGTTCATAGGGGCTATGAACTTAAGTTCACCTATAGGACTTTAAATAACCTGGTGATCACAAATCCAACATGGCGGCGACGCGAAGTATAAATATTCACATGGACGTTTCTCGCAATTTAACCAGCCGAGTGCAGTGAAACTTGGTACAGTAAATCCTTATACGAATGTTAATCCACTGGCATCTAATTTATTTCAATTGTTTCCATAACCACAAGATGGCAGCTGAGCGAAATTTTAAAATCTCCTTGTTACTTCTTGTGCCCTAATCATGCGATTGAAGTTTGAATGCTACACGTACACAATAGTCTTCATGTAACAGTACATAACTCTAGGACCTACATATATAAAATCAAACATGGCGACCATCCGAAATATTTAGTCGGTTCTCAATATCTACGAATCTATTACAGCAATCAAACTGAAATTTTGTATGTTGATAGTGGCAATCAGTGCCGGATTAATACTCACAGTGGCCCTAGGCAATTGTTAATTTGAGGCCCCTCTTTCCCTTTCTTTTTTCACCCCCCACCCCTCCCCCCTTCATAACAAAGTCAATCATAACTTTGAAAGAGATTTTATTTACAAATGTACAATGAATAATGAATACAATTTAGATCATATGTACATTTTCAGAACCCGTGGCTCATGATCTCAAGATTAACGGTCACGTTAAACTACAAGCTTCCTTTCCTTTTCATTTTCAGAAAAACATTTTCTGCATTTTGTTTTGCAGAAAGTTTCAATAACATAATCGGTGTTGATTTTCCTTAAAATGTCTGATTCTGATTCTGATAGAAGTCAAAATTGAATCCCACTAAATTAACATGAACCCGAATTCGAATTTTTGCAGTTTGTGACGCACCCCACTTCATGCCGAGTGTCATTATTTTCCGACTCGTCATCTTCAATGCTATTTAAAGCCTCGACATTATTATGAAACGAATCATAAACCTCGTTCGTTGCATTAGCACGTGCTTACCAGCGCGTATCTGACAATGATTTCAAAGTTTTAGCGTTTTTGATATAATTTTTCAAGACGCCCCAACGGTGAAGGTTTGCAGAAAAGAAGTTATACAATGATTGCATTATAGAAGAAAAAAATGCGTAAAAACAGCATTTAACAGCTGATTGTCCAACTAAATCAAGGGAATGTGTACCGCAAGGAACATATATCGCATAGGCTATTTATTCAGTTCTAATATTTTGTCTTTCAGACCCTGATACCGTACTTTCCAGACATGTGTGGTGCGTTGTCATAGGACTATCCTCTACAATCTTGAATTTCAGTGACGAAGTTCACAGTTTGAGTTTTCAAACATTCGCCAGTATGACCTTCGGTTTCAAGAATTAATTTGACTCCCCCCCACACACACACACAAAACATTTATTTCCATTTTTACGTGTGATTTTTTTTCATTTTTTGGACCCTTTTGAGACGGGGGCCCCAGGCAATTGCCTATTGTGCCTTATGGTTAATCCAGCACTGGTGGCAATTAACATAAGTAGGATATATGAAAATATGCTGTATAGTTCTTCACGGAACTACTTTTTATACTTGTGGTCACACTGTCCTTATGCAAGGTTTCGACACTGATGTGTAACCATCTAACGGTCTGTTACTTCTTCACGCAAAATTTTATCACCCGCAGAGATGTTGGTTGGTTCCCCAGTTTTGGGGCTGTGACTACGTGGTCATGTAGCCCCGTGTACTTTGGGTGTGTGTAGAATCTGTCTGATAAACGGTGTTAATTGTGATGGCTGTATTAGTCTGTAATTCAGGTAAGGACTGCAGATGGTCAATTTCAAGTAGTAGTTCCTAATTTTGCTACCAAATATATACCATCAACGACACCTAGCTGTGAACTTGGCTACTAGATGCCACCGCAACCAGCAACTCGCAACGAACGTTGGAACTTCCCCTCCGAAGGAAAGCATAGTGAAGAATTTTAGCGCTCTTAGAAAATCTGACGACTTCGGTCGGATTTGAATCCGCGAACTTGGGCACGCTACCAGTTACGATACCGAAGCCGCTTCCCACAGAGACAGATGGAAAACTGAATGTGATGTCGTGCAGTGGCGTTGTCATGGCCACCTCTGATGGCTCATCCCTTATCAATTTAGTAGTGTTGTCATGGCAACATCTCATGGCACTTGGCATTTTCTTATAATTCCGAAATCATTTTGCTCACCCCTTGGCGTAATGATGGGTCATATCAAAAATTATTTTAGACAAAATTTTAGGTAATTATTAGGGGAATATTGTCCATTTAGTACGGTTTTGATATTGTGCCTATTAAGATAGATATGATCTATGTTTCCCGAAAACCCCACTTTTTCCCACCTTTTTGGTCAATGGTTGGTGCTATCAAAAAACGTTTCAAACATAAAATTTTGGCCCTTATCCGACACATAGTCTGAACTTCGAATGAATCCGATATATCACATATTAAGAGAGTTATAGCGATATTTCATTTTTTCGAAAAAAGAAGCCTCCATTTTCACCCCCTTCGACCGATTTTGCTCATTAACGAACTCGACCGAGATTATAAAGGGATACATATTATGTAAAATCTTCAAAGTGATTGGTGCAAAATTGCGGTAGTTACCGTGTCCACAAGGAAGTGATATACCAGGTGGCCCATTTGCGCCGTACAATCTACTTATAAGTGTCCCGCATGTACGGGTGATGAACGGGAGGTCTAATAACTGAATTGCTAAGGGGTAACCTAACATGCAAGCCGGTTACGTCAGATTGCCAAGAGATAACAACCAGACGGCCACACGCTGCATGTACCTCAGTACTCCCGTCTAATGTGCCCCATAGTGGCATGAAGCCTCGATGGCGAGCGTAGACGGCAGACGTCTATCTGGAAACACCAGTGTTGACTACCAGCTTCTCCATAGATTAGTGTAATGTCCATGTACTCATCGATGCTGAATACACCAGCCATCGTCAATATGTTGCCAGCAACTGTCATGTTTTAGGTAGATTTCATTAGAAAGCTAACTATTGCAATGGGTACTGTACCCGTTCGTCCTGGGGATGCGATGACCCATCTGCTATAACATCGCATTCCTGGAGTTCCGGGACAGAGCGGAGTTAAATGAACCTCTAGTCAAATAAGGAATGTGTCGGAAATTCAGCTGAGTTATCGAAAAAGCAGTGGGTATCACGAGACAAAGTATCTCTAGGGTCGTTACGGGCTTAAGTTTAATAGAAATAATGCAAATATAAATGGGCGCCATCAACTGAATTCCTAGCAAACCACTTCCTTTCCGGATAAGCCTTACTCAAGACAAGGAAAGAAAAAGGAACATCACACCATCATCAGATCACAACTAAGATAAAAACAAATTTATTTTACTTTGATAGTCAGACAGACATTTTAAATATAACTCCTACCTGAGAGTATGGTCGAATGCCAACGTTAAATTGTCCAAAAATCGAACCATCTCTTTTCTAATCCAAAATTATTTCATCCACATAACAGAAAAAATCTCTAAAGTTCTCTTGGGTTCTCAGGATCACTGTAGCACTATGTCTTTCGTCACTGACATTTGTGAAACCTGAGACCTAATTTCTCTTTAATTTAACATCATCAATGTGGATTTAAAAAAGTTATTAATCTGTCTAAACATACACATATTATAATCACATATATTAAACATCACGTAATTTATGGTTTGCATGGCATAATTTAAATGTTGAACATGTTAGTCAAATGTTCCTAAACATCGAATAATTAATTTACACTATTTACATTGTCATTCATAATCTCTTATCTGTGAATTACAGAAAATTCATGGCTCATTGGTCATCGTTATCGTCATCATCAAAATTAAATATTCCTCACATTAATTCTCACTTCAAAATTCTACATATTCCTGTCAGAATCCTTAATTCATCACCATTACATCATTTAAATTCTCAACTCAAGTTGCAATTCCTTCAAATTATTTCTCAATTAAATTTATTTAATTCCATGTAAATTCATTAATCATCAGCTTCTTTAGTTAATTATCACCTTCTAATTAAGTTATTCATCATCATTACAATCGTCTATTAATTTATTTCAATCAGTTTAATTTATCCAATCTTTAATTCATCCATCTATTTAATTCATCGATTTATTTCAAAATTTAATTTATCAAATTATTTAAATTTCAATCTTCTGGTTATTTAGATTTTCATTATTTCATCTAGTCATTCTGATTTTTATTTCATTAGGTCAGATCGTTAATATGCTTAAATCTCAGATTATTATTTCATTAATTATTATTTTCAGAAAATCTTGTATTATCAACTTCATTTATTTGTTTAATTTCCTAACAAATTGTTTAATATGGTTTATAGAACGTTGTCTTACAGTTTTATTACTTCCAAGTTATATCTCGTATTTAATTTATCATGCCAAAAATATTATTGTCTCCACGACATCACGTTGGATCAATCTATCCACAACTACATTACTTTTCTTCAATATTTCAAATATCACATTTGAATACAACAATTACTCCACAAAACTCCATAAATATTCAGCACATACAGCATGAATCTCAACAATTACGCTAGACTGGGTACGACGACCTCATGTCTGCTTCAAAATACATTATCAACGTTGCAACTATCACATGGCAACTTCCACAAAATGCCTACCACAAACTCCACTTAACCATGTTGCATGATCTACAAAAAATATATAACTGGCTTCAAATTATCAACGCACACAATCTCCAATAACTGTAATTACTCTGATCACATCTAGACAACTTCTTAAACAATTGGAAAAAATATATTACCTCAGTAATTTAAGATCTGCTTTCAAATAGCATAAATTCTCTTACAATTCTCATAATTCACATCACAGAAAAACACCAATGTGCTATCATTTCTCATATCAAAATCTGCAATACTGATCTGCCTTAAAATAAATCTGACCATTAATGATTAATCTTACAAGATTCAATTACTTTAAATCCTTCTCAAAGGTATCAAACACAATTATAAAAATCATCAAAGCATCAGCTGTAACAGCTGTTAAACTGAAATTACTCTCAAAAGAGTATAGCAACAAAATATTGGATTGGCAAACAAGAATTACTAAATGCAATCCTGTTGACATTTATCGTTACTTTATTTAACAAAATTTCGACTGATATGTGACTAGTAGTTCCTTGTTTGATTCACTTACAATCTCGTGTACATTCGGATGATAAAAATGAGTCCCTCAATGGCGAGTAAGATGTGTAACCACCGTACAGTCGTATAAATACGAAAGACCTCGCCCCGTCGACTTGAATGATATTGCCCTGAACGATGGGTAAGATGAGTACCACCAATCGTATAAATACGAAAGACCCCACCTCGTAGACTATATGAGTGAATGTACCAGATAGGAATCAACAAGTTTCTAGTTGTCATATAAAAGCGATGTTCATTCACTAAAGTGAATAACTCCTTAATATCTCCAAACAATCCAATGGAAAAAATCCCTACTGATGAATAATACACACTCGCTAGTATGCAATGAACTGACGAAGTAATTTTAGATAATCAATTGCAGATCACGAGTTCGAAATACTCGTTACAAAAAAAAACTATTTATGAAAAATATCCTAGCTGGAAAAATGTCTAAAAGACCAAACATCTGCTTAATAAAGCCAACCAATGGTGAGAATTTCGTATAATGATGCCTGCCATATCATATGGTCACTCCATATTCTAGCAAATTCGAAGTATATAAAGTCAAACCATGTCTTAATAATCGTATCACTCCTATTAGAAAAATATACATGTGTGCCCAGTATTCATGAAAATAATCGTATCAGGTAGTTATGACTCTTACAGTACCTTTTATAATCAGCTGTAATTAAATTTCCAAGATCGTCGATTTTCCCTACATAATGAATTTCTCGAAAGATCGGCGTGAATATCATTCCATACATGAAATGACGATTGCCTTCGAAATCCCAAGTGAATCAGCTGGTGGACTCCTCTCGTCAGGAATCGAATCAATCGCTCTGCGGTGCCATCTTGTCTCTATCTGCGTCTACTCTGACATGTTGAACTTCGGATTACCCATAGCGGATATTGTCCAACTCCTCTCGAAAAAGTTCATGGAAACAGCGGACCCCCTACTCCTCTTCTAAGTTACGCCACTGTTCCATTAAATGTTCAGTTTGAGTATTGAAAGACCAATCTCTAATAACTGCTAAATCTCACTTTCGTAAAATAAAATTTTACATGAGAGTGTCCAAGTTTACGAAACACCCTGTAGTTGTCTGTATTTGGTAATTCATGAAACTGCATAAGAAATAAATTTCATTAATGCACGATCTAATGTTCATCAGTGCCTATGCTAACAACATTCCGTTTGCGTGAAATTGTTAAAGTAACTTTGAATGCGTTACGGAAAATCATAGTCATAAAGTTATTCAGTAGAACTATGTTCAAACTGCGTTGAAATGTAGCTTGTAATAAAGTCTCCAACTACTGCAGTGCTGTTCTAACATATCCCGGCCGTCTGTGATTGCTTCCTCGGCAAGTCCCCCTGGATCAATGACCTGCCTGGCGTTCGCTGCTCGGCGATGCTGAAACTGTCGCCTACACTCTGCCGTGACAGTTTCGGTACGCAACGCGACCTTCACCGTGCGTCTGGCTTGCGCTACAGAGCTCGACCCTACTTGTTCGACTGACAGAGCTCCACTGAATGTGCTGGCACTGTCTTAACTCTTATCTGCCTGTCGCAGACACGTGGTGTAGTCCCCCACCACTGTGCTCTCGCGTCACGATCATAGTCTCGAACCCTCATCATCTCGGCTATTCCGTTATAAAATAACTTAAGGGTTATCTAACTTCCTTACAATTATTTCCACATATAATGCATGTTATATATCCTCTTCTAAGATGTTTAAATACCATATTTCCATACATATCTCAATAAAGCTTCACATCTCTATCCATAATTCCATCTTCTTACAGATGTCAGTGCCTCCTTGATTCTAGACCTCCTACGTCATCTTGACATTCTTCTTGACTCGATCGGTGCGCTATCTTTTCCTAACTCTTCTCAAAACCTCAACTACGGCTTAATGTCTGCTGGCGTAGCCGATAGCCTAAACTAGGTATCGGGTACAGTACCATGTTTCGACTTCCGGAAAATTTCGACATATCTTCGCGTTTCACATCCCCCAGACCCCAAAACCACCGTCAGTTCAAAAGTTTATATATAATTTATGTATATATGTATCTATCTATCTCTCTCTCTCTCTCTATATATATATATATATATATATCAGTTTCTTGTGGACACGATAACTGCCGAAATTTTGTACCAATCACTTTGAATTTTTTACATAATATGTATCCCTATAAAATCTCGGTCGAGTTCGTTAATGGGCAAAATCGGTCGAAGGGGGTGAAAATGGGGGGCTTTTTTCGAAAAAGTGAAATTTCGCTATAACTCTCTTAATGCGTGAAATATCGAATCCATTCAAAGTTCATAATATGTGTCGGATAAGTGCCAAAAATATATGTCAAATAAGTTTTTTGATAGCACCAACCATTGACCAAAGGGGTGGAAAAAAGTGGGTTATTCGGGAAACATTAATCATATCTCTCTCAATAGGCACAATATCAAAACCGTACAAAATGGAAAATATTCCCCTAATAAGTACCTAAAACTTTTGTCTGAAAGAATTTTTGATATGACCCACCATTACGCCAAGGGATGAGAAAAATGATTTTGGAATTTTAAAAAATGCCAAGTGCCATCAGAGGTTACCATAACAACGCTTTTAAATTGATAAGGGATGATCTATCAGAGGTTGCCAAGACAACGTCATTGACGAGATCGCATTCATTTTTAGCCTACTTTTCACACTTTTCAAAAATGAGGAAAAAGTAGACTTATGAGATCGATCCGGGAAAATGTGTCTGTCCTTCTGTCTGTCTGTCAGTCCTTCTGTCTGTCTGGCTGTGTGTGTGTGTGTGTCCCCCCCCCCTATCAACTCCTAAACGGCTGCAGCAATCGAAACCAAATTTAGTATGAGTAAAGTTGTATACCGGAATATCTCAGGCCCATATTTGAAAAAGATGCCAGTGCTACCAACTGCTAAAAAAACGCACTAGAAATTTGAGCTCCATGTTGGATATCTTGGAAGGTATACATGGGAGCTATTATAAAATTGGCACACATGTAGATAATACTATTTCAGTTTAATTTCCAGGTGGCCATACATGACAGCGTTGCCAAAATATTTTTAAGCCTTCTAATAAGTCCAATATTTAAATGCATATAACTTCTACACTATCAATTGGATTTCAACCAAATTTTGTATGTAATATGTGTACATAAACAGGTATGACTGAGTGTATTCTTAAGAGCCACCAGGGCTGCCAACTGTCAATAAACGTTATCTCTATTATTTTATCTAAATACCAATATATCTGAGAGTATGCAAGCCGACAGGTTTAAACTATGCACACGTAAATTACCTGACATTTTACATTAATTTGGAGTAACTATTACGTCAGTTCTACCAACATGATTCTAAGCCTGCTGATAGGACCAATTTTTAAATACATGTAACTTCTATACCAACAAATGGATTTCATCCAAAATTGGTACAAAAAGATATAATATTTCAGATTATTTCTGACCAGCACTCGCATGACATTGTTTCCAACATGCTTTTACGTGTACTAATATATCCAATGTCTAAATCCATGTAATGTCCTTTGAACTTCAACCACATTTTGTATTCTGTACCTTAGGAGATGGAAGTAAGAATATATTCAGTCACCAGAGCTGCCAACTGTATTGCTCTATTAGGCTACATTACGCCTAGTATACCTTATTTCGAACTAATTAAGACATTTCGATATTACCCACTTAATTTCGTCATTATTCTAGATAGTTTCATATACTGTAGATTAATCTATGGCATGAATCTTAATTTTAAGAAAAGTAGGCTCTTCAGTTCGTCACGGAACTTCTTGTTCCATCTGACTATTAGGGAAGCGGCTAACTGGTAGCATGCTGAACTTCTATGCCTAAGGTTGCTGGTTCAAAGCCGGCCAAAGTCGCCGGATTTTCTAAGAGCGCTAAAAATCCGTCAGCATGCTTTCCTTCGGAGGGGAAGTTACAACGTTCGTTGCAAGTTGCTGGTTGCGGTGGCATCTAGCAGCCAAGTTCACAGCTAGGTGTCGTTGACGTTAGTATTTGGTACAAAATTAGGTACTACTACTTAAAATTGACCGTCTGCAGACCTTACCTGAATTACAGACTAATACAGTCATCACAAATAACACCGTTTATCAGACAGATTCAACACACACCCAATGTACACGGGGTTACATGACCACCTTGTCGCAGCCCCTAAACTGAGGAACCAACCAACATCTCTGCGGGAGATAAAATTTTGCGTGAAGAAGTAACAGACTGTTAGATAGTTACACATTAGTTCCAAACCTTGCATAAGGACAGTGTGATCACAAGTATAAAAATGAACCCCAAATGACAAGAAGGTTACCATCCCCATAAGACAGTAAAATGTTAAAAATATGCATAGAAAGACGACAAAATGTTAACTAACCTCCAATTGTAAAATACTTTCTCGCAATAAATGAGGTCTCATCCTCCTACGAAAACCTGCATATTTTGCCTATTATAGCCTATCCCCTAGTTTGCCCGGTGAAATCTACGTCCGCCTTCCGGCGTGCCGAGAGGATTTTTTGTACCACATATGAGTCTATTACGCTCTCAAATGCGAGGCTCCAAAAGGCAATGGGTTGCATTAGACGGGTAGCGCTGAGGAACACGCAGCTAGCGGCCGTCCGGTTGTTATTCCTTCGTATTCTGAAGTAATCGGCCTGCGTTCAGTGTGACCCCTGTGGAAATCAGTTAACAGACATCCCATACGGCATTAATGTATGCAGGACACCTGAAACTAAATTACACGGGGCAAACGGGCCACCTGGTATATATATACTTAGTATAAAACAAAGTCCCCGATTTGTGTTTGTTACGGGTAAACTCGAGAACCACTGGATGGATTTTGATGCGGTTTCCACCATTCTGTAAAGGATATCTCGAGGATTATTTCTGTAGAAAATAATGTATTTATGATCAAAGGAAGCCGAGCAGTAACGATTTCAGTGGAAAAGTCGAAAAAAAAACTGGCGTCCGAGCGTTTATAAGCTTACGCTGGGCAAACCGTTAAAAATATCTCAATACTTTGAGTGTAAGAATTGTTCAGCATGAAAAGTTCTACAAAAAGTCCGTGAGAGCATATGTCTATCTTCAATACATCGCCCACTATAAGTGTTTTTACGTTTTAATTTCTTCCAAACATGTCCATTCAACTACCGAGGCGACAGAGTACGAGCTAGCTAAGGAAGAATCGATCATCCCTGTTACAGCCTAGCTAGCGGGCGAACCTATTGCCCCAGATATAGCCAGCAGCAAACCGTTGAGTCGTGTTGAGTTAAGACTTTTGAGAAGGGTGGTTGTGTTTGAAGTTTCCCTGGAAGTGCAACTTGGGTTTTCTTCATTTCGCCTGTGAACTTTTCGTTCCGCAAAATTCACAGTCAAGTTAATATTGGACGGAAGGGGTTTTGTGTTTCATGCACGTCACCATTCTTAAATTATGTCTGACAAGAATTTGTTGCACATGCATCTCCATGATAATATAACTAATAGTCCAATCAGTGATTTTAACCCATCATGCCGAGACATAAAACGGATATTGGTCGTTGTTCATTGGCACTGGAGAAAAAAAAGCCGTTATCACGTAATGCATTCTCCCGGGCGAAGTCGGGTCGTGTTGCTAGTGTATATATAAATTATATATAAACTTTTGAACTGATGGTGGTTTTGGGGTCCAGGGGATGTGAAACGCGAAGATATGTCGAAATTTTCCGGAAGTCGAAACATGGTACTGCGCCCGAATTCCTCAGAGTCACAGTCCAAAATCAGCGCAGATGGAAAAAGGATCCTAGGGATGTCAATACCCGGCTAAGAAATCAACATTTCCTACCGGACTGATGACTAGGGAACCATTGACACACATAACGCATATCTAACCATACTACTAACTAGTTGCACACAAAACAGCCTAAAATATCAAAAGTTGAGCACTATGAGCAACTCGGCTCTCGGGGTAGATAAGGTAAATTATGTCGATTAACTGTCAGCATCGAACTAGTAGTATCGCTATAGCGTAATTAAGTATTGAATAAAGATCAGCTCTATAAAAAACGGAGCAAGTGTACAAAAAACGCACTTGCCATTTACTCAAAAAACAGACACTTCAATAATGTGTCTAACAATAATAAGATAAAAAACACTCAAATTGAAATAAATGTCTTCTCTAGACATGGATGCGACTAACTAAGTCTATGTTGCATCAAACTTAAAACAGTTACGAGTTCATCTTTCTTAGAAAGATTTAGAAAAACAATAACAATACACTTTCGTAAAATACTGTACCTCAAGTCCTAAAATTAACTCACTTCAAAGTTAAAACAATACAGTACATAAGCTTTCTCCCTGCTTAATACAGCGTTATATTATCACAATTATGGCGTCAAAACTATACATATTAGGTGTATAAAATTATTTATGAATTATTTATAATAATTATTATTTAAATACATGTATGTACAATATCGCGACCTGCGCGATTTCTCTTTCTGCTTTACCGGCATAAAGTTCATCTCACTTCTCTGCTTTTGTATCTCACACAATATTTCTGTCAAATCATGAATATACATTTCTCTGTCCAATGTGAATCTGTGGTTACAAACAATTAAGTTCAGAACTATTCACTATATTACAAATCCGGTGTTTAATAAATTCAATAACATTTCAAACTTGCGACGCATGACTTTCAGATTAGCTTTTACCAAAAAATAAGTGTGCATGGCATTTAATCCTCACTACTCACACTTTTAACTCTTCACAAATACATTTTACGAGTTCACTTTACTGACATACTGTATTTCCATATTTTCTCATCGTAATCTCTTCATCTCACACTCTTAATTTACAATATTACCGTGTCATTACTACACTTCCTTTTACCATAACCTCACGCATGTATTTTCCTTAGCTCATTTACCAACCTCTAAAAACCATCTCAGATACTTTCTACAAATTAAGAGATTCAGTATTCCTACTAAATATTACGACTGTAATACCTTTCATGAATACAACTTCCTCCTCATACATAACCGCTATCGATTATACAATTCCGTGTTATTTCTTACTTGTGCATCTCTCATTTAAATACTTCCGTAATGCTTCTTCACATTTCTACTCACATAAATTATGCCATACTTCCTTTCTTTGCTTTAAATACATTTCCGTTACAATTTATAGCTTTTCTCTGAATCTTAAGTCTGCTCGCGTTTGTTACTCAATAAAAATACCTTCACCTCACGTTCTGTCGTTTCATCTGATATGAAACATCCTTTATTTAGTCTTACATGACCTTTCAATTACAAAGATTGATATATAACATCACATTTCTCTTTACATTTCTCAGCTATGCTTCTAAATTTGCCTACTGTTCAAACAGTCAAAATAAAATTCAGGGTTTCACAAAATTACTTTCTCTGACAGTGGAGTACCTCCAATGCAATAATTGAATACTCCTGCCAATAGTTACGGTTTCTATACATCATATTTTCGTTCCTATAACGAATTAGTTTTATACAGGATAATAATGTCTCTTCCGCATCTTTCATTTCATTTGTCACAAAATTGCGCTTGTCAAACTCATGACTACTTTCTTTCTTATGTTACAACACGTCAACGTAGTGTACTTAATTTATCGCTATAAATTTATCTGAATGAAAAGATCTAAAAAACGTGGGCTTAATAGAATGCAAAAATAGTTAAAGTGAGAATATTACCAATATACGTTGAAAATACGTTCTAAACGAAATACGAAGATTTCTATCAAAATTTCAAGATTTAAGACATCAATAATATTATGAACTAGGAATAAAAATAGTCAGATGTTGGTCAATATACTGGAATAACGCATACAAGTTCTAACTACATAGGTGTTAAAAATTTCACTGTTTTACCTTTATTACTGGATCGCTCGTGACAGACCTGAAGACGTTGGTATTTGTGGAATTCCTCCGACATACTTCTGGAATGTGGCAAGCGTCTCGCCACGGGAATCTGCATGCGTCACGTTGCTTCCGTGCTCTGCTCGGCTCGGCTGCAGGTGTGTGTTGTGGTGACAGGACCGGTTTACAGCTGAGAGCGCCAGACGGTCTCCCCTCGTCCAGGCTGTTGACCTCGCTCTGCTTGCAAATCTTCTCTTGTCTCGGTCAGATGACCTAGATACTGCTCACGCTTCTTGTCTGGATCCAACTTCATTCGGCACCTCTCTCGACGTTCTCTGTTGTTAGTGGTTTCTTATGACGAGAAATCACCTCTCCCTGTGATCTCCTCTTCATTGTAGTAGACTGTAGTGTTATTTTGAACGAACTGCTGATGTTGGTGCAGCTCGATTCCATAGTCAAGCTATCATGGTCATATCTGGATTTCGCTTGCTAGTGTAGCTCTACGTTCCTTTCATGTTGAAAAATTAGAACATCTTCCTTCCTTCTAAACCGTTGTTAGTCGTTACTCCTCCCCTTCGACCTGATTTGAAAAACATCTTGTAGAATATAGTGTGGTTCTCAAGTAAATATTGCAGTATTTCCTACTTCTCTTCTTCTGCGTAGTAGATTGTCGTGTAGGAGTTCCAATACTGTGATACTAAGTACTGTAGAGTATCTCGACGTATATTTCCTTAAATTCAGCTTTATATTTCTTCTTAGTTGCAGTAATAGTTCATTTACTCTTGTCGTTCCATATTTCCATTGTAGTTCTTCTTACTGAAGTCTAATAATTTCTGAGTTCTCATTTCATACAGCTTGTAGAGAGAATTTTTATACGTGTTACTTCGTTGGAAGTTCGAATAATAAGAGCCTCGTTTCTTGTCGTTCGCTAGCCTCCTCGGTTAGATTTCCCTCTCAAACTTGCTGAACTAGCCTCTCGCCGATCTATAAACTTACTCATTCGCTTATATCTCCTCTGTCAGTCATCTAATGTAATTTCTGTTTTGCCAGTTAAATTTCTTCTTCCTTCCTGGTGAATTTGATATGCAACAATCCTTTATAATATTAAAATAATATATTTAATATTTATAAGTTCCCTCGCATTCTTCCTTCGTTCTGATTGGCTGTCCACTTGTTATCAAGCATGACGTACACGCGACATCCCCACTCCTCTATCTTGGCGTGTGTCTGACCTCTGTCTATCCTTGCGGACTTCCCTCGCTCACGAAAACTGGTTTCTCGCTGGTAACATTTACAAAACTGTGCACTTTCCTGGACTTGGTTCAAATGATTCTCCCTTAGTTAAAATATTCCATACAATAAAATTTTCATTTCTTCTCCAAATAAGCATATTTCTTCTGGCTACAATTTTATCAATTGCTTCCTGGCACATAATCTCTCTTCCTGTGTTCAAATCTCGAAAAATATTTATACACATTTTCCTCCTCTGCTCTCCGTTCGAATCTCGTTCAGCGACATTGTCTTGGCTGGACATGATTTCGAGCGCATTTCCACTTTCGACCTGTAATAGAAAGTTTGGAATGGACTTTCTGTTAATACATATTGTTCCTATATAAATATGCAGTCGAAATTGTGTCTCTAATTGTATCTTGGGGTAAAATCTTTCAAGTTTAGAGTGGTTGTACTTTCCAATAATGCGATCGTCGCTCAGTCTGGCAATTGCATAGCAGTTGTTGCCATAGACTTTAGCTACCTTGAACGGGCCTTTAAATAGGTTAGAGAATTTTACATATACCTTTCTCAAAACATCAGCTTTCACTTGAATTCTTATAAGTACAAGGTCTCCTTCTCGCAGTGGGCGACTGAATCGTTTTCCTCGCGATGCCTTCAATCTCTTCTCAGCTTGTTTATTGAGGTGCTCTCTTGCTTTTTCTATTCTTCTTTCCATAGGGGGTTCTATATCCTCTTGAATGTCGATAATTCCATTCCATGGTCTTACTGGTTTCCTTTCTTCGGCTCCTCTCTTTCATATAACAACTCCTCATCTGTGTCTTCGTATAGTTCATTGATGGCGATCTCATGCCCTAATATTGTGTGATCTACACTCTCCTCTACTTCCTTTTCTGAAATGGCGTTTGTTTTGTTTACCCCTGTCATGATTCTGACCTTCACGACTTGTACCTGGTTGGGGTTCAACATTTTCTTGCGTCTGATGTTGGGGTTGTTCCTTTCTTTATTCTCTTTCTCTTTGGTTCTTTTTATACTCTCGACTTTCCCTTTCTCTGTCTTCATAGTATCTCTGCACTTTTCCATTATCTCTCCATCTACTTCTCTGATATCCGTTCCGTTGTTGTTGTTCTTGTTGTGGAGGGCGTTGTTGATTTTGTTGTTGTTGGTTTCCGTCGTTCCAATTTCTGTATCTGGAGTATCTTCTCGGATCTCCTCCATTTTGGCAATCGAAGTAACCATTTCTTCGGAATACGTAGTTGTTGTTATACTGATATCCAGTTCTCCTCTGTCTATCATTCCAAGATCTATTTTTATAAGGCCAACCTTCTCTAGCCCGATTGTATCCTGGATCGTATCTGTTTCTACCATAGTTGTTCTGCCTTATGGGACCTGTTCCATCCGGATTTACATCAGTTTGTTGGGTTTGGTCTACCAACACTGTATGTATCTCTCGGTGATCGGGTCTAGTACGTGGATTACCTGTTTGATTTTGCCCTGGAGTGTGTGATACCATACTAGTATGGTCTAAACGTCTCAGCATTTTTGCCATATCTTCCAAAGTGTTTACGTTTGAAGAAATTAAAAGCTTTCTGACCTCAGCTGGTAACTGTCTGGATATGACGTGTATCAGCTCCGGTTCTGCTAATGGGGTCTGAAGATGTTGAAGACGGGCTAATCGATTCGTGAAGTAGCTCGCATAACGTGTCGGTACTGAATACGGGTACTTCTGGGAGTAGATTTCAGCTCTGATATCGTGCTGTAGCTCTTCGCTCCAGAATCGTTTTAATAATGCCTTTGCGAATTCATCAAATGTATTGTAGGTATATCGAAAAGCTCTGTGCCAAATTAAGGCTTCTGATGCTAGATACTTTACTACTACTCTCATTTCTCGATCTCTGGGTATTCTATTTTCGTCTAGGTAATATTGCATGTCCCGCAAAAATTCTACTGCAGTGACATTTCCGCCAGTAAACTTGTCAGGGTTTTCCTCGTGGCTCTTGATTACTACCACATTAGGATTGGTTCTACTTGCACCCTAATCATAGGTTCTTCCTAACGTGTCTGATTCGCTTGTTGTTCGCTCTGTTCTCTCTGTTCCGAATATGTTGCGTGGTCTACTGAACATTGAAGTATCAATACTTTCTTTATCTTCATCCTGTCCATCCTGGCCAAGTCCTAAATTGTTTAATTTTCCTCTCAGTTTGTTGTCTCTCCCTTTAAAGAACTCTTCTAGGTTTTGTTTTATGGTGGATGTGTCCCTAATCGACAGTGATTTCATTTGCTCATTAAGCTCACCTATTTCTTTCTCCTGTTTCGACTTGACCTTCGCTATCTCAGTATTGACCTCATCGACAAGTTTCCTAATCTGTTCCAGTTCTTTAAGTTTAATTCTATCTGTTTTACTAGTTATCTCGCTAAGTGTTATAACATGAGATTCCTCTAAAGTGTCTATGCGCTTTGATAACACTTCTCTTAACCCAGTTACATGTACATTAGCTTTACGTTCAATCTCTTTGACCTCTTTCATAATCTTCCCATGCATTTCACATATATGATCACTACTACTTTTCAACACTTCTTCTTTCAATTTCAAAACAGCATCAATAATACACTTGTTTATATCTACATTAATACCTTCAGTGATTAACTTCTGTTGATCTATTAACTTCTGTTGGAGCTCATCAACTGTACCATTTAAGATAGTCAGCTGATTTTGTACTTCACCTTGGGACCCTGAAATAGTTTTAAGATGGTTTGTGTTGTCCACCTTAATAGTGTCTATGCTACTCTGTAAAGTTATCTGTAGCTCTGCAAGTCTTTTCTCTGAGTCTTCCTGAGATTTTTTAGCTTCCTCTTGAGATTTTCTAGCTTCCTCCTGAGATTTTCTAGCTTCTTCCTGGGATTTTTCTAGGGAATTTCTAGTTTCTACCTGAGCTTTCCTAGCTTCTTCTTGGGCTAGTCGACTTTCTTCTTGTGCTAATTTACTTAATTCTTGGGATATTCTTCCTTCATTCTGAGCCTTCTCTAAAGCTAATCGGATTTCCTTCTGAGTTTTCTCTGCCTTTTCCTGGGCTTTCCTAGCTTCTTCTTGGGATTTCCTAGCTTCCTCCTGAGATTTCTCTAATGACTTTCTAACTTCTTCCTGAGATTTCCCTAACTTCTTTGTGTTATCATGTGTTATCTTGTGTAGGGCCTCTACCTCAGCAGTTAATCCTGCCTGACTTGTCCTCATTTGCTCCAGGATTGACCTGATGAAGGTCATGTCTTCAGACGACATAATCTTCTTATAGATGAGAAATAGGGATGTATTACTACACTAAAACATAGCGAATTTCCAGAATTGCCAACAACTAATCTATTTTAGATGAATGAAGCACTTCGTTGACTTGTCCTACCTATATATCGAAATATCTAAACTTACGCTTAACGGTATCTACTTCGTTATATCACTGATACTGATCTTGATTCAACGCTCAATTCTAACAAAAACTTACTTAATCATAGTAATAACTTTACATTTACAATTACTTGACCAAAATGTCATTTGCCGGTACAATACAATACATGCCTCTCAACTAAACGTACTCCTCATATCTGACAATGGGAATTCACTTCCTCTACTTATCAATTTGGGATCGGCATTTATAAATTTCAAAAGAACTCGATTGTGTCGTACACCAAACAGTTACGAGTTCATCTTTCTTAGAAAGATTTATAAAAACAATAACAATACACTTTCGTAAAATACTGTACCTCAAGTCCTAAAATTAACTCACTTCAAAGTTAAAACAATACAGTACATAAGCTTTCTCCCTGCTTAATACAGCGTTATATTATCGCAATTATGGCGTCAAAACTATACATATTAGGTGTATAAAATTATTTATGAATTATTTATAATAATTATTATTATTTAAATACATTTATGTACAATATCGCGACCTGCACGATTTCTCTTTCTGCTTTATCGGCATAAAGTTCATCTCACTTCTCCGCTTTTTTTTTTTTATCTCACACAATATTTCTGTCAAATCATGAATATACATTTCTCTGTCCAATGTGAATCTGTGGTTACAAACAATTAAGTTCAGAACTATTCACTATATTACAAATCCGGTGTTTAATAAATTCAATAACATTTCAAACTTGCGACGCACGACTTTCGGATTAGCTTTTACCAAAAAATAAGTGTGCATGGCATTTAATCCTCACTACTCACACTTTTAACTCTTCACAAATACATTTTACGAGTTCACTTTACTGACATACTGTATTTCCATATTTTCTCATCGTAATCTCTTCATCTCACACTCTTAATTTACAATATTACCGTGTCATTACTACACTTCCTTTTACCATAACCTCACGCATGTATTTTCCTTAGCTCATTTACCAACCTCTAAAAACCATCTCAGATACTTTCTACAAATTAAGAGATTCAGTATTCCTACTAAATATTACGACTGTAATACCTTTCATGAATACAACTTCCTCCTCATACATAACCGCTATCGATTATACAATTCCGTGTTATTTCTTAATTGTGCATCTCTCATATAAATACTTCCGTAATGCTTCTTCACATTTCTACTCACATAAATTATGCCATACTTCCTTTTTTTGCTTTAAATATATTTCCGTTACAATTTATAGCTTTTCTCTGAATCTTAAGTCTGCTCGCGTTTGTTAATCAATAAAAATACCTTCACCTCACGTTCTGTCGTTTCATCTGATATGAAACATCCTTTCTTTAGTCTTACATGACCTTTCAATTACAAAGATTGATATATAACATCACATTTCTCTTTACATTTTTCAGCTATGCTTTTAAAATACGTATACTCTTCACACAGTCAAAATAAAATTCTGGGTTTCACAAAATTACTTTCTCTGACAGTGGAGTACTTCCAATGCAATAATTGAATACTCCTGCCAATAGTTACGGTTTCTATACATCATATTTTCGTTCCTATAACGAATTAGCTTTATACAGGATATTAATGTCTCTTCCGCATCTTTCATTTCATTTGTTACAAAATTGTGCTTGTAAAACTCATGACTACTTTCTTTTTTATGTTACAACACGTCAACGTAGTGTACTTCCCTTTATCGCTATAAATTTATCTGAATGAAAAGATGTAAAAAAAACATTAGCTTAGAATGCAAAAATAGTTAAAGTAAGAATATTACCAATATACGTTGAAAATACGTTCTAAACGAAATACGAAGATTTCTATCAAAATTTCAAGATTTAAGACATCAATAATAACATGAACTAGGAATAAAAATAGTCAGATGTTGGTCAATATACTGGAATAACGCATACAAGTTCTAACTACATAGCTGTTAAAATTTCACTGTTTTACCTTTATTACTGGATCACTCGTGACAGACCTGAAGACGTTGGTATCTGTGGAATTCTTCCCACATGCTTCTGGAATGTGGCAAGCGTCTCGCCACGGGAATCTGCATGCGTCACGTTGCTTCCGTGCTCTGCTCGGCTCGGCTGCAGGTGAGTGTTGTGGTGACAGGACCGGTTTACAGCTGAGAGCGCCAGACGGTCTCCCCTCGTCCATGCTGTTGACCTCGCTCTGCTTGCAAATCTTCTCTTGTCTCGGTCAGATGACCTAGATACTGCTCACGCTTCTTGTCTGGATCCAACTTCATTCGGCACCTCTCTCGACGTTCTCTGTTGTTAGTGGTTTCTTATGACGAGAAATCACCTCTCCCTGTGATCTCCTCTTCATTGTAGTAGACTGTAGTGTTATTTTGAACGAACTGCTGATGTTGGTGCAGCTCGATTCCATAGTCAAGCTATCATGGTCATATCTGGATTTCGCTTGCTAGTGTAGCTCTACGTTCCTTTCATGTTGAAAAATTAGAACATCTTCCTTCTTTCTAAACCGTTGTTAGACGTTACTCCTCCCCTTCGACCTGATTTGAAAAACATCTTGTAGAATATAGTGTGGTTCTCAAGTAAATATTGCAGTATTTCCAACTTCTCTTCTTCTGCGTAGTAGATTGTCGTGTAGGAGTTCCAATACTGTGATACTAAGTATTGTAGAGTATCTCGACGTATATTTCCTTAAATTCAGCTTTATATTTCTGCTTAGTTGCAGTAATAGTTCATTTACTCTTGTCGTTCCATATTTCCACTGTAGTTCTTCTTTCTGAAGTTAATAATTTATGAGTTCTCATTTCATACAGCTTGTAGAGTGAATTTTTATACGTGTTACTTCGTTGGAAGTTCGAATAATAAGAGCCTCGTTTCTTGTCGTTCGCTAGCCTCCTCGGTTAGATTTCCCTCTCAAACTTGCTGAACTAGCCTCTCACCGGTCTATAAACTTACTCATTCGCTTATATCTCCTCTGTCAGTCATCTAATTTAATTTCTGTTTTGCCAATTAAATTTCTTCTTCCTTCCTGGGGAATTTGATATGCTACAATCCTTTATTATATTAAAATAATATATTTAATATTTATAAGTTCCCTCGCATTCTTCCTTCGTTCTGATTGGCTATCCACTTGTTATCAAGCACGACGTACACGCGACATCCCCACTCCTCTATCTTGGCGTGTGTCTGACCTCTGTCTATCCTTGCGGACTTCCCTCGCTCACGAAAACTGGTTTCTCGCTGGTAACATTTACAAAACTGTGCACTTTCCTGGACTTGGTTCAAATGATTCTCCCTTAGTTAAAATATTCCATACAATAAAATTTTCATTTCTTCTCCAAATAAGCATATTTCTTCTGGCTACAATTTTATCAATTGCTTCCTGACACATAATTTCTCTTCCTGTGTGTAAGTATAGTTCAAATCTCGAAAAAAAAATTATACACATTATCCCCGTTAACCGGCATCGAATTTTATGACCCGGTGAAAACATCGCAAACAGATAAAGAACAAAAAAATGATTGAGGTTTGGGTTCGAATATAAAAAAAACGCCGGTGGGTACGAGAACTCAAGTAGTCTCAGGGGTGGTTAACAGGATATAGGTGTAACAGGTTAAATCAACCCACTCCCAAGCCTAAATCAAAGCAATAGCACAACAGAAATCTGAAGATAAGCACAATTAAAAAGATAAAAATAGGCATCCATTTATTGGCAACTCATTGACCAATACAAATATAGGAAACCCCCAAGAAGCCTATCTTGCCTCGGAGATTCGAACTAAATGAATGCTTGTTGTGGACCGAAGAAAAAGAAAAATATTTAGAGTGCAAATAAACATAATTAAGTTTTAAAGGGTCAACAAATAAAATTAGGAGATACTCGAAGAAAATTAAATAAAATATAAAAAATTAGATTTAGTCACATTTGACTATTAATATCAACTAATCACGCTAAATGTCCATCAGGTAGTGTCCTAGATTAGTAATATTTTCACTCACTTGAGTTTATATTGAAATGAAGTTAAATAAATAGCTTGCCAAAATATTATAGTATTGATCTCCGTTCTAACTAATGAGAGGAAAACAAATCTTATATCCACCAATTATTAATTAAACATAATTGCTGTAACATTATAGGTCCTACTTGACCACCCAATTAAAGTTGCAATCAATATTTATATTTATCGTACAACGTTATTTCAGAGTCTAATTACTCAAAATATTTCAAGCAAACGTGCACCCATTATCCTACATTTATGCAAAGTTCAAAGTCATGGCTGATCATTATATCACAACTAAAAGTTCCCATCTTTCCCAATTCGATGGTATGCTTGCAGTGTATCCACTCCATCAATTACATAGTGATTAGATTATCGCCTGCCTACTCCTGTGAATACTTAATTCACCACCATCTGACTACATTTTGCATAGTCATGCTTATTTAGAATGATATTACACTACTAATTATTATTACATTATTTTTTTCATTCACAAAGGGTTTCATCATGATTAATTCTCATAAAATTTGCCATAAGACGTTCACAGAATATGTGAACTATCATCCTAAATTTATTTTATTACATTCTATTCAATTCTCCCCTCTTTTTTTATAAACAACTACACCAATCAATCTTCTCTTTTTTTTTGTAGATAAACTCATTATTATCTTTTAATTACCATGACCTTTCATTTCATTACATAACTAGTGTGAATAAATTATCTAATGCAGCCATTGACCTGTAGCAATGTAAAATGGGAATGTGTCGAAGCATAATGACGAGCATGCTTTTAATAATTAAATTCTCTATATCAATGAATGTGGACGAAGAAAAAATGGGAATATTTAAAGTTATAATCCTTCAGAGTCCACATAATTAGATCCACCAACGCTGAAGTCAAAATCGAAGAAAAAAATTCAAAACATGAACTCCTCCCTAGCTCTCGACAGCTAGTCTACCACCTTCATTTTTTCATCATAAATTCAGTTGAGTATCCGCGTCGTATTTCCAATCTTATCATCGTAGAAAAAAAGATCTTATCATTCGAAGTAGTGACGGATTTACAAAAATTCCCCACCGAAAATATTAACTGGTTTATGGTGCCAAGCATGGTGGATTGTTCCTTGCCACGAGTGACAACCCTACAATGTGAATCACTTCCTCATATAATTACCTAATAGACGAAGAAAAAATGTGGCCATTAATAATAATAATAATTATAAAATAATTAATCAACAAATAAATAATAATTGGTTCAACTCCATGGCATCTAGTACTACTGAGTAGTACAAACCACTCACAACTACAAATTAAAGTAATGTTTTAGCTCACCAACTGGCCGAAATAAGAAAATATGGTGCAAGCCTAGCATGCTCATAGAATGCAGAACCTCAGGAACCAAACTTCATTCAGGACCATCTCCTTCCCATTCGAGAACCAGCAGGATTCCATCTTCCACCATCTTCTTCCTCGCCTCCTCCAGGAATCGAAACTGAGTCCTTCACGTTTCATGGTTGCTGCGTCCTCCGACTCCCATGGTGTGGTTATGTCATGGCAACATCATGGCCTCATTTTGATGGAAATGTCACTCCGTCCAGTCCCCTCACGTATAAGCTTAGTGGCACATATTTTCACTGACTAGTTCCATTTCAAAATTCTTCATTGACACTTCAACAGCACAGGTTATAAAATGTCCTCCTTCCATTCTGGAAATCATAAGTTCCTGCGCCTCGAACAATGTAGACACAATTCTTCCTCTCAGCAAATTGCCACCGGCTTTACATAAGCAATAATTAAATAGCATTCACAGCTGTTCAATTGCATCTACAAGTCCTCCATCGATGATAAGAGCCTCGTCTATTCTCGAATGTTTACTGCACAAACTATTCCGTATTGTATCTCACGTCTAAAGCTAGTTGCAATGGGCTAGTTCTTTCGTTATCAAGCCAACATGCGTTTGTACTACACGCTAGACTCGGCCGTCTGATTTAGTAATCGCGCCCGGTATAACAGCGGTCTATATGGTCTCTCAGGACTCCGATAAAATCACACCCGATACCCGGCGACACTTAGACCTGTGGTGGCGTAGCTCACACAATCACAATCGAATGTAAAATCACTCTTGCCGCACGACGGAGTACTGTCCAGTGCGCGCACAAAAAGCGCCTCTCGATGTGACCAGTTGCGGATGCCAGAGCTGAGCACGTGCGACCTGCCGGAGATAGCATACAGATAAGCGTGACGTCACTCAACCTTGTGGTCGGGCCTACGACGATAACATGTGGTGCTTTGGGCTGTGATTTACGCAGAGTTGCCAATCTGTGATAAAACTGGGGTACTATGTTGGCACAACATTTTTCTCTTCTGCTCTCCGTTCGAATCTCGTTCAGCGACATTGTCTTGGCTGGACATGATTTCGATCGCAGTACCCATTGCAATAGTTAGCTGTCTAATGAAATCTACCTAAAACCCCTGCAAAGGTGAAATCATCTGATCCACGAATAACGTGCAGGCCGCCGCGTGCGCTAGTGTCGCACCGCCTGCCAGGAGGATGCAATTTCGTAATGCAACGCGCTTCGCGACTGTGTATTTTAAGGCTCGGTCACACAACGGCGGGAAGCGATATCTGACCGAGGCAGTCAGACGGTCCAGTTGTATTTCCCAAAGTTGCATCACTGAACGCGGTCTACCGTCACCCGCTAGTCTTTGTCGCGACGACGAGCGATCCGGTAGTCCAAATTTACAGATTGTCCACCTGACCGCGTCGATTGTGACGAGTGACCTAACTGAAGTATTTATTGAAACTGTGCGTAAATACACACATTTTTTCGACAGTTCACAAGAACATTATAAAAATGTTTTAAAGAAGGCTGAAACATGGAATCGTGTGATTCCTCGAAACATTCTCGCGACATACGAAAATCTTCGAAAAACCTATCTTCATGTGACTCCAGTCCGATACATACGCGGTGGTATTCTCCTAATTGCTCTCTCTTCTTATTGATGTCATGCACCCAACATTGTATTTTCTTCTTTGTGTTTTGCAAAGCAAATAGGAGAAGGAGTTAAGCTCATACTCAATAATAATATCAAACAATACTTAATATGAAAACACACTACACGATTATTATCTAGAAGGAAGCGACCAGACTGGACCGCTCTCACAAATGTATCGCGTCCTATATGACGTCTCCATATCGCAGACCTCCTCGAGAGACCGCTTTCTGTGTGGCCTGGCCTTATTATACTATGGTAATACAACTCCGTCCTCTTATGGTTGCAAATCTAACTCCTCCCCCACGAAATATAGCTAATTTCAAGCTGAGGCTAACGCTAAATTATTTGGAATCCCACCTAGCATTATTTTTTTCTTTCCGGGTGGGAAGTCAAATGTAAATTAATGTAGTTTAAATTTAAAATAACGCGTTTTAAAAAGGACTCATTTTGGGATCGTTATTTAACTTCTTGAGCATGAGCTAGCAGTCAGCCGAGTTGCTTCATGTGCCCAGCAATTCGCCGCTTTACCCTCCTAGTTACGAATAAGTGAAATTTGTCGCATGTGTAAAACCTTCCCCGACCACAGGTAGCATTTGTAAAGTAAGAAGATACTTGATAGGAGACAAGAATCGTCGAAAATGATATTTTAGGCGTTCAGGGCAAATTGCAATATAAAGCACAGGATTCTGAAGAAAAAACTAAATAAGCATAAAAAAAGAGTATAGTATAACTCAAAAATCAACGTGCTACATCGTGAGAGGACCTATGTGACTTATGTACTGGCAAACTATGGTAGCAAAATTAGTGAGCACACTGCCCTCTTGTTGAGACATACGCAGTCTTCAGGTTGGTAGCACAGATAGATGCCAGGGCAGCATGAATGTTCTAGATTTAGGGCCTACCATTGAGCCAAGACATTTCAGTAATACAATAAGCTCATTGTTAAAACAAGTGATTTTATTAGGTCTGATGTTCGTATTGTATTATTCGAAGACTTCTCGACCAAAATACATGAAAATTTTCTTGTGTAATAATAATTAATTTGGAGTTGCTGTTAATAATTCAATGGAGGGGCTTGAGACATCTTGATCATTAGCCCCGTGTAGTTGGGTGTGTGTTGAAGTAGCCAAATAACCTGTATTGCTGTGATGAATGTAGAAGTGTGAGTAAATGTATTAGGGACAGGGATGGAGGAGGAGCTCAGGGAATATTAGTAAAGCAATTACCTGTACGGAGCGCTACTTTGTTAACCTTAGATACAGTGGCTACTATACAAGTAGGGACTTATCGCTACTCACTGAAGTTACCTTAACAGCCACCTAGTGAGCTCTGTTGACCTTAGATACAGTAGCTACTAAAGAAGTAGGGACTTATCACTACACACTGAAGTTACCTTAACAGCCATCTAGTAAGCTCTGTTGACCTTAGATACAGTAGCTACTATACAAGTAGGGACTTATCGCTACACACTGAAGTTACCTTAACAGCCAACTAGTGGGCTCTGTTGACCTTAGATACAGTAACTACTATACAAGTAGGGACTTATCGCTACACATTGAAGTTACCTTAACAGCCATCTAGTGAGCTCTGTTGACCTTAGACACAATAGCTACTATACAAGTAGGGACTTAACGCTACTCACTGAAGTTAACTTAACAGCCATCTAGTGGGCTCTATTGACCTTAGATACAGTGGCTACTATACAAGTAGGACTTATCGCTACACACTGAAGTTACCTTGGTTGGTTGGTTCCTTAGTTTAGGGGCTGCGACAACGCGGTCATGTAGCCCCGTGTACTTTGGGTGTGTGTAGAATCTGTCTGATAACCGGTGTTAATTGTGATGACTGTATTAGTGTGTGTATCTGTTATTTAATACAAGTAGAGACTGCAACTTTGAATTTTCAAATAGTTCCTACTTTTGCCGCCAAACGCCACCGTCAACGACTACTAGGCCTAGTTCAGAACTAGCTACTAGACGCCACCGCAGTCGGCTCTTGGCAACGAACGTAGCAACCTAAGAGCGTTGTTTACATTCTTAACCTATCCAATTTAGTTTCACACAGGTGTAATTAGTGGAAAGATCTTTAACATGCCATAAATCTATGACATGGGACCGCCGGCTTTACTTCCCCTCCGAAGGAAGGCATACTGAGGGATTTTTAACGCTCTTAAAAAATCCGACGGCTTCGGCCGGGTTTGAACCCGCTATCTTGGGCATAGAAGCTCAGCATGCTACCAACTACCTTAACAGCCAACTAGTGAGCTATGTTGATTTTAGATAGAGTAGCTACTATACAAGTAGGGACTTACCACTACACACTGAAGTTACCTTAACAGCCATTTAGTTGGCTCTGTTGACTTTAGATAGTGTAGCTACTATACAAGTAGGGGCTTATCGCTACTCACTGAAGTTACCTTAACAGCCATCTAGTGGGCTCTGTTGACCTTAGATACAGTAGCTACTATACATGTAGGGACTTATCACTACACACTGAAGTTACCTTAACAGCCATCTAGTGGACTCTGTTGATCTTAGATACAGCAGCTACTATACAAGTAGGACTTATCACTACACACTGAAGTTATCTTAACAGCTATCTAGTGGGTTCTGTTGACCTTAGATACAGTAGCTACTATACAAGTAGGGACTTATCGCTACTCACTGAAGTTACCTTAACAGCCATTTAGTGAACTCTGTTGACCTTAGATACAGTAGCTACTATACAAGTAGGGACTTATCACTACACACTGAAGTTACCTTAACAGCCATCTAGTGGGCTCTGTTGACCTTAGATACAGCAGCTACTATATATGTAGGACTTATCGCTACTCACTGAAGTTACCTTAACAGCCATCTAGTGGACTCTGTTGACCTTAGATACAGCAGCTACTATACATGTAGGACTTATCGCTACTCACTGAAGTTACCTTAACAGCCATCTAGTGGGCTTTGTTGACCTTAGATACAGCAGCTACTATATATGTAGGACTTATCGCTACTCACTGAAGTTACCTTAACAGCCATCTAGTGGGCTCTGTTGACCTTAGATACAGTAGCTACTATACAAGTAGGGACTTATCACTACACACTGAAGTTACCTTAACAGCCATCTAGTGGGCTCTGTTGATCTTAGTTACAGCAGCTACTATACAAGTAGGACTTATCACTACACACTGAAGTTATCTTAACAGCTATCTAGTGGGTTCTGTTGACCTTAGTTGCAATAGCTACTATACAAGTAGGGACTTACCGCTACACACTGAAGTTACCTTAACAGCCATCTAGTGAGCTCTGTTGGCCTTAGATACAGCAGCTACTATACATGTAGGACTTATCGCTACTCACTGAAGTTACCTTAACAGCCATCTAGTGGGCTCTGTTGACCTTAGATACAGCAGCTACTATATATGTAGGACTTATCGCTACTCACTGAAGTTACCTTAACAGCCATCTAGTGGGCTCTGTTGACCTTAGATACAGTAGCTACTATACAAGTAGGACTTATCACTACTCACTGAAGTTACCTTAACAGCCATCTAGTGAGCTCTGTTGACCTTAGATACAATAGTTACTATACAAGTAGGACTTATCGCTACACACTGAAGTTACCTTAACAGCCATCTAGTGAGCTCTGTTGGCCTTAGATACAGTAGTTACTATACAAGTAGGGACTTATCGCTACACACTGAAGTTACCTTAACAGCCATCTAGTGAGCTCTGTTGACCTTAGATACAATAGTTACTATACAAGTAGGACTTATCGCTACACACTGAAGTTACCTTAACAGCCATCTAGTGAGCTCTGTTGACCTTAGATACAGTAGTTACTATACAAGTAGGGACTTATCGCTACACACTGAAGTTACCTTAACAGCCATCTAGTGAGCTCTGTTGACCTTAGATACAGTAGTTACTATACAAGTAGGGACTTATCGCTACACACTGAAGTTAACTTAACAGCCATCTAGTGAGCTCTGTTGACCTTAGATACAATAGCTACTCTACACGTAGGGACTTATCGCTACACACTGAAGTTAACTTAACAGCCATCTAGTGAGCTCTGTTGACCTTAGATACTGTAGCTACTATACATGTAGGGACTTATCGCTACACACTGAAGTTAACTTAACAGCCATCTAGTGAGCTCTGTTGACCTTAGATACAGTAGTTACTATACAAGTAGGGACTTATCGCTACACACTGAAGTTAACTTAACAGCCATCTAGTGAGCTCTGTTGACCTTAGATACAGTAGCTACTATACAAGTAGGGACTTATCGCTACACACTGAAGTTAACTTAACAGCCATCTAGTGAGCTCTGTTGACCTTAGATACAATAGTTACTATACAAGTAGGACTTATCGCTACACACTGAAGTTAACTTAACAGCCATCTAGTGAGCTCTGTTGACCTTAGATACAGTAGTTACTATACAAGTAGGGACTTATCGCTACACACTGAAGTTAACTTAACAGCCATCTAGTGAGCTCTGCTGACCTTAGATACAATAGCTACTCTACACGTAGGGACTTATCGCTACACACTGAAGTTAACTTAACAGCCATCTAGTGAGCTCTGTTGACCTTAGATACAGTGGCTACTATACAAGTAGGGACTTATCGCTACACACAGAAGTTAACTTAACAGCCATCTAGTGAGCTCTGTTGACCTTAGATACAGTAGTTACTATACAAGTAGGGACTTATCGCTACACACTGAAGTTAACTTAACAGCCATCTAGTGAGCTCTGTTGACCTTAGATACAGTAGTTACTATACAAGTAGGGACTTATCGCTACACACTGAAGTTAACTTAACAGCCATCTAGTGAGCTCTGTTGACCTTAGATACAGTAGTTACTATACAAGTAGGGACTTATCGCTACACACTGAAGTTAACTTAACAGCCATCTAGTGAGCTCTGTTGACCTTAGATACAGTAGTTACTATACAAGTAGGGACTTATCGCTACACACTGAAGTTAACTTAACAGCCATCTAGTGAGCTCTCTTGACCTTAGATACAGTAGCTACTATACAAGTAGGGGCTTATCGCTACTCACTGAAGTTACCTTAACAGCCATCTAGTGGGCTCTGTTGACCTTAGATACAGTAGCTACTATACAAGTAGGGACTTATCGCTACACACTGAAGTTAACTTAACAGCCATCTAGTGAGCTCTGTTGACCTTAGATACAGTGGCTACTATACAAGTAGGGACTTATCGCTACACACTGAAGTTAACTTAACAGCCATCTAGTGAGCTCTGTTGACCTTAGGTACAGTAGTTACTATACAAGTAGGGACTTATCGCTACACACTGAAGTTACCTTAACAGCCATCTAGTGGGCTCTGTTGACCTTAGGTACAGGGGCTACTATACAAGTAGGGACTTATCGCTACTCACTGAAGTTACCTTAACAGCCATCTAGTGAGCTCTGTTGACCTTAGATACAGTAGTTACTATACAAGTAGGGACTTATCGCTACACACTGAAGTTAACTTAACAGCCATCTAGTGAGCTCTGTTGACCTTAGATACAGTAGTTACTATACAAGTAGGGACTTATCGCTACACACTGAAGTTAACTTAACAGCCATCTAGTGAGCTCTGTTGACCTTAGATACAGTAGCTACTATACAAGTAGGGACTTATCGCTACACACTGAAGTTAACTTAACAGCCATCTAGTGAGCTCTGTTGACCTTAGATACAATAGTTACTATACAAGTAGGACTTATCGCTACACACTGAAGTTAACTTAACAGCCATCTAGTGAGCTCTGTTGACCTTAGATACTGTAGTTACTATACAAGTAGGGACTTATCGCTACACACTGAAGTTAACTTAACAGCCATCTAGTGAGCTCTGCTGACCTTAGATACAATAGCTACTCTACACGTAGGGACTTATCGCTACACACTGAAGTTAACTTAACAGCCATCTAGTGAGCTCTGTTGACCTTAGATACAGTAGTTACTATACAAGTAGGGACTTATCGCTACACACTGAAGTTAACTTAACAGCCATCTAGTGAGCTCTGTTGACCTTAGATACAGTAGCTACTATACAAGTAGGGACTTATCGCTACACACTGAAGTTAACTTAACAGCCATCTAGTGAGCTCTGTTGACCTTAGATACAATAGTTACTATACAAGTAGGACTTATCGCTACACACTGAAGTTAACTTAACAGCCATCTAGTGAGCTCTGTTGACCTTAGATACAGTAGTTACTATACAAGTAGGGACTTATCGCTACACACTGGAGTTACCTTAACAGCCATCTAGTGGGCTCTGTTGACCTTAGGTACAGGGGCTACTATACAAGTAGGGACTTATCGCTACACACTGAAGTTACCTTAACAGCCATCTAGTGGACTCTGTTGACCTTAGATACAGCAGCTACTATACATGTAGGACTTATCGCTACTCACTGAAGTTACCTTAACAGCCATCTAGTGGGCTTTGTTGACCTTAGATACAGCAGCTACTATATATGTAGGACTTATCGCTACTCACTGAAGTTACCTTAACAGCCATCTAGTGGGCTCTGTTGACCTTAGATACAGTAGCTACTATACAAGTAGGGACTTATCACTACACACTGAAGTTACCTTAACAGCCATCTAGTGGGCTCTGTTGATCTTAGTTACAGCAGCTACTATACAAGTAGGACTTATCACTACACACTGAAGTTATCTTAACAGCTATCTAGTGGGTTCTGTTGACCTTAGTTGCAATAGCTACTATACAAGTAGGGACTTACCGCTACACACTGAAGTTACCTTAACAGCCATCTAGTGAGCTCTGTTGGCCTTAGATACAGCAGCTACTATACATGTAGGACTTATCGCTACTCACTGAAGTTACCTTAACAGCCATCTAGTGGGCTCTGTTGACCTTAGATACAGCAGCTACTATATATGTAGGACTTATCGCTACTCACTGAAGTTACCTTAACAGCCATCTAGTGGGCTCTGTTGACCTTAGATACAGTAGCTACTATACAAGTAGGACTTATCACTACTCACTGAAGTTACCTTAACAGCCATCTAGTGAGCTCTGTTGACCTTAGATACAATAGTTACTATACAAGTAGGACTTATCGCTACACACTGAAGTTACCTTAACAGCCATCTAGTGAGCTCTGTTGGCCTTAGATACAGTAGTTACTATACAAGTAGGGACTTATCGCTACACACTGAAGTTACCTTAACAGCCATCTAGTGAGCTCTGTTGACCTTAGATACAATAGTTACTATACAAGTAGGACTTATCGCTACACACTGAAGTTACCTTAACAGCCATCTAGTGAGCTCTGTTGACCTTAGATACAGTAGTTACTATACAAGTAGGGACTTATCGCTACACACTGAAGTTACCTTAACAGCCATCTAGTGAGCTCTGTTGACCTTAGATACAGTAGTTACTATACAAGTAGGGACTTATCGCTACACACTGAAGTTAACTTAACAGCCATCTAGTGAGCTCTGTTGACCTTAGATACAATAGCTACTCTACACGTAGGGACTTATCGCTACACACTGAAGTTAACTTAACAGCCATCTAGTGAGCTCTGTTGACCTTAGATACTGTAGCTACTATACATGTAGGGACTTATCGCTACACACTGAAGTTAACTTAACAGCCATCTAGTGAGCTCTGTTGACCTTAGATACAGTAGTTACTATACAAGTAGGGACTTATCGCTACACACTGAAGTTAACTTAACAGCCATCTAGTGAGCTCTGTTGACCTTAGATACAGTAGCTACTATACAAGTAGGGACTTATCGCTACACACTGAAGTTAACTTAACAGCCATCTAGTGAGCTCTGTTGACCTTAGATACAATAGTTACTATACAAGTAGGACTTATCGCTACACACTGAAGTTAACTTAACAGCCATCTAGTGAGCTCTGTTGACCTTAGATACAGTAGTTACTATACAAGTAGGGACTTATCGCTACACACTGAAGTTAACTTAACAGCCATCTAGTGAGCTCTGCTGACCTTAGATACAATAGCTACTCTACACGTAGGGACTTATCGCTACACACTGAAGTTAACTTAACAGCCATCTAGTGAGCTCTGTTGACCTTAGATACAGTGGCTACTATACAAGTAGGGACTTATCGCTACACACAGAAGTTAACTTAACAGCCATCTAGTGAGCTCTGTTGACCTTAGATACAGTAGTTACTATACAAGTAGGGACTTATCGCTACACACTGAAGTTAACTTAACAGCCATCTAGTGAGCTCTGTTGACCTTAGATACAGTAGTTACTATACAAGTAGGGACTTATCGCTACACACTGAAGTTAACTTAACAGCCATCTAGTGAGCTCTGTTGACCTTAGATACAGTAGTTACTATACAAGTAGGGACTTATCGCTACACACTGAAGTTAACTTAACAGCCATCTAGTGAGCTCTCTTGACCTTAGATACAGTAGCTACTATACAAGTAGGGGCTTATCGCTACTCACTGAAGTTACCTTAACAGCCATCTAGTGGGCTCTGTTGACCTTAGATACAGTAGCTACTATACAAGTAGGGACTTATCGCTACACACTGAAGTTAACTTAACAGCCATCTAGTGAGCTCTGTTGACCTTAGATACAGTGGCTACTATACAAGTAGGGACTTATCGCTACACACTGAAGTTAACTTAACAGCCATCTAGTGAGCTCTGTTGACCTTAGGTACAGTAGTTACTATACAAGTAGGGACTTATCGCTACACACTGAAGTTACCTTAACAGCCATCTAGTGGGCTCTGTTGACCTTAGGTACAGGGGCTACTATACAAGTAGGGACTTATCGCTACTCACTGAAGTTACCTTAACAGCCATCTAGTGAGCTCTGTTGACCTTAGATACAGTAGTTACTATACAAGTAGGGACTTATCGCTACACACTGAAGTTAACTTAACAGCCATCTAGTGAGCTCTGTTGACCTTAGATACAGTAGTTACTATACAAGTAGGGACTTATCGCTACACACTGAAGTTAACTTAACAGCCATCTAGTGAGCTCTGTTGACCTTAGATACAGTAGCTACTATACAAGTAGGGACTTATCGCTACACACTGAAGTTAACTTAACAGCCATCTAGTGAGCTCTGTTGACCTTAGATACAATAGTTACTATACAAGTAGGACTTATCGCTACACACTGAAGTTAACTTAACAGCCATCTAGTGAGCTCTGTTGACCTTAGATACAGTAGTTACTATACAAGTAGGGACTTATCGCTACACACTGAAGTTAACTTAACAGCCATCTAGTGAGCTCTGCTGACCTTAGATACAATAGCTACTCTACACGTAGGGACTTGTCGCTACACACTGAAGTTAACTTAACAGCCATCTAGTGAGCTCTGTTGACCTTAGATACAGTGGCTACTATACAAGTAGGGACTTATCGCTACACACAGAAGTTAACTTAACAGCCATCTAGTGAGCTCTGTTGACCTTAGATACAGTAGTTACTATACAAGTAGGGACTTATCGCTACACACTGAAGTTAACTTAACAGCCATCTAGTGAGCTCTGTTGACCTTAGATACAGTAGTTACTATACAAGTAGGGACTTATCGCTACACACTGAAGTTAACTTAACAGCCATCTAGTGAGCTCTGTTGACCTTAGATACAGTAGTTACTATACAAGTAGGGACTTATCGCTACACACTGAAGTTAACTTAACAGCCATCTAGTGAGCTCTGTTGACCTTAGATACAGTAGCTACTATACAAGTAGGGGCTTATCGCTACTCACTGAAGTTACCTCAACAGCCATCTAGTGGGCTTTGTTGACCTTAGATACAGTAGCTACTATACAAGTAGGGACTTATCGCTACACACTGAAGTTAACTTAACAGCCATCTAGTGAGCTCTGTTGACCTTAGATACAGTGGCTACTATACAAGTAGGGACTTATCGCTACACACTGAAGTTAACTTAACAGCCATCTAGTGAGCTCTGTTGACCTTAGGTACAGTAGTTACTATACAAGTAGGGATTTATCGCTACACACTGAAGTTACCTTAACAGCCATCTAGTGGGCTCTGTTGACCTTAGGTACAGGGGCTACTATACAAGTAGGGACTTATCGCTACTCACTGAAGTTACCTTAACAGCCATCTAGTGAGCTCTGTTGACCTTAGATACAGTAGTTACTATACAAGTAGGGACTTATCGCTACACACTGAAGTTAACTTAGCAGCCATCTAGTGAGCTCTGTTGACCTTAGATACAGTAGTTACTATACAAGTAGGGACTTATCGCTACACACTGGAGTTACCTTAACAGCCATCTAGTGGGCTCTGTTGACCTTAGGTACAGGGGCTACTATACAAGTAGGGACTTATCGCTACACACTGAAGTTACCTGAACAGCCATCTAGTGGGCTCTGTTGACCTTAGATACAGCAGCTACTATACAAGTAGGGACTTATCGCTACACAATGAAGTTACCTGAACAGCAATGAGGTGAGCGTTGTTGACCTTTGATGCATTAACAGCTACTCTTTTTGCGGGTTCTTCCAACGCGTAGGAGGTTTCTTTGTAGAAGCTAGGCGACCACCAGGGTCGCCGTTGAACGCGGCGGGCATGTGTAATATTTTTATGGCCGTCTCCTTATTGGTTAGCGATAGGCAGTGTTGGCTCGCTTGCTGCGTACTTTATCCTCGGAAGTGCACTAAGAGAAAAACATGTTTCACAAAACTGTTTCAAGAGATATAACATAGTTGTATTGTGTGTTACAGGCAGAATGGTGCGGTTTGTGGTCTTCCTCCTTTTGTGCATAATGTTGATAGCATTGGTGTCAACTACGCCATGGATCAATCCTTTCAAGAGGCGGCACCAGCCGAAGCCCTCCAGCCGCAACAGGTTCAGAGCCATCTGCCGGACCATCAACGCAGACAACTACGCCTTCCCAGGACGACTTCCGTATCCCTCAGCACCCGTGTGTCCGTATTAAAAGGCCTATGAACTTTTCACCGAATCTCTGGACTCAATTTATAGTGAAGAGCAGAGTTTGAGGTGACTTATTGCCATATCTGCTCATGGTAGACAATCCGCTATCTTTGAAATGGTTCCACATTTTCAGCCCATAAATATGCCACGGTGGTACCTTTTAGCTCCATTATTTTTATCTGACTTATAATGTCATACACTGTCCGCCATCAGAACTAAGCATTAATAAACACGCTGTGTCCCCCACGTCTCCCCATAGAGCTATGTAACCCTCACGCCAGACCCTTTCTTCCTTTAGGGCCTAATATTGAGGCAGTTCACTATATCCATCAAGTCAATAAGTGCCTTCATTTATGCCTTACCATTTACTTCATCCTTTCGGCATAATATTTACTGAGTACTATGTATTCCTCACATCATCCCTCAGAACTTAGCATTTATCTAAGCACTAAGTATCCACCACGTCTCCCATTAGAGCTTAGTAATTACTAAGTACCCTGTATCCACCACGTCTCCTCTTAGAGCCTAGCATTTAATAAGTAGCCTGTATTCCCCACGTCTCCCCTTAGAGCTTAGTATTTACTAAGTAGTCTGTATCCCACACGTCTCCTCTTAGAGCTTAGCATTTACTAAGTACTCTGTATCCCCCACGTCTCCCCCTTAGAGATTAGTATTTACTAAGTAGTCTGTATCCCACACGTCTCCTCTTAGAGCTTAGCATTTACTAAGTACTCTGTTTCCCCCACGTCTCCCCTTAGAGCTTAGTATTTACTAAGTAGTCTGTATCCCACACGTCTCCTCTTAGAGCTTAGCATTTACTAAGTACCCTGTATCCCCCACGTCTCCTCTTAGAGCTTAGTATTTACTAAGTAGTCTGTATCCCACACGTCTCCCCTTAGAGCTTAGCATTTACTAAGTAGTCTGTATCCCACACGTCTCCTCTTGGACCTTAGTATTTACTAAGTAGTCTGTATCCCCCACGTCTCCTCTTAGAGCTTAGCATTTACTAAGAACTCTGTATCCCACACGTCTTCTCTTAGAGCTTAGTATTTACTAAGTACTCTGTATCCCCCTCGTCTCCCCTTAGAGCTTAGCATTTACTAAGTACTCTGTATCATCCACGTCTCCTCTCAGAGCTTAGTATTTACTAAGTACCCTGTATCCCCCACGTCTCCTCTTAGAGCATAGTATTTACTAAGTACCCTGTATTCCCCACGTCACCTCTTAGAGCTTAGTAGTAGTGGTTTTGTAACAGTTCTATATCCACCGCCACAGCTCCACCGCTGGAATTTAAGGATAGCGGTATCTTTTGAACGAATTATTGGAGGAAGTCGTGTCAGATGTCAAATTACTCTGGATGATGTCCCCTTTCCAGTCCACTATTTTTTTTTTTTGAAATTTTGAATATTTTGCTCTGTGCACAACCACTTACATGAATGGTGCGCTTTTCAAATAAAGATAGTGAGCATACCCAGCCTAGTATATCTAACCGGAACCGAACCGAACTAAACCGAACCGGAACCTAACGGAACCGTAACCGTACCGAACTAAACCGAACCGAACCGAACTAAACCGAACCGGAACCGAACCGAACTAATCCGAACTGGAACCGAACAGAACTAAACTGGGATTGAACCGAACCAGTGAGTGAATGTGTTCAAGAGCAGGGTGTAATGCATACACCCAAGTACACGGGATTACATGCGACTCTCTCATGCTGTATTATATAGCGGATGAGACAAGTCTGCGATCTATGATTTAAAAACAAGTCAACTCCTGCAGTGTATAACGGCACGTGTTGCAGGTGTTACAACCGGATGCAATGTCAGCGCCAGGTTAAGGAAGTGTGTGAAACATAAATCTTGCTGACGTAGAATGTCAGCGAAGAAAGGAACTCGCCACCGGATGCAATGTTTAGTGTTACAAAATAGCAAGTTTGCGAAACATGATTCTTGCAGACGTAGGATGTTAGTGAAACATGATCTTGACACTGGAAGCAAGGTGTTGTGTTACAGGATGCAGGTGTGCGAAATATGAATCTTGCAGACGTACGATATCACGTGATGTAGGTGTTTATTATCGAGCATGAGAAACGATACGTTGACAGATATTTGAGACGACACAGTTTCTCGCATGACATAGGTGTGTTTGCGGTATAAAAGGGGAAATGCCTTTCTCATTTTTGTACTTGAATCTCGTGAACAACAGTTGACAACGTGTTATCTCTACAGCTTACCTGTGTGTTGGAAGAGGACTTGAAAATACCTGACTACTTTGGTAAGTATGTTTTCTTTAAAAATTATATTTTAGTTGGTTATAAGCACTGTATTAAGTTCCAACGTTCACCCCTAGGTGTTAGTGACAGTGGTATCTAGTAACCTAAGTTGGAACTACTCAACAATTGTGTGAAGTTCAA
Source organism: Meconema thalassinum (assembly GCA_946902985.2). Lineage (NCBI taxonomy): Eukaryota > Metazoa > Arthropoda > Insecta > Orthoptera > Tettigoniidae > Meconema > Meconema thalassinum. The sequence continues at coordinate 533,562,263 of OX336393.1, read as the reverse complement.
TTTGTAGGTTAGATTTGATTAACGCTCTATTAAGTTGGAATGTTCACTGCGAGGTGTCAGTGACAATGATATCTGTTAACCAAAGTTGGAACTACTTGAAATTAGACTTGCTGAGAGTCCAGAGACGTTCAAATAAAATACCCTGCTATAACCATTGGCTGTAATTTATTTAAAATATTTATATTTTACTTTGTTTTATCTTTTGTTAACATTTATGATTTCTTTCCTTATAGGTAATTTGGAAAGCGATTGATAATCATCATGTTCAAGTGTGGTGAATGTAAAACCTGACAGCCTTCAACATCATGCAAGTACTAAACATAATCTTAAAATGTTTGTGTGCAGTCATTGTGCTATGACATTTAACAGACCGGATAGTCTTACACGACATGTAAATTTAAAGCATATCAGTTGAGCACCTTTCTCGTGTTCAGTTTGTGAACTTGGTTTCTCTAGTGTAAAGCGATATCAATCCCACATGGTTGAAGTGCATGGAGAAAAACGGGAACCAAGAACTGCAAAACCATCAACTAGCACGGAACCTTTAATCGAATGTGATGCTCAAAAGTGTAATCGTTCGCAAGATTGTGAAAATAGTTGTACAACAAAAAGAATGAAGAATGGTGAACCTTCAATAACACGTTGTAATGTATGAAATATTGATATACCTTCTTCAATGATGCAGGGACATTTGCGTAGTATTAATCATAAAAATAACGCTTGCCATGAAAATCAGTGGCGGCTCGTAGATGAAAAATCAGGTGAAGAGCGAAACTCTAATCTCAGCAGTGCTTGATTGCTTTTGTGAATATTGATTTTTTTTCGTATTTTAAAGCTAAAATATCTACTCGGTCGTCCTGAAAATGATTTTTGTGACTTCTCATTTTCACCACCAGGCATATGCTGGGATGGTTCCTTTCAATAGGTCCACGGCCGATTTCCTTCCAAAATCCCTTCCCTGACCCGCCCTGCAAACAAAATGCATGGCCATTGCCTGCATTAATAGAATTAATATAATTCCTTAAAGTTCCCACGAGTTACAGTAAAGTTTAAAGTTCATAGGAACTCTCTTCCAGAGGTTATGACGAGAGTGAGACCTCAAGTATAGAACAACTCCAATTACAAGCCTATTTAAAGTCACATTCTCATTATATCTAACTCCACATACAGTGCTTGCAGAAAGTTTAGGGACAGGCCTAAATTTCGTTTGATGCACATTTGTCCCAAAAGTAACAGCATTTCAGTTATTGTTTTACATTATGTTATTATACATCTATATGAGGGGTTTTCATTAAAACGTTCGCTGCTCTAGCTCTAATACTTTTGGCGATGGAATGTTTTACCTTTTTGTAAACAGGGCAAAAAAAACCTGTTTTTCCTACTAATGAAATGTTTTCGTTCTCAAAAACTGCTAATCCTACAACTATGAAATCTTTACTGCTGTTTTACTACAATATATCAATCATAAACATAAAAATACAACCTAGGTAAAGAAATTACTACTCATTTGATGGCCTCTCAAATAAACATTCTTCCCCGGTAATTTTGGCGGCAAAATTGGTCAATTTCGTTCCATGATATCTTCCGATTGGCAACATTTCTAGAAAGTACCCACAGCCGATCCATCACAAACAAGATACGGAGAAAACAACTGCGTAGTCAGAATAGCTCGAAGTGTTTCCAATCGGAAGTTATCGCGAAACGAAATTGACCAATTTTGCCGCCAATATTACCGTACTGGGGAAGAAAATTTGTTTGAGAGGCGACCAAATAAGTAGTATATTTTCCAGGGTTGTTATTTTTATGATTGCTATATAGTAGAAAAACAGCAGTAAAAATTTCATAGCAGTAGGACTAGCAGTTTTTGAGAAAGAAAACAGTTTTTTTTAGCCTTGTTTACAAAAAAAAACATTCCGCCTCCAAAAGTATTAGATCTAGAGCAGCGAAATTGTAAACGAAAACCCCGCATATAGATGACTAATAATATCAAGTAAAACAATGACTGAAATGGTGTTACTTTAGGGACAAATGTGCATCAAACGAAATTTAGACATGTCCCTAAACTTTCTGCAAGCACTGTAGTCTTGCATTTTCCCTCAAGGCGTCAGATAACGTGGTAGTGTTTCTTTTGAGTGTTCTAATCTGTAACTGGCACTTCAAATGTTCCTCTCTGTCTTTGTGTTTGTTCAACCCACGCGTAGGCCTAATGTTTTGGAAATCACCGAAACTTGTTGATTCCACACACCACATTTGTTACTAAAAAGTAAGCAAGGCTAACAGAACAGGTTGTTTTTAAGAATACAACTACTGCACAAGCATGTGAACTGCTCGAACCAAGATCCCTTGCAATGAAGGCTATAACATTTGCCGGGTTTCTTAATAGCTTTTTAGTACACAGTTCTATTAATTAATTTGGCCGTCAACAATTTAATAACTCCCCTTTGTCTTCGTCTTTCCACCTACTGAAGGGAATTTCTAATAAAAGTAATACCGTGTCTTTCACTGGAAATATTATTACACTAAAAGCCATCAACTTTCATCAACAACAGGGTAAGTAACGTAATAAATAAATATTATTTATTGGGAAAATAAATACAAGCTTCAGCATAAAAGAAAAGAAGCCTGACGCAACGCCAACTTTCAACAACTGGATTTGACGTATTGGCTTGGAGACACAGCAAAGTCTTCACTCGACTGTCTAACGGCAGGTAATGACGTCACACCCGATGTCTGGTTGCCATGGCAACGAGACGAAGTAGCTGACGTAAACACGTTACTTCGTCCCCTGCAGATTCTCCTCCAAGTTACGACAGCACAATCTAGCGACAGGGAGTTCAACTGACACAAGGCCGTCATAGAGCCTCGCCAGTAGGTAATCTGTGAGCCTCGCTTGCGTACCTTCTAGCAACGGACTGTAGAAATAACAGTACACTATAAAAAATACACGTTAAAATAGCGCAAGACAACTGCAACATTTTCATTTAAAAAAGAAAATATGATGTTTATCTTACGAGATAGCTAGTGAAGAGGCTCTTCACTCCCTTCACCTGAATAGCCGCTACTGATGAAAATAAATTCTGTGATTATTCAACAAATTGGTAGTGCGTTTAAAAGTCGAATTGCTAGTTACAGACTTCATAGTGAAGAAAAAACTCAAAGTATTGAATCATTTTAAAAAAATGTTCAACCTAGTGTGTATGGCTTGGTAGATAATGTTTTAGTAGAGCATAAACTATTTAAAATGAATTTTGAACTCTTTGGATTTAAAAGAAATGGAATTTTCTATGGAGATAAACGACATTCAACGTTTTGAAAAGCTGAACAATGTAAGTATTAATGTGTATGGAATTGAAAATAAAACTATATGTATATTATACTCAGGAAAAAAAAGATACTCATGTTAATTTACGATGCATAACTGAGGGTGAAAAAGCGCACTATTGTTGGATAAAACATTTAAATAGACTTGTCAGTAGTCAGCAATCAAAAGTGGTTGTGTGATGGTTGTTTGTTATATTTTAGAAAAGAGGATCAAATAACTCAACATCAAAAATGGGGGTGTAATCATGTTTGTACAGTATCACCTACTCCGGGAAATAACACTCTAAAATTTAAGGACTTTGAAAAGCAGCTTCGAGTGTCATTTGTTATATATGCTGACTTTGAGGCTTTGTTAAAACCATTGAACACATGTCCATCGAATCCAACCAAGCCTTTTACCAACACTACTCACATTCATGAGCCTTTTAGCTTTGCATATTATACTAAATGTAGCTATGATGACTCGTTAAATAAGTTTGAACTCTATAGAGGACCTGATGCACTTACGTTTTTATGGAAAGACTTGAAAAAGATGCAATTCGTATATCCTCTATTTTAAATACTATCATTCCAATGGAGCCACTAACATCATCACAGCAAATGTGTTTTGAAACTGAAACTAATTGTTTTATATGTGGTGAATGTTTATATACAGATAGGGTTCGCGATCATGACCATTTAACAGGAAAATATCGTAGTGCTGCTCACCAAGAATGTAATTTAAAGTATAGAGTAATTAAATTCATTCCAGTCATTCTACATAACGGTATCAAATATGATAACCACTTTATCGTTAAAGAATTTGGAGCTTCAGATGTGAAAATTGATGTGATTGCAAATAATAAGGAACAATACATATCGTTCACAAAATTCATCAAACGTGACAATAAAAAATCAATAAAACTACGATTTTTAGATTCATTCCGCTTTATGCCGATTAGTCTTGATAAGCTTCCTAGTAATTTAAAATCAGATCAGTTTCATGAAATTCAACGTTTCTTTCCTAAAGAAGATGATTTTAATTTGACTGTGTGGAACGTCTTGAGGAGTGTTCTTTGCCATCGAAAGATTCATTTTACAGTTCCTTAAACACAAGTCATATCAATGATCAGGAATATTTACATGCACATCGTGTATTGACACAGTTTGACATTCAAACTTTAGGTGAATTTTCAGACATATATTTAAAGACAGCTGTGTTGTTATAAGCAGATGTTTTTTAAAATTTCCGGAATGTTTGTATGTAAACTTACGACCTTGATCCTTGTCAGTATTTTACTGCTCCTGGGTTAAGTTTCAGTTCAATGTTGAAAAAAAACGAAAGTAAATTTAGAATTGATGATTGATATGGACATGATTGATTCTATAAAATCATCAATTCGAGGCGGATTAAGCCAATGTAGTGGACGGTATTCTAAAGCAAATAATAAATACATGCCTACCTACAACCCTCGTGAAGAGTCAAAGTATATTGTCTACCTCGATGCAAATAACCCACATGGTTGGGCTATGAGTCAATATCTACCACTGAAAGATTTTCGCTGGCTGACACAACCTGAAATTGATGTCTTACATGTCAACTCTCTAAATGATAACGATGATAAAGAATATATATTTGAGGTAAATCTCGAGTATAGTTGCTAATGTGAATTATAAATATAAATATGTAATACATTATCAAAACTTGACACAGTGTCTACAGCATGGATTGAAATTAACTAAAATTCATCGCGTATTACTATTCTGTCAGTCAGCATGGCTCAAGTCATATATTGATCTGAACAATAATTTAAGAATACTGTCAACAAACGCTTTTGAAAAATATTTGTATAAACTCATGAATAATAGTGTATTTGGAAAGACTATGAAGAATGTAGATAAGCGAGTTGGTGTAAATCTGATAACAAAGTGGGAGAATGATGGTAAAAGGTAAGGTGCGGGCAACTTAATAAGCAATCCTAAATTCCATAGCTGTTCAATTGTTCATGAGGATTTAGTAGTAATACAAATGAATCGCCTTAAAGTAACTTACAACAAACCCATATATGTGGGTTATGCCATTCTGGAATTGTCAAAAACACTTATGTATGAATTACACTATGATTATGTTAAGAAAAACTATCATGATAATGCTAAATTACTCTATACAGACAGATTCTTTTATTTATGAGTTTAAAACTGATGATTTTTATGAGGATATCAAAACTGAGCTAAATAGGTTTGATACAAGTGACTATCCCGAGGATAATATCTACCATTTACCTCTAGTAAACAAAAAGGTTCTTGGAAAATTTAAAGATGAGTGTGCTGGTGTTGTAATAGACACCTTTGTAGGTACAAAATCTAAATCATATAGTTATATGACAATTGATGATGTAGCAATAATAAAATAAAAGGAGTGAAAAAGAATGTTGTTAGTAAAGAGTTAGATTATACAAACTGTATATAAGAAAATGTGTGTTTTTCGAAGCAAAAACCATCAGCTACATACTAATTTGTTGAACAAATTTGCTTTAAGTAATGAAGACAACAAACGATTCATTACACCCAACTATCGCTTAGGGAAACAGACTTAAGTCTGATGTTCACCATACTGTATTGTTTGTACTGTATAATGCAAGACTACTGTAGTTTAGTAAGAGATAATGAGTAATACATTTTGCTGTAAGATTTTGCTTTCTATATTATGGAAAAATGATATAAAAATGTACAGGATGAGAGAACCGAACAAGGTGAATGTAAATAAAATGTACTAATATAAAAATGTATATATGGGATGACTGTAAATAAAAAATACATTATCTTGAATCACGTTTTTATTTTATATATATTATAACATTACAAAAGACAAAAGAAAAACAATCCATTATTAATTTTTTTGCTTAAGTCCACGCCCAATCATCATTAATTTTCCTTTCATAGCACCTATCACAACCAGGGCTGCCATCCTCTCTGCTACTGAGGCATCAGATGCCATAACACGCTGCTTTGCCTTTTTCAACAACACTTTATCTGCTGCACCTCTTGATTCAGATTGACTATTACGGCAAGAAATGTCGTGAGCCATACATGCTTTATCCAAAGTGTTAATGCCGGCATTGCCACGAGCAAGTCGAACATCTAACTTTGTTCCTGCACCACAGTACTGGTAAGCAGGTAAATGAAGTTCAAAGGGGAGTAAATCAATCACTTTATCAACGAGACCATGACCAGTATAGGTTGTTCCTGGACCACAGTACTGGTAAGCAGGTACATGAAGTTCAAAGGGGAGTAAATCAATCTATTTATCAACGAGACCATGACCAGTATAGGTTGTTCCTGGACCACTGTACTGGTAAGCAGGTACATGAAGTTCAAAGGGGAGTAAATCAATCACTTTATCAACGAGACCATGACCAGTATAGGTTGTTCCTGGACCACTGTACTGGTAAGCAGGTAAATGAAGTTCAAAGGGGAATAAATCAATCACTTTATCAACGAGACCATGACCAGTATAGGTTGTTCCTGGACCACAGTACTGGTAAGCAGGTAAATGAAGTTCAAAGGGGAGTAAATCAATCTATTTATCAACGAGACCATGACCAGTATAGGTTGTTCCTGGACCACAGTACTGGTAAGCAGGTAAATGAAGTTCAAAGGGGAGTAAATCAATCTATTTATCAACGAGACCATGACCAGTATTGGTTGTTCCTGGACCACAGTACTGGTAAGCAGGTACATGAAGTTCAAAGGGGAGTAAATCAATCACTTTATCAACGAGACCATGACCAGTATAGGTTGATCCTGGACCACAGTACTGGTAAGCAGGTACATGAAGTTCAAAGGGGAGTAAATCAATCACTTTATCAACGAGACCATGACCAGTATAGGTTGTTCCTGGACCACAGTACTGGTAAGCAGGTAAATGAAGTTCAAAGGGGAGTAAATCAATCTATTTATCAACGAGACCATGACCAGTATAGGTTGTTCCTGGACCACAGTACTGGAAAGCAGGTACATGAAGTTCAAAGGGGAGTAAATCAATCACTTTATCAACGAGACCATGACCAGTATAGGTTGTTCCTGGACCACAGTACTGGTAAGCAGGTAAATGAAGTTCAAAGGGGAGTAAATCAATCTATTTATCAACGAGACCATGACCAGTATAGGTTGTTCCTGGACCACTGTACTGGTAAGCAGGTAAATGAAGTTCAAAGGGGAGTAAATCAATCACTTTATCAACGAGACCATGACCAGTATAGGTTGTTCCTGGACCACTGTACTGGTAAGCAGGTAAATGAAGTTCAAAGGGGAGTAAATCAATCACTTTATCAACGAGACCATGACCAGTATAGGTTGTTCCTGGACCACTGTACTGGTAAGCAGGTAAATGAAGTTCAAAGGGGAGTAAATCAATCACTTTATCAACGAGACCATGACCAGTATAGGTTGTTCCTGGACCACAGTACTGGTAAGCAGGTACATGAAGTTCAAAGGGGAGTAAATCAATCTATTTATCAACGAGACCATGACCAGTATAGGTTGTTCCTGGACCACTATACTGGTAAGCAGGTACATGAAGTTCAAAGGGGAGTAAATCAATCACTTTATCAACGAGACCATGACCAGTATAGGTTGTTCCTGGACCACTGTACTGGTAAGCAGGTAAATTAAGTTCAAAGGGGAATAAATCAATCACTTTATCAACGAGAACATGACCAGTATAGGTTGTTCCTGGACCACAGTACTGGTAAGCAGGTACATGAAGTTCAAAGGGGAGTAAATCAATCTATTTATCAACGAGACCATGACCAGTATAGGTTGTTCCTGGACCACTGTACTGGTAAGCAGGTAAATGAAGTTCAAAGGGGAGTAAATCAATCACTTTATCAACGAGACCATGACCAGTATAGGTTGTTCCTGGACCACAGTACTGGTAAGCAGGTACATGAAGTTCAAAGGGGAGTAAATCATTCTATTTATCAACGAGACCATGACCAGTATAGGTTGTTCCTGGACCACAGTACTGGTAAGCAGGTACATGAAATTCAAAGGGGAGTAAATCAATCTATTTATCAACGAGACCATGACCAGTATAGGTTGTTCCTGGACCACAGTACTGGTAAGCAGGTACATGAAGTTCAAAGGGGAGTAAATCAATCACTTTATCAACGAGACCATGACCAGTATAGGTTGTTCCTGGACCACAGTACTGGTAAGCAGGTACATGAAGTTCAAAGGGGAGTAAATCAATCTATTTATCAACGAGACCATGACCAGTATAGGTTGTTCCTGGACCACAGTACTGGTAAGCAGGTACATGAGATTCAAAGGGGAGTAAATCAATCACTTTATCAACGAGACCATGACCAGTATAGGTTGTTCCTGGACCACTGTACTGGTAAGCAGGTAAATGAAGTTCAAAGTGGAGTAAATCAATCTATTTATCAACGAGACCATGACCAGTATAGGTTGTTCCTGGACCACTGTACTGGTAAGCAGGTAAATGAAGTTCAAAGGGGAGTAAATCAATCACTTTATCAACGAGCCCATGACCAGTATAGGTTGTTCCTGGACCACAGTACTGGTAAGCAGGTACATGAATTTCAAAGGGGAGTAAATCAATCTATTTATCAACGAGACCATGACCATTATAGGTTGTTCCTGGACCACTGTACTGGTAAGCAGGTACATGAAGTTCAAAGGGGAGTAAATCAATCACTTTATCAACGAGACCACGACCAGTATAGGATGTTCCTGGACCACTGTACTGGTAAGCAGGTAAATGAAGTTCAAAGGGGAGTAAATCAATCACTTTATCAACGAGACCATGACCAGTATAGGTTGTTCCTGGACCACAGTACTGGTAAGCAGGTACATGAAGTTCAAAGGGGAGTAAATCAATCTATTTATCAACGAGACCATGACCAGTATAGGTTGTTCCTGGACCACTGTACTGGTAAGCAGGTAAATGAAGTTCAAAGGGGAGTAAATCAATCACTTTATCAATGAGACCATGACCAGTATAGGTTGTTCCTGGACCACAGTACTGGTAAGCAGGTACATGAAGTTCAAAGGGGAGTAAATCAATCTATTTATCAACGAGACCATGACCAGTATAGGTTGATCCTGGACCACAGTACTGGTAAGCAGGTACATGAAGTTCAAAGGGGAGTAAATCAATCTATTTATCAACGAGACCATGACCAGTATAGGTTGTTCCTGGACCACAGTACTGGTAAGCAGGTACATGAAGTTCAAATGGGAGTAAATCAATCTATTTATCAACGAGACCATGACCAGTATAGGGTGTTCCTGGACCACAGTACTGGTAAGCAGGTAAATGAAGTTCAAAGGGGAGTAAATCAATCTATTTATCAACGAGACCATGACCAGTATAGGTTGTTCCTGGACCACTGTACTGGTAAGCAGGTACATGAAGTTCAAAGGGGAGTAAATCAATCACTTTATCAACGAGACCATGACCAGTATAGGTTGTTCCTGGACCACAGTACTGGTAAGCAGGTACATGAAGTTCAAAGGGGAGTAAATCTATTTATCAACGAGACCATGACCAGTATTGGTTGTTCCTGGACCACAGTACTGGTAAGCAGGTACATGAAGTTCAAAGGGGAGTAAATCAATCTATTTATCAACGAGACCATGACCAGTATAGGTTGTTCCTGGACCACAGTACTGGTAAGCAGGTACATGAGGTTCAAAAGGGAGTAAATCAATCTATTTATCAACGAGACCATGACCAGTATAGGTTGTTCCTGGACCACAGTACTGTAAGCAGGTACATGAAGTTCAAAGGGGAGTAAATCAATCTATTTATCAACGAGACCATGACCAGTATAGGTTGTTCCTGGACCACTGTACTGGTAAGCAGGTAAATGAAGTTCAAAGGGGAGTAAATCAATCACTTTATCAACGAGACCATGACCAGTATAGGTTGTTCCTGGACCACTGTACTGGTAAGCAGGTAAATGAAGTTCAAAGGGGAGTAAATCAATCACCTTATCAACGAGACCATGACCAGTATAGGTTGTTCCTGGACCACTGTACTGGTAAGCAGGTACATGAAGTTCAAAGGGGAGTAAATCAATCTATTTATCAACGAGACCATGACCAGTATAGGTTGTTCCTGGACCACTGTACTGGTAAGCAGGTAAATGAAGTTCAAAGGGGAGTAAATCAATCACTTTATCAACGAGACCATGACCAGTATAGGTTGTTCCTGGACTACTGTACTGGTAAGCAGGTAAATGAAGTTCAAAGGGGAGTAAATCAATCACTTTATCAACGAGACCATGACCAGTATAGGTTGTTCCTGGACCACAGTACTGGTAAGCAGGTACATGAACTTCAAAGGGGAGTAAATCAATCTATTTATCAACGAGACCATGACCAGTATAGGTTGTTCCTGGACCACTGTACTGGTAAGCAGGTACATGAAGTTCAAAGGGGAGTAAATCAATCACTTTATCAACGAGACCATGACCAGTATAGGTTGTTCCTGGATCACTGTACTGGTAAGCAGGTAAATGAAGTTCAAAGGGGAATAAATCAATCACTTTATCAACGAGACCATGACCAGTATAGGTTGTTCCTGGACCACAGTACTGGTAAGCAGGTACATGAAGTTCAAAGGGGAGTAAATCAATCTATTTATCAACGAGACCATGACCAGTATAGGTTGTTCCTGGACCACAGTACTGGTAAGCAGGTACATGAAGTTCAAAGGGGAGTAAATCAATCACTTTATCAACGAGACCATGACCAGTATAGGTTGATCCTGGACCACAGTACTGGTAAGCAGGTACATGAAGTTCAAAGGGGAGTAAATCAATCACTTTATCAACGAGACCATGACCAGTATAGGTTGTTCCTGGATCACTGTACTGGTAAGCAGGTAAATGAAGTTCAAAGGGGAATAAATCAATCACTTTATCAACGAGACCATGACCAGTATAGGTTGTTCCTGGACCACAGTACTGGTAAGCAGGTACATGAAGTTCAAAGGGGAGTAAATCAATCTATTTATCAACGAGACCATGACCAGTATAGGTTGTTCCTGGACCACAGTACTGGTAAGCAGGTACATGAAGTTCAAAGGGGAGTAAATCAATCACTTTATCAACGAGACCATGACCAGTATAGGTTGATCCTGGACCACAGTACTGGTAAGCAGGTACATGAAGTTCAAAGGGGAGTAAATCAATCACTTTATCAACGAGACCATGACCAGTATAGGTTGTTCCTGGACCACAGTACTGGTAAGCAGGTAAATGAAGTTCAAAGGGGAGTAAATCAATCTATTTATTAACGAGACCATGACCAGTATAGGTTGTTCCTGGACCACTGTACTGGTAAGCAGGTACATGAAGTTCAAAGGGGAGTAAATCAATCACTTTATCAACGAGACCATGACCAGTATAGGTTGTTCCTGGACCACAGTACTGGTAAGCAGGTAAATGAAGTTCAAAGGGGAGTAAATCAATCTATTTATCAACGAGACCATGACCAGTATAGGTTGTTCCTGGACCACTGTACTGGTAAGCAGGTAAATGAAGTTCAAAGGGGAGTAAATCAATCACTTTATCAACGAGACCATGACCAGTATAGGTTTTTCCTGGACCACTGTACTGGTAAGCAGGTAAATGAAGTTCAAAGGGGAGTAAATCAATCTATTTATCAACGAGATCATGACCAGTATAGGTTGTTCCTGGACCACTGTACTGGTAAGCAGGTAAATGAAGTTCAAAGGGGAGTAAATCAATCACTTTATCAACGAGACCATGACCAGTATAGGTTGTTCCTGGACCACAGTACTGGTAAGCAGGTACATGAAGTTCAAAGGGGAGTAAATCAATCTATTTATCAACGAGACCATGACCAGTATAGGTTGTTCCTGGACCACTGTACTGGTAAGCAGGTACATGAAGTTCAAAGGGGAGTAAATCAATCACTTTATCAACGAGACCATGACCAGTATAGGTTGTTCCTGGACCACTGTACTGGTAAGCAGGTAAATGAAGTTCAAAGGGGAATAAATCAATCACTTTATCAACGAGACCATGACCAGTATAGGTTGTTCCTGGACCACAGTACTGGTAAGCAGGTACATGAAGTTCAAAGGGGAGTAAATCAATCTATTTATCAACGAGACCGTGACCAGTATAGGTTGTTCCTGGACCACTGTACTGGTAAGCAGGTAAATGAAGTTCAAAGGGGAGTAAATCAATCACTTTATCAACGAGACCATGACCAGTATAGGTTGTTCCTGGACCACAGTACTGGTAAGCAGGTACATGAATTTCAAAGGGGAGTAAATCAATCTATTTATCAACGAGACCATGACCAGTATAGGTTGTTCCTGGACCACAGTACTGGTAAGCAGGTACATGAAATGCAAAGGGGAGTAAATCAATCTATTTATCAACGAGACCATGACCAGTATAGTTTGTTCCTGGACCACAGTACTGGTAAGCAGGTACATGAAGTTCAAAGGGGAGTAAATCAATCACTTTATCAACGAGACCATGACCAGTATAGGTTGTTCCTGGACCACAGTACTGGTAAGCAGGTAAATGAAGTTCAAAGGGGAGTAAATCAATCTATTTATCAACGAGACCATGACCAGTATAGGTTGTTCCTGGACCACAGTACTGGTAAGCAGGTACATGAGGTTCAAAGGGGAGTGAATCAATCACTTTATCAACGAGACCATGACCAGTATAGGTTGTTCCTGGACCACTGTACTGGTAAGCAGGTAAATGAAGTTCAAAGGGGAGTAAATCAATCTATTTATCAACGAGACCATGACCAGTATAGGTTGTTCCTGGACCACTGTACTGGTAAGCAGGTAAATGAAGTTCTAAGGGGAGTAAATCAATCACTTTATCAACGAGACCATGACCAGTATAGGTTGTGCCTGGACCACAGTACTGGTAAGCAGGTACATGAAGTTCAAAGGGGAGTAAACCAATCTAATTATCAACGAGACCATGACCAGTATAGGTTGTTCCTGGTCCACTGTACTGGTAAGCAGGTACATGAAGTTCAAAGGGGGGTAAATCAATCACTTTATCAACGAGACCATGACCAGTATAGGTTGTTCCTGGACCACTGTACTGGTAAGCAGGTAAATGAAGTTCAAAGGGGAGTAAATCAATCACTTTATCAACGAGACCATGACCAGTATAGGTTGTTCCTGGACCACAGTACTGGTAAGCAGGTACATGAAGTTCAAAGGGGAGTAAATCAATCTATTTATCAACGAGACCCTGACCAGTATAGGTTGTTCCTGGACCACTGTACTGGTAAGCAGGTAAATGAAGTTCAAAGGGGAGTAAATCAATCACATTATCAACGAGACCATGACCAGTATAGGTTGTTCCTGGACCACAGTACTGGTAAGCAGGTACATGAAGTTCAAAGGGGAGTAAATCAATCTATAGGTTGTTCCTGGACCACAGTACTGGTAAGCAGGAACATGAAGTTCAAAGGGGAGTAAATCAATCAATTTATCAACGAGACCATGACCAGTATAGGTTGTTCCTGGACCACAGTACTGGTAAGCAGGTACATGAAGTTCAAATGGGAGTAAATCAATCTATTTATCAACGAGTTCATGACCAATATAGGTTGTTCCTGGACCACAGTACTGGTAAGCAGGTAAATGAAGTTCAAAGGGGAGTAAATCAATCTATTTATCAACGAGACCATGACCAGTATAGGTTGTTCCTGGACCACTGTACTGGTAAGCAGGTACATGAAGTTCAAAGGGGAGTAAATCAATCACTTTATCAACGAGACCATGACCAGTATAGGTTGTTCCTGGACCACAGTACTGGTAAGCAGGTACATGAAATTCAAAGGGGAGTAAATCAATCTATTTATCAATGAGACAATGACCAGTATTGGTTGTTCCTGGACCACAGTACTGGTAAGCAGGTACATGAAGGGGAGTAAATCAATCTATTTATCAACGAGACCATGACCAGTATAGGTTGTTCCTGGACCACAGTACTGGTAAGCAGGTACATGAGGTTCAAAAGGGAGTAAATCAATCTATTTATCAACGAGACCATGACCAGTATAGGTTGTTCCTGGACCACAGTACTGGTAAGCAGGTACATGAAGTTCAAAGGGGAGTAAATCAATCTATTTATCAACGAGACCATGACCAGTATAGGTTGTTCCTGGACCACTGTACTGGTAAGCAGGTAAATGAAGTTCAAAGGGGAGTAAATCAATCACTTTATCAACGAGACCATGACCAGTATAGGTTGTTCCTGGACCACTGTACTGGTAAGCAGGTAAATGAAGTTCAAAGGGGAGTATATCAATCACTTTATCAACGAGACCATGACCAGTATAGGTTGTTCCTGGACCACTGTACTGGTAAGCAGGTACATGAAGTTCAAAGGGGAGTAAATCAATCTATTTATCAACGAGACCATGACCAGTATAGGTTGTTCCTGGACCACTGTACTGGTAAGCAGGTAAATGAAGTTCAAAGGGGAGTAAATCAATCACTTTATCAACGAGACCATGACCAGTATAGGTTGTTCCTGGACTACTGTACTGGTAAGCAGGTAAATGAAGTTCAAAGGGGAGTAAATCAATCACTTTATCAACGAGACCATGACCAGTATAGGTTGTTCCTGGACCACAGTACTGGTAAGCAGGTACATGAAGTTCAAAGGGGAGTAAATCAATCTATTTATCAACGAGACCATGACCAGTATAGGTTGTTCCTGGACCACTGTACTGGTAAGCAGGTACATGAAGTTCAATGGGGAGTAAATCAATCACTTTATCAACGAGACCATGACCAGTATAGGTTGTTCCTGGACCACTGTACTGGTAAGCAGGTATATGAAGTTCAAAGGGGAATAAATCAATCACTTTATCAACGAGACCATGACCAGTATAGGTTGTTCCTGGACCACAGTACTGGTAAGCAGGTACATGAAGTTCAAAGGGGAGTAAATCAATCTATTTATCAACGAGACCATGACCAGTATAGGTTGTTCCTGGACCACTGTACTGGTAAGCAGGTAAATGAAGTTCAAAGGGGAGTAAATCAATCACTTTATCAACGAGACCATGACCAGTATAGGTTGTTCCTGGACCACAGTACCGGTAAGCAGGTACATGAAGTTCAAAGGGGAGTAAATCAATCTATTTATCAACGAGACCATGACCAGTATAGGTTGTTCCTGGACCACAGTACTGGTAAGCAGGTACATGAAGTTCAAAGGGGTGTAAATCAATCTATTTATCAACGAGACCATGACCAGTATAGGTTGTTCCTGGACCACAGTACTGGTAAGCAGGTACATGAAGTTCAAATGGGAGTAAATCAATCTATTTATCAACGAGACCATGACCAGTATAGGTTGTTCCTGGACCACAGTACTGGTAAGCAGGTAAATGAAGTTCAAAGGGGAGAAAATCAATCTATTTATCAACGAGACCATGACCAGTATAGGTTGTTCCTGGACCACTGTACTGGTAAGCAGGTACAGGAAGTTCAAAGGGGAGTAAATCAATCACTTTATCAACGAGACCATGACCAGTATAGGTTGTTCCTGGACCACTGTACTGGTAAGCAGGTACATGAAGTTCAAAGGGGAGTAAATCAATCTATTTATCAACGAGACCATAACCAGTATAGGTTTGTTCCTGGACCACTGTACTGGAAAGCAGGTAAATGAAGTTCAAAGGGGAGTAAATCAATCACTTTATCAACGAGACCATGACCAGTATATGTTGTTCCTGGACTACTGTACTGGTAAGCAAGTAAATGAAGTTCAAAGGGGAGTAAATCAATCACTTTATCAACGAGACCATGACCAGTATAGGTTGTTCCTGGACCACAGTACTGGTAAGCAGGTACATGAAGTTCAAAGGGGAGTAAATCAATCTATTTATCAACGAGACCATGACCAGTATTGGTTGTTCCTGGACCACAGTACTGGTAAGCAGGTACATGAAGTTCAAAGGGGAGTAAATCAATCTATTTATCAACGAGACCATGACCAGTATAGGTTGTTCCTGGACCACAGTACTGGTAAGCAGGTACATGAGGTTCAAAAGGGAGTAAATCAATCTATTTATCAACGAGACCATGACCAGTATAGGTTGTTCCTGGACCACAGTACTGTAAGCAGGTACATGAAGTTCAAAGGGGAGTAAATCAAACTATTTATCAACGAGACCATGACCAGTATAGGTTGTTCCTGGACCACTGTACTGGTAAGCAGGTAAATGAAGTTCAAAGGGGAGTAAATCAATCACTTTATCAACGAGACCATGACCAGTATAGGTTGTTCCTGGACCACTGTACTGGTAAGCAGGTAAATGAAGTTCAAAGGGGAGTAAATCAATCACCTTATCAACGAGACCATGACCAGTATAGGTTGTTCCTGGACCACTGTACTGGTAAGCAGGTACATGAAGTTCAAAGGGGAGTAAATCAATCTATTTATCAACGAGACCATGACCAGTATAGGTTGTTCCTGGACCACTGTACTGGTAAGCAGGTAAATGAAGTTCAAAGGGGAGTAAATCAATCACTTTATCAACGAGACCATGACCAGTATATGTTGTTCCTGGACTACTGTACTGGTAAGCAGGTAAATGAAGTTCAAAGGGGAGTAAATCAATCACTTTATCAACGAGACCATGACCAGTATAGGTTGTTCCTGGACCACAGTAGTGGTAAGCAGGTACATGAACTTCAAAGGGGAGTAAATCAATCTATTTATCAACGAGACCATGACCAGTATAGGTTGTTCCTGGACCACTGTACTGGTAAGCAGGTACATGAAGTTCAAAGGGGAGTAAATCAATCACTTTATCAACGAGACCATGACCAGTATAGGTTGTTCCTGGACCACTGTACTGGTAAGCAGGTAAATGAAGTTCAAAGGGGAATAAATCAATCACTTTATCAACGAGACCATGACCAGTATAGGTTGTTCCTGGACCACAGTACTGGTAAGCAGGTACATGAAGTTCAAAGGGGAGTAAATCAATCTATTTATCAACGAGACCATGACCAGTATAGGTTGTTCCTGGACCACAGTACTGGTAAGCAGGTACATGAAGTTCAAAGGGGAGTAAATCAATCACTTTATCAACGAGATCATGACCAGTATAGGTTGATCCTGGACCACAGTACTGGTAAGCAGGTACATGAAGTTCAAAGGGGAGTAAATCAATCACTTTATCAACGAGACCATGACCAGTATAGGTTGTTCCTGGACCACAGTACTGGTAAGCAGGTAAATGAAGTTCAAAGGGGAGTAAATCAATCTATTTATTAACGAGAACATGACCAGTATAGGTTGTTCCTGGACCACTGTACTGGTAAGCAGGTACATGAAGTTCAAAGGGGAGTAAATCAATCTATTTATCAACGAGACCATGACCAGTATAGGTTGTTCCTGGACCACAGTACTGGTAAGCAGGTAAATGAAGTTCAAAGGGGAGTAAATCAATCTATTTATCAACGAGACCATGACCAGTATAGGTTGTTCCTGGACCACTGTACTGGTAAGCAGGTAAATGAAGTTCAAAGGGGAGTAAATCAATCACTTTATCAACGAGACCATGACCAGTATAGGTTTTTCCTGGACCACTGTACTGGTAAGCAGGTAAATGAAGTTCAAAGGGGAGTAAATCAATCTATTTATCAACGAGATCATGACCAGTATAGGTTGTTCCTGGACCACTGTACTGGTAAGCAGGTAAATGAAGTTCAAAGGGGAGTAAATCAATCACTTTATCAACGAGACCATGACCAGTATAGGTTGTTCCTGGACCACTGTACTGGTAAGCAGGTACATGAAGTTCAAAGGGGAGTAAATCAATCACTTTATCAACGAGACCATGACCAGTATAGGTTGTTCCTGGACCACTGTACTGGTAAGCAGGTAAATGAAGTTCAAAGGGGAATAAATCAATCACTTTATCAACGAGACCATGACCAGTATAGGTTGTTCCTGGACCACAGTACTGGTAAGCAGGTACATGAAGTTCAAAGGGGAGTAAATCAATCTATTTATCAACGAGACCATGACCAGTATAGGTTGTTCCTGGACCACTGTACTGGTAAGCAGGTAAATGAAGTTCAAAGGGGAGTAAATCAATCACTTTATCAACGAGACCATGACCAGTATAGGTTGTTCCTGGACCACAGTACTGGTAAGCAGGTACATGAATTTCAAAGGGGAGTAAATCAATCTATTTATCAACGAGACCATGACCAGTATAGGTTGTTCCTGGACCACAGTACTGGTAAGCAGGTACATGAAATGCAAAGGGGAGTAAATCAATCTATTTATCAACGAGACCATGACCAGTATTGTTTGTTCCTGGACCACAGTACTGGTAAGCAGGTACATGAAGTTCAAAGGGGAGTAAATCAATCACTTTATCAACGAGACCATGACCAGTATAGGTTGTTCCTGGACCACAGTACTGGTAAGCAGGTAAATGAAGTTCAAAGGGGAGTAAATCAATCTATTTATCAACGAGACCATGACCAGTATAGGTTGTTCCTGGACCACAGTACTGGTAAGCAGGTACATGAGGTTCAAAGGGGAGTGAATCAATCACTTTATCAACGAGACCATGACCAGTATAGGTTGTTCCTGGACCACTGTACTGGTAAGCAGGTAAATGAAGTTCAAAGGGGAGTAAATCAATCTATTTATCAACGAGACCATGACCAGTATAGGTTGTTCCTGGACCACTGTACTGGTAAGCAGGTAAATGAAGTTCAAAGGGGAGTAAATCAATCACTTTATCAACGAGACCATGACCAGTATAGGTTGTACCTGGACCACAGTACTGGTAAGCAGGTACATGAAGTTCAAAGGGGAGTAAACCAATCTAATTATCAACGAGACCATGACCAGTATAGGTTGTTCCTGGTCCACTGTACTGGTAAGCGGGTACATGAAGTTCAAAGGGGGGTAAATCAATCACTTTATCAACGAGACCATGACCAGTATAGGTTGTTCCTGGACCACTGTACTGGTAAGCAGGTAAATGAAGTTCAAAGGGGAGTAAATCAATCACTTTATCAACGAGACCATGACCAGTATAGGTTGTTCCTGGACCACAGTACTGGTAAGCAGGTACATGAAGTTCAAAGGGGAGTAAATCAATCTATTTATCAACGAGACCATGACCAGTATAGGTTGTTCCTGGACCACTGTACTGGTAAGCAGGTAAATGAAGTTCAAAGGGGAGTAAATCAATCACATTATCAACGAGACCATGACCAGTATAGGTTGTTCCTGGACCACAGTACTGGTAAGCAGGTACATGAAGTTCAAAGGGGAGTAAATCAATCTATTTATCAACGAGACCATGACCAGTATAGGTTGTTCCTGGACCACAGTACTGGTAAGCAGGAACATGAAGTTCAAAGGGGAGTAAATCAATCAATTTATCAACGAGACCATGACCAGTATAGGTTGTTCCTGGACCACAGTACTGGTAAGCAGGTACATGAAGTTCAAATGGGAGTAAATCAATCTATTTATCAACGAGATCATGACCAATATAGGTTGTTCCTGGACCACAGTACTGGTAAGCAGGTAAATGAAGTTCAAAGGGGAGTAAATCAATCTATTTATCAACGAGACCATGACCAGTATAGGTTGTTCCTGGACCACTGTACTGGTAAGCAGGTACATGAAGTTCAAAGGGGAGTAAATCAATCACTTTATCAACGAGACCATGACCAGTATAGGTTGTTCCTGGACCACAGTACTGGTAAGCAGGTACATGAAATTCAAAGGGGAGTAAATCAATCTATTTATCAATGAGACCATGACCAGTATTGGTTGTTCCTGGACCACAGTACTGGTAAGCAGGTACATGAAGTTCAAAGGGGAGTAAATCAATCTATTTATCAACGAGACCATGACCAGTATAGGTTGTTCCTGGACCACAGTACTGGTAAGCAGGTACATGAGGTTCAAAAGGGAGTAAATCAATCTATTTATCAACGAGACCATGACCAGTATAGGTTGTTCCTGGACCACAGTACTGGTAAGCAGGTACATGAAGTTCAAAGGGGAGTAAATCAATCTATTTATCAACGAGACCATGACCAGTATAGGTTGTTCCTGGACCACTGTACTGGTAAGCAGGTAAATGAAGTTCAAAGGGGAGTAAATCAATCACTTTATCAACGAGACCATGACCAGTATAGGTTGTTCCTGGACCACTGTACTGGTAAGCAGGTAAATGAAGTTCAAAGGGGAGTAAATCAATCACTTTATCAACGAGACCATGACCAGTATAGGTTGTTCCTGGACCACTGTACTGGTAAGCCGGTACATGAAGTTCAAAGGGGAGTAAATCAATCTATTTATCAACGAGACCATGACCAGTATAGGTTGTTCCTGGACCACTGTACTGGTAAGCAGGTAAATGAAGTTCAAAGGGGAGTAAATCAATCACTTTATCAACGAGACCATGACCAGTTTAGGTTGTTCCTGGACTACTGTACTGGTAAGCAGGTAAATGAAGTTCAAAGGGGAGTAAATCAATCACTTTATCAACGAGACCATGACCAGTATAGGTTGTTCCTGGACCACAGTACTGGTAAGCAGGTACATGAAGTTCAAAGGGGAGTAAATCAATCTATTTATCAACGAGACCATGACCAGTATAGGTTGTTCCTGGACCACTGTACTGGTAAGCAGGTACATGAATTTCAATGGGGAGTAAATCAATCACTTTATCAACGAGACCATGACCAGTATAGGTTGTTCCTGGACCACTGTACTGGTAAGCAGGTAAATGAAGTTCAAAGGGGAATAAATCAATCACTTTATCAACGAGACCATGACCAGTATAGGTTGTTCCTGGACCACAGTACTGGTAAGCAGGTACATGAAGTTCAAAGGGGAGTAAATCAATCTATTTATCAACGAGACCATGACCAGTATAGGTTGTTCCTGGACCACTGTACTGGTAAGCAGGTAAATGAAGTTCAAAGGGGAGTAAATCAATCACTTTATCAACGAGACCATGACCAGTATAGGTTGTTCCTGGACCACAGTACCAGTAAGCAGGTACATGAAGTTCAAAGGGGAGTAAATCAATCTATTTATCAACGAGACCATGACCAGTATAGGTTGTTCCTGGACCACAGTACTGGTAAGCAGGTACATGAAGTTCAAAGGGGTGTAAATCAATCTATTTATCAACGAGACCATGACCAGTATAGGTTGTTCCTGGACCACAGTACTGGTAAGCAGGTACATGAAGTTCAAATGGGAGTAAATCAATCTATTTATCAACGAGACCATGACCAGTATAGGTTGTTCCTGGACCACAGTACTGGTAAGCAGGTAAATGAAGTTCAAAGGGGAGAAAATCAATCTATTTATCAACGAGACCATGACCAGTATAGGTTGTTCCTGGACCACTGTACTGGTAAGCAGGTACAGGAAGTTCAAAGGGGAGTAAATCAATCACTTTATCAACGAGACCATGACCAGTATAGGTTGTTCCTGGACCACTGTACTGGTAAGCAGGTACATGAAGTTCAAAGGGGAGTAAATCAATCTATTTATCAACGAGACCATAACCAGTATAGGTTTGTTCCTGGACCACTGTACTGGAAAGCAGGTAAATGAAGTTCAAAGGGGAGTAAATCAATCACTTTATCAACGAGACCATGACCAGTATATGTTGTTCCTGGACTACTGTACTGGTAAGCAAGTAAATGAAGTTCAAAGGGGAGTAAATCAATCACTTTATCAACGAGACCATGACCAGTATAGGTTGTTCCTGGACCACAGTACTGGTAAGCAGGTACATGAAGTTCAAAGGGGAGTAAATCAATCTATTTATCAACGAGACCATGACCAGTATTGGTTGTTCCTGGACCACAGTACTGGTAAGCAGGTACATGAAGTTCAAAGGGGAGTAAATCAATCTATTTATCAACGAGACCATGACCAGTATAGGTTGTTCCTGGACCACAGTACTGGTAAGCAGGTACATGAGGTTCAAAAGGGAGTAAATCAATCTATTTATCAACGAGACCATGACCAGTATAGGTTGTTCCTGGACCACAGTACTGTAAGCAGGTACATGAAGTTCAAAGGGGAGTAAATCAATCTATTTATCAACGAGACCATGACCAGTATAGGTTGTTCCTGGACCACTGTACTGGTAAGCAGGTAAATGAAGTTCAAAGGGGAGTAAATCAATCACTTTATCAACGAGACCATGACCAGTATAGGTTGTTCCTGGACCACTGTACTGGTAAGCAGGTAAATGAAGTTCAAAGGGGAGTAAATCAATCACCTTATCAACGAGACCATGACCAGTATAGGTTGTTCCTGGACCACTGTACTGGTAAGCAGGTACATGAAGTTCAAAGGGGAGTAAATCAATCTATTTATCAACGAGACCATGACCAGTATAGGTTGTTCCTGGACCACTGTACTGGTAAGCAGGTAAATGAAGTTCAAAGGGGAGTAAATCAATCACTTTATCAACGAGACCATGACCAGTATAGGTTGTTCCTGGACTACTGTACTGGTAAGCAGGTAAATGAAGTTCAAAGGGGAGTAAATCAATCACTTTATCAACGAGACCATGACCAGTATAGGTTGTTCCTGGACCACAGTACTGGTAAGCAGGTACATGAACTTCAAAGGGGAGTAAATCAATCTATTTATCAACGAGACCATGACCAGTATAGGTTGTTCCTGGACCACTGTACTGGTAAGCAGGTACATGAAGTTCAAAGGGGAGTAAATCAATCACTTTATCAACGAGACCATGACCAGTATAGGTTGTTCCTGGACCACTGTACTGGTAAGCAGGTAAATGAAGTTCAAAGGGGAATAAATCAATCACTTTATCAACGAGACCATGACCAGTATAGGTTGTTCCTGGACCACAGTACTGGTAAGCAGGTACATGAAGTTCAATGGGGAGTAAATCAATCTATTTATCAACGAGACCATGACCAGTATAGGTTGTTCCTGGACCACAGTACTGGTAAGCAGGTACATGAAGTTCAAAGGGGAGTAAATCAATCACTTTATCAACGAGATCATGACCAGTATAGGTTGATCCTGGACCACAGTACTGGTAAGCAGGTACATGAAGTTCAAAGGGGAGTAAATCAATCACTTTATCAACGAGACCATGACCAGTATAGGTTGTTCCTGGACCACAGTACTGGTAAGCAGGTAAATGAAGTTCAAAGGGGAGTAAGTCAATCTATTTATTAACGAGACCATGACCAGTATAGGTTGTTCCTGGACCACTGTACTGGTAAGCAGGTACATGAAGTTCAAAGGGGAGTAAATCAATCACTTTATCAACGAGACCATGACCAGTATAGGTTGTTCCTGGACCACAGTACTGGTAAGCAGGTAAATGAAGTTCAAAGGGGAGTAAATCAATCTATTTATCAACGAGACCATGACCAGTATAGGTTGTTCCTGGACCACTGTACTGGTAAGCAGGTAAATGAAGTTCAAAGGGGAGTAAATCAATCACTTTATCAACGAGACCATGACCAGTATAGGTTTTTCCTGGACCACTGTACTGGTAAGCAGGTAAATGAAGTTCAAAGGGGAGTAAATCAATCTATTTATCAACGAGATCATGACCAGTATAGGTTGTTCCTGGACCACTGTACTGGTAAGCAGGTAAATGAAGTTCAAAGGGGAGTAAATCAATCACTTTATCAACGAGACCATGACCAGTATAGGTTGTTCCTGGACCACTGTACTGGTAAGCAGGTAAATGAAGTTCAAAGGGGAATAAATCAATCACTTTATCAACGAGACCATGACCAGTATAGGTTGTTCCTGGACCACAGTACTGGTAAGCAGGTACATGAAGTTCAAAGGGGAGTAAATCAATCTATTTATCAACGAGACCATGACCAGTATAGGTTGTTCCTGGACCACTGTACTGGTAAGCAGGTAAATGAAGTTCAAAGGGGAGTAAATCAATCACTTTATCAACGAGACCATGACCAGTATAGGTTGTTCCTGGACCACAGTACTGGTAAGCAGGTACATGAATTTCAAAGGGGAGTAAATCAATCTATTTATCAACGAGACCATGACCAGTATAGGTTGTTCCTGGACCACAGTACTGGTAAGCAGGTACATGAAATGCAAAGGGGAGTAAATCAATCTATTTATCAACGAGACCATGACCAGTATTGTTTGTTCCTGGACCACAGTACTGGTAAGCAGGTACATGAAGTTCAAAGGGGAGTAAATCAATCACTTTATCAACGAGACCATGACCAGTATAGGTTGTTCCTGGACCACAGTACTGGTAAGCAGGTAAATGAAGTTCAAAGGGGAGTAAATCAATCTATTTATCAACGAGACCATGACCAGTATAGGTTGTTCCTGGACCACAGTACTGGTAAGCAGGTACATGAGGTTCAAAGGGGAGTGAATCAATCACTTTATCAACGAGACCATGACCAGTATAGGTTGTTCCTGGACCACTGTACTGGTAAGCAGGTAAATGAAGTTCAAAGGGGAGTAAATCAATCTATTTATCAACGAGACCATGACCAGTATAGGTTGTTCCTGGACCACTGTACTGGTAAGCAGGTAAATGAAGTTCAAAGGGGAGTAAATCAATCACTTTATCAACGAGACCATGACCAGTATAGGTTGTACCTGGACCACAGTACTGGTAAGCAGGTACATGAAGTTCAAAGGGGAGTAAACCAATCTAATTATCAACGAGACCATGACCAGTATAGGTTGTTCCTGGTCCACTGTACTGGTAAGCAGGTACATGAAGTTCAAAGGGGGGTAAATCAATCACTTTATCAACGAGACCATGACCAGTATAGGTTGTTCCTGGACCACTGTACTGGTAAGCAGGTAAATGAAGTTCAAAGGGGAGTAAATCAATCACTTTATCAACGAGACCATGACCAGTATAGGTTGTTCCTGGACCACAGTACTGGTAAGCAGGTACATGAAGTTCAAAGGGGAGTAAATCAATCTATTTATCAACGAGACCATGACCAGTATAGGTTGTTCCTGGACCACTGTACTGGTAAGCAGGTAAATGAAGTTCAAAGGGGAGTAAATCAATCACATTATCAACGAGACCATGACCAGTATAGGTTGTTCCTGGACCACAGTACTGGTAAGCAGGTACATGAAGTTCAAAGGGGAGTAAATCAATCTATTTATCAACGAGACCATGACCAGTATAGGTTGTTCCTGGACCACAATACTGGTAAGCAGGAACATGAAGTTCAAAGGGGAGTAAATCAATCAATTTATCAACGAGACCATGACCAGTATAGGTTGTTCCTGGACCACAGTACTGGTGAGCAGGTACATGAAGTTCAAATGGGAGTAAATCAATCTATTTATCAACGAGATCATGACCAATATAGGTTGTTCCTGGACCACAGTACTGGTAAGCAGGTAAATGAAGTTCAAAGGGGAGTAAATCAATCTATTTATCAACGAGACCATGACCAGTATAGGTTGTTCCTGGACCACTGTACTGGTAAGCAGGTACATGAAGTTCAAAGGGGAGTAAATCAATCACTTTATCAACGAGACCATGACCAGTATAGGTTGTTCCTGGACCACAGTACTGGTAAGCAGGTACATGAAATTCAAAGGGGAGTAAATCAATCTATTTATCAATGAGACCATGACCAGTATTGGTTGTTCCTGGACCACAGTACTGGTAAGCAGGTACATGAAGTTCAAAGGGGAGTAAATCAATCTATTTATCAACGAGACCATGACCAGTATAGGTTGTTCCTGGACCACAGTACTGGTAAGCAGGTACATGAAGTTCAAAAGGGAGTAAATCAATCTATTTATCAACGAGACCATGACCAGTATAGGTTGTTCCTGGACCACAGTACTGGTAAGCAGGTACATGAAGTTCAAAGGGGAGTAAATCAATCTATTTATCAACGAGACCATGACCAGTATAGGTTGTTCCTGGACCACTGTACTGGTAAGCAGGTAAATGAAGTTCAAAGGGGAGTAAATCAATCACTTTATCAACGAGACCATGACCAGTATAGGTTGTTCCTGGACTACTGTACTGGTAAGCAGGTAAATGAAGTTCAAAGGGGAGTAAATCAATCACTTTATCAACGAGACCATGACCAGTATAGGTTGTTCCTGGACCACAGTACTGGTAAGCAGGTACATGAAGTTCAAAGGGGAGTAAATCAATCTATTTATCAACGAGACCATGACCAGTATAGGTTGTTCCTGGACCACTGTACTGGTAAGCAGGTACATGAATTTCAATGGGGAGTAAATCAATCACTTTATCAACGAGACCATGACCAGTATAGGTTGTTCCTGGACCACTGTACTGGTAAGCAGGTAAATGAAGTTCAAAGGGGAATAAATCAATCACTTTATCAACGAGACCATGACCAGTATAGGTTGTTCCTGGACCACAGTACTGGTAAGCAGGTACATGAAGTTCAAAGGGGAGTAAATCAATCTATTTATCAACGAGACCATGACCAGTATAGGTTGTTCCTGGACCACTGTACTGGTAAGCAGGTAAATGAAGTTCAAAGGGGAGTAAATCAATCACTTTATCAACGAGACCATGACCAGTATAGGTTGTTCCTGGACCACAGTACCAGTAAGCAGGTACATGAAGTTCAAAGGGGAGTAAATCAATCACTTTATCAACGAGACCATGACCAGTATAGGTTGTACCTGGACCACAGTACTGGTAAGCAGGTACATGAAGTTCAAAGGGGAGTAAACCAATCTAATTATCAACGAGACCATGACCAGTATAGGTTGTTCCTGGTCCACTGTACTGGTAAGCAGGTACATGAAGTTCAAAGGGGGGTAAATCAATCACTTTATCAACGAGACCATGACCAGTATAGGTTGTTCCTGGACCACTGTACTGGTAAGCAGGTAAATGAAGTTCAAAGGGGAGTAAATCAATCACTTTATCAACGAGACCATGACCAGTATAGGTTGTTCCTGGACCACAGTACTGGTAAGCAGGTACATGAAGTTCAAAGGGGAGTAAATCAATCTATTTATCAACGAGACCATGACCAGTATAGGTTGTTCCTGGACCACTGTACTGGTAAGCAGGTAAATGAAGTTCAAAGGGGAGTAAATCAATCACATTATCAACGAGACCATGACCAGTATAGGTTGTTCCTGGACCACAGTACTGGTAAGCAGGTACATGAAGTTCAAAGGGGAGTAAATCAATCTATTTATCAACGAGACCATGACCAGTATAGGTTGTTCCTGGACCACAATACTGGTAAGCAGGAACATGAAGTTCAAAGGGGAGTAAATCAATCAATTTATCAACGAGACCATGACCAGTATAGGTTGTTCCTGGACCACAGTACTGGTGAGCAGGTACATGAAGTTCAAATGGGAGTAAATCAATCTATTTATCAACGAGATCATGACCAATATAGGTTGTTCCTGGACCACAGTACTGGTAAGCAGGTAAATGAAGTTCAAAGGGGAGTAAATCAATCTATTTATCAACGAGACCATGACCAGTATAGGTTGTTCCTGGACCACTGTACTGGTAAGCAGGTACATGAAGTTCAAAGGGGAGTAAATCAATCACTTTATCAACGAGACCATGACCAGTATAGGTTGTTCCTGGACCACAGTACTGGTAAGCAGGTACATGAAATTCAAAGGGGAGTAAATCAATCTATTTATCAATGAGACCATGACCAGTATTGGTTGTTCCTGGACCACAGTACTGGTAAGCAGGTACATGAAGTTCAAAGGGGAGTAAATCAATCTATTTATCAACGAGACCATGACCAGTATAGGTTGTTCCTGGACCACAGTACTGGTAAGCAGGTACATGAGGTTCAAAAGGGAGTAAATCAATCTATTTATCAACGAGACCATGACCAGTATAGGTTGTTCCTGGACCACAGTACTGGTAAGCAGGTACATGAAGTTCAAAGGGGAGTAAATCAATCTATTTATCAACGAGACCATGACCAGTATAGGTTGTTCCTGGACCACTGTACTGGTAAGCAGGTAAATGAAGTTCAAAGGGGAGTAAATCAATCACTTTATCAACGAGACCATGACCAGTATAGGTTGTTCCTGGACCACTGTACTGGTAAGCAGGTAAATGAAGTTCAAAGGGGAGTAAATCAATCACTTTATCAACGAGACCATGACCAGTATAGGTTGTTCCTGGACCACTGTACTGGTAAGCAGGTACATGAAGTTCAAAGGGGAGTAAATCAATCTATTTATCAACGAGACCATGACCAGTATAGGTTGTTCCTGGACCACTGTACTGGTAAGCAGGTAAATGAAGTTCAAAGGGGAGTAAATCAATCACTTTATCAACGAGACCATGACCAGTATAGGTTGTTCCTGGACTACTGTACTGGTAAGCAGGTAAATGAAGTTCAAAGGGGAGTAAATCAATCACTTTATCAACGAGACCATGACCAGTATAGGTTGTTCCTGGACCACAGTACTGGTAAGCAGGTACATGAAGTTCAAAGGGGAGTAAATCAATCTATTTATCAACGAGACCATGACCAGTATAGGTTGTTCCTGGACCACTGTACTGGTAAGCAGGTACATGAATTTCAATGGGGAGTAAATCAATCACTTTATCAACGAGACCATGACCAGTATAGGTTGTTCCTGGACCACTGTACTGGTAAGCAGGTAAATGAAGTTCAAAGGGGAATAAATCAATCACTTTATCAACGAGACCATGACCAGTATAGGTTGTTCCTGGACCACAGTACTGGTAAGCAGGTACATGAAGTTCAAAGGGGAGTAAATCAATCTATTTATCAACGAGACCATGACCAGTATAGGTTGTTCCTGGACCACTGTACTGGTAAGCAGGTAAATGAAGTTCAAAGGGGAGTAAATCAATCACTTTATCAACGAGACCATGACCAGTATAGGTTGTTCCTGGACCACAGTACCAGTAAGCAGGTACATGAAGTTCAAAGGGGAGTAAATCAATCTATTTATCAACGAGACCATGACCAGTATAGGTTGTTCCTGGACCACAGTACTGGTAAGCAGGTACATGAAGTTCAAAGCGGTGTAAATCAATCTATTTATCAACGAGACCATGACCAGTATAGGTTGTTCCTGGACCACAGTACTGGTAAGCAGGTACATGAAGTTCAAATGGGAGTAAATCAATCTATTTATCAACGAGACCATGACCAGTATAGGTTGTTCCTGGACCACAGTACTGGTAAGCAGGTAAATGAAGTTCAAAGGGGAGAAAATCAATCTATTTATCAACGAGACCATGACCAGTATAGGTTGTTCCTGGACCACTGTACTGGTAAGCAGGTACAGGAAGTTCAAAGGGGAGTAAATCAATCACTTTATCAACGAGACCATGACCAGTATAGGTTGTTCCTGGACCACTGTACTGGTAAGCAGGTACATGAAGTTCAAAGGGGAGTAAATCAATCTATTTATCAACGAGACCATAACCAGTAGGCTATAGGTTTGTTCCTGGACCACTGTACTGGAAAGCAGGTAAATGAAGTTCAAAGGGGAGTAAATCAATCACTTTATCAACGAGACCATGACCAGTATATGTTGTTCCTGGACTACTGTACTGGTAAGCAGGTAAATGAAGTTCAAAGGGGAGTAAATCAATCACTTTATCAACGAGACCATGACCAGTATAGGTTGTTCCTGGACTAATGTACTGGTAAGCAGGTAAATGAAGTTCAAAGGGGAGTAAATCAATCACTTTATCAACGAGACCATGACCAGTATAGGTTGTTCCTGGACCACAGTACTGGTAAGCAGGTACATGAAGTTCAAAGGGGAGTAAATCAATCACTTTATCAACGAGACCATGACCAGTATAGGTTGTTCCTGGACCACTGTACTGGTAAGCAGGTAAATGAAGTTCAAAGGGGAATAAATCAATCACTTTATCAACGAGACCATGACCAGTATAGGTTTTTCCTGGACCACAGTACTGGTAAGCAGGTACATGAAGTTCAAAGGGGAGTAAATCAATCTATTTATCAACGAGACCATGACCAGTATAGGTTGTTCCTGGACCACTGTACTGGTAAGCAGGTAAATGAAGTTCAAAGGGGAGTAAATCAATCACTTTATCAACGAGACCATGACCAGTATAGGTTGTTCCTGGACCAGAGTACCGGTAAGCAGGTACATGAAGTTCAAAGGGGAGTAAATCAATCTATTTATCAACGAGACCATGACCAGTATAGGTTGTTCCTGGACCACAGTACTGGTAAGCAGGTACATGAAGTTCAAAGGGGAGTAAATCATTCTATTTATCAACGTGACCATGACCAGTATAGGTTGTTCCTGGACCACAGTACTGGTAAGCAGGTACATGAAGTTCAAATGGGAGTAAATCAATCTATTTATCAATGAGACCATGACCAGTATAGTTTGTTCCTGGACCACAGTGCTGGTAAGCAGGTAAATGAAGTTCAAAGGGGAGTAAATCAATCTATTTATCAACGAGACCATGACCAGTATAGGTTGTTCCTGGATCACTGTACTGGTAAGCAGGTACATGAAGTTCAAAGGGGAGTAAATCAATCACTTTATCAACGAGACCATGACCAGTATAGGTTGTTCCTGGACCACAGTACTGGTAAGCAGGTACATGAAGTTCAAAGGGGAGTAAATCAATCTATTTATCAACGAGACCATGACCAGTATTGGTTGTTCCTGGACCACAGTACTGGTAAGCAGGTACATGAAGTTCAAAGGGGAGTAAATCAATCTATTTATCAACGAGACCATGACCAGTATAGGTTGTTCCTGGACCACAGTACTGGTAAGCAGGTACATGAGGTTCAAAAGGGAGTAAATCAATCTATTTATCAATGAGACCATGACCAGTATAGGTTGTTCGTGGACCACAGTACTGGTAAGCAGGTACATGAAGTTCAAAGGGGAGTAAATCAATCTATTTATCAACGAGACCATGACCAGTATAGGTTGTTCCTGGACCACTGTACTGGTAAGCAGGTACATGAAGTTCAAAGGGGAGTAAATCAATCACTTTATCAACGAGACCCATGACCAGTATAGGTTGTACCTGGACCACTGTACTGGTAAGCAGGTAAATGAAGTTCAAAGGGGAGTAAATCAATCACCTTATCAACGAGACCATGACCAGTATAGGTTGTTCCTGGACCACAGTACTGGTAAGCAGGTACATGAAGTTCAAAGGGGAGTAAATCAATCTATTTATCAACGAGACCATGACCAGTATAGGTTGTTCCTGGTCCACAGTACTGGTAAGCAGTTAAATGAAGTTCAAAGGGGAGTAAATCAATCACTTTATCAACGAGACCATGACCAGTATAGGTTGTTCCTGGACCACAGTACTGGTAAGCAGGTAAATGAAGTTCAAAGGGGAGTAAATCAATCTATTTATCAACGAGACCATGACCAGTATAGGTTGTTCCTGGACCACTGTACTGGTAAGCAGGTAAATGAAGTTCAAAAGGGAGTAAATCAATCTATTTATCAACGAGACCATGACCAGTACAGGTTGTTCCTGGACCACTGTACTGGTAAGCAGGTAAATGAATTTCAAAGGGGAGTAAATCAATCACTTTATCAACGAGACCATGACCAGTATAAGTTGTTCCTGGACCACAGTACTGGTAGGCAGGTACATGAAGTTCTAGGGGGAGTAAATCAATCTATTTATCAACGAGACCATGACCAGTATAGGTTGTTCCTGGACCACTGTACTGGTAAGCAGGTACATGAAGTTCAAAGGGGAGTAAATCAATCACTTTATCAACGAGACCATGACCAGTATAGGTTGTTCCTGGACCACTGTACTGGTAAGCAGGTAAATGAAGTTCAAAGGGGAGTAAATCAATCACTTTATCAACGATACCATGACCAGTATAGGTTGTTCCTGGACCACAGTACTGGTAAGCAGGTACATGAAGTTCAAAGGGGAGTAAATCAATCTATTTATCAACGAGACCATGACCAGTATAGGTTGTTCCTGGACCACTGTACTGGTAAGCAGGTAAATGAATTTCAAAGGGGAGTAAATCAATCACTTTATCAACGAGACCATGACCAGTATAGGTTGTTCCTGGACCACAGTACTGGTAAGCAGGTACATGAAGTTCAAAGGGGAGTAAATCAATCTATTTATCAACGAGACCGTGACCAGTATAGGTTGTTCCTGGACCACTGTACTGGTAAGCAGGTACATGAAGTTCAAAGGGGAGTAAATCAATCACTTTATCAACGAGACCATGACCAGTATAGGTTGTTCCTGGACCACTGTACTGGTAAGCAGGTAAATGAAGTTCAAAGGGGAGTAAATCAATCACTTCATCAACGAGACCATGACCAGTATAGGTAGTTCCTGGACCACTGTACTGGTAAGCAGGTACATGAAGTTCAAAGGGGAGTAAATCAATCTATTTTTCAACGAGACCATGACCAGTATAGGTTGTTCCTGGACCACTGTACTGGTAAGCAGGTACATGAAGTTCAAAGGGGAGTAAATCAATCTATTTATCAACGAGACCGTGACCAGTATAGGTTTTTCCTGGACAACAGTACTGGTAAGCAGGTAAATGAAGTTGAAAGGGGAATAAATCAATCTATTTATCAACGAGACCATGACCAGTATAGGTTGTTCCTGGACCACTGTACTGGTAAGCATGTACATGAAGTTCAAAGGGGAGTAAATCAATCACTTTATCAACGAGACCATGACCAGTATAGGTTGTTCCTGGACCACAGTACTGGTAAGACGGTACATGAGGTTCAAAGGGGAGTAAATCAATCTATTTATCAACGAGACCATGACCAGTATAGGTTGTTCCTGGACCACAGTACTGGTAAGCAGGTACATGAAGTTCAAAGGGGAGTAAATCAATCTATTTATCAACGAGACCATGACCAGTATAGGTTGTTCCTGGACCACAGTACTGGTAAGCAGGTACATGAAGTTCAAAGGGGAGTAAATCTATCTATTTATCAACGAGACCATGACCAGTATTGGTTGTTCCTGGACCACAGTACTGGTAAGCAGGTACATGAAGTTCAAAGGGGAGTAAATCAATCTATTTATCAACGAGACCATGACCAGTATAGGTTGTTCCTGGACCACTGTACTGGTAAGCAGGTAAATGAAGTTCAAAGCTGAGTAAATCAATCACTTTATCAACGAGACCATGACCAGTATAGGTTGTTCCTGGACCACAGTACTGGTAAGCAGGTAAATGAAGTTCAAAGGGGAGTAAATCAATCACTTTATCAATGAGACCATGACCAGTATAGGTTGTTCCTGGACCATTGTACTGGTAAGCAGGTAAATGAAGTTCAAAGGGGAGTAAATCAATCACTTTATCAACGAGACCATGACCAGTATAGGTTGTTCCTGGACCACTGTACTGGTAAGCAGGTACATGAAGTTCAAAGGGGAGTTAATCAATCTATTTATCAACGAGACCATGACCAGTATAGGTTTGTTCTTGGACCAATGTACTGGTAAGCAGGTAAATGAAGTTCAAAGGGGAGTAAATCAATCACTTTATCAACGAGACCATGACCAGTATAGGTTGTTCCTGGACTACTGTACTGGTAAGCAGGTAAATGAAGTTCAAAGGGGAGTAAATCAATCACTTTATCAACGAGACCATGACCAGTATAGGTTGTTCCTGGACCACAGTACTGGTAAGCAGGTACATGAAGTTCAAAGGGGGGTAAATCAATCTATTTATCAACGGGACCATGACCAGTATAGGTTGTTCCTGGACCACTGTACTGGTAAGCAGGTACATGAAGTTCAAAGGGGAGTAAATCAATCACTTTATCAACGAGACCATGACCAGTATAGGTTGTTCCTGGACCACTGTACTGGTAAGCAGGTAAATGAAGTTCAAAGGGGAATAAATCAATCACTTTATCAACGAGACCATGACCAGTATAGGTTGTTCCTGGACCACAGTACTGGTAAGCAGGTACATGAAGTTCAAAGGGGAGTAAATCAATCTATTTATCAACGAGACCATGACCAGTATAGGTTGTTCCTGGACCACTGTACTGGTAAGCAGGTAAATGAAGTTCAAAGGGGAGTAAATCAATCACTTTATCAACGAGACCATGACCAGTATAGGTTGTTCCTGGACCACAGTACCAGTAAGCAGGTACATGAAGTTCAAAGGGGAGTAAATCAATCTATTTATCAACGAGACCATGACCAGTATAGGTTGTTCCTGGACCACAGTACTGGTAAGCAGGTACATGAAGTTCAAAGGGGAGTAAATCATTCTATTTATCAATGTGACCATGACCAGTATAGGTTGTTCCTGGACCACAGTACTGGTAAGCAGGTAAATGAAGTTCAAAGGGGAGTAAATCAATCTATTTATCAACGAGACCATGACCAGTATAGGTTGTTCCTGGACCACTGTACTGGTAAGCAGGTACATGAAGTTCAAAGGGGAGTAAATCAATCACTTTATCAACGAGACCATGACCAGTATAGGTTGTTCCTGGAGCACTGTACTGGTAAGCAGGTAAATGAAGTTCAAAGGGGAGTAAATCAATCACTTTATCAACGAGACCATGACCAGTATAGGTTGCTCCTGGACCACTGTACTGGTAAGCAGGTACATGAAGTTCAAAGGGGAGTAAATCAATCTATTTATCATCGAGACCATGACCAGTATAGGTTGTTCCTGGACCACTGTACTGGTAAGCAGGTACATGAAGTTCAAAGGGGAGTAAATCAATCACTTTATCAACGAGACCCATGACCAGTATAGGTTGTACCTGGACCACTGTACTGGTAAGCAGGTAAATGAAGTTCAAAGGGGAGTAAATCAATCACTTTATCAACGAGACCATGACCAGTATAGGTTGTTCCTGGACCACTGTACTGGTAAGCAGGTAAATGAATTTCAAAGGGGAGTAAATCAATCACTTTATCAACGAGACCATGACCAGTATAGGTTGTTCCTGGACCACTGTACTGGTAAGCAGGTAAATGAAGTTCAAAGGGGAGTAAATCAATCACTTTATCAACGAGACCATGACCGGTATAGGTTGTTCCTGGACCACTGTACTGGTAAGCAGGTACATGAAGTTCAAAGGGGAGTAAATCAATCTATTTATCAACGAGACCATGACCAGTATAGGTTGTTCCTGGACCACTGTACTGGTAAGCAGGTAAATGAAGTTCAAAGGGGAGTAAATCAATCACTTTATCAACGAGACCATGACCAGTATAGGTTGTTCCTGGACTTCTGTACTGGTAAGCAGGTAAATGAAGTTCAAAGGGGAGTAAATCAATCACTTTATCAACGAGACCATGACCAGTATAGGTTGTTCCTGGACCACAGTACTGGTAAGCAGGTAAATGAAGTTCAAAGGGGAGTAAATCACTCTATTTATCAACGAGACCATGACCAGTATAGTTTGTTCCTGGACCACTGTCCTGGTAAGCAGGTAAATGAAGTTCAAAGGGGAGTAAATCAAGCACTTTATCACCGAGACCATGACCAGTATTGGTTGTTCCTGGACCACTGTACTGGTAAGCAGGTAAATGAAGTTCAAAGGGGAGTAAATCCATCTATTTATCAACGAGACCATGACCAGTACAGGTTGTTCCTGGACCACTGTACTGGTAAGCAGGTAAATGAATTTCAAAGGGGAGTAAATCAATCACTTTATCAACGAGACCATGACCAGTATAAGTTGTTCCTGGACCACAGTACTGGTAGGCAGGTACATGAAGTTCAAAGGGGAGTAAATCAATCTATTTATCAACGAGACCATGACCAGTATAGGTTGTTCCTGGACCACTGTACTGGTAAGCAGGTACATGAAGTTCAAAGGGGAGTAAATCAATCACATTATCAACGAGACCATGACCAGTATAGGTTGTTCCTGGACCACTGTACTGGTAAGCAGCTAAATGAAGTTCAAAGGGGAGTAAATCAATCACTTTATCAACGAGACCATGACCAGTATAGGTTGTTCCTGGACCACAGTACTGGTAAGCAGGTACATGAAGTTCAAAGGGGAGTAAATCAATCTATTTATCAACGAGACCATGACCAGTATAGGTTGTTCCTGGACCACTGTACTGATAAGCAGGTAAATGAAGTTCAAAGGGGAGTAAATCAATCACTTTATCAACGAGACCATGACCAGTATAGGTTGTTCCTGGACCACAGTACTGGTAAGCAGGTACATGAAGTTCAAAGGGGAGTAAATCAATCTATTTATCAACGAGACCGTGACCAGTATAGGTTGTTCCTGGACCACTGTACTGGTAAGAGGTACATGAAGTTCAAAGGGGAGTAAATCAATCACTTTATCAACGAGTTCATGACCAGTATAGGTTGTTCCTGGACCACTGTACTGGTAAGCAGGTAAATGAAGTTCAAAGGGGAGTAAATCAATCACTTCATCAACGAGACCATGACCAGTATAGGTAGTTCTTGGACCACTGTACTGGTAAGCAGGTACATGAAGTTCAAAGGGGAGTAAATCAATCTATTTATCAACGAGACCATGACCAGTATAGGTTGTTCCTGGACCACTGTACTGGTAAGCAGGTACATGAAGTTCAAAGGGGAGTAAATCAATCTATTTATCAACGAGACCATGACCAGTATAGGTTGTTCCTGGACCACAGTACTGGTAAGCAGGTAAATGAAGTTGAAAGGGGAATAAATCAATCTATTTATCAACGAGACCATGACCAGTATAGGTTGTTCCTGGACCACTGTACTGGTAAGCAGGTACATGAAGTTCAAAGGGGAGTAAATCAATCACTTTATCAACGAGACCATGACCAGTATAGGTTGTTCCTGGACCACAGTACTGGTAAGCACCTACATGAGGTTCAAAGGGGAGTAAATCAATCTATTTATCAACGAGACCATGACAGTATAGGTTGTTCCTGGACCACAGTACTGGTAAGCAGGTACATGAAGTTCAAAGGGGAGTAAATCAATCTATTTATCAACGAGACCATGACCAGTATAGGTTATTCCTGGACCAGAGTACTGGTAAGCAGGTACATGAAGTTCAAAGGGGAGTAAATCAATCTATTTATCAACGAGACCATGACCAATATAGGTTTTTCCTGGACCACAGTACTGGTAAGCAGGTACATGAAATTCAAAGGGGAGTAAATCAATCTATTTATCAACGAGACCATGACCAGTATAGGTTGTTCCTGGGCCACTGTACTGGTAAGCAGGTAAATGAACTTCAAAGGGGAGTAAATCAATCACTTTATCAACGAGACCATGACCAGTATAGGTTGTTCCTGGACCACTGTACTGGTAAGCAGGTAAATGAAGTTCAAAGGGGAGTAAATCAATCACTTTATCAACGAGACCATGACCAGTATAGGTTGTTCCTGGACCACAGTACTGGTAAGCAGGTACATGAAGTTCAAAGGGGAGTAAATCAATCTATTTATCAACGAGACCATGACCAGTATAGGTTGTTCCTGGTCCACAGTACTGGTAAGCAGGTACATGAAGTTCAAAGGGGAGTAAATCAATCTATTTATCAACGAGACCATGACCAGTATAGGTTGTTCCAGGACCACAGTACTGGTAAGCAGGTACATGAAGTTCAAAGGGGAGTAAATCAATCTATTTATCAACGAGACCATGACCAGTATAGGTTGTTCCTGGACCACAGTACTGGTAAGCAGGTAAATGAAGTTCAAAGGGGAGTAAATCAATCTATTTATCAACGAGACCATGACCAGTATAGGTTGTTCCTGGACCACAGTACTGGAAAGCAGGTACATGAAGTTCAAAGGGGAGTAAATCAATCTATTTATCAACGAGACCATGACCAGTATAGGTTGTTCCTGGACCACAGTACTGGTAAGCAGGTACATGAAGTTCAAAGGGGAGTAAATCAATCTATTTATCAACGAGACCATGACCAGTATAGGTTGTTCCTGGACCACAGTACTGGTAAGCAGGTACATGAAGTTCAAAGGGGAGTAAATCAATATATTTATCAACGAGACCATGACCAGTATAGGTTGTTCCTGGACCACTGTACTGATAAGCAGGTAAATGAAGTTCAAAGGGGAGTAAATCAATCACTTTATCAACGAGACCATGACCAGTATAGGTTGTTCCTGGACCACAGTACTGGTAAGCAGGTACATGAAGTTCAAAGGGGAGTAAATCAATCTATTTATCAACGAGACCGTGACCAGTATAGGTTGTTCCTGGACCACTGTACTGGTAAGAGGTACATGAAGTTCAAAGGGGAGTAAATCAATCACTTTATCAACGAGACCATGACCAGTATTGGTTGTTCCTGGACCACTGTACTGGTAAGCAGGTAAATGAAGTTCAAAGGGGAGTAAATCAATCACTTCATCAACGAGACCATGACCAGTATAGGTAGTTCCTGGACCACTGTACTGGTAAGCAGGTACATGAAGTTCAAAGGGGAGTAAATCAATCTATTTATCAACGAGACCATGACCAGTATAGGTTGTTCCTGGACCACTGTACTGGTAAGCAGGTACATGAAGTTCAAAGGGGAGTAAATCAATCACTTTATCAACGAGACCATGACCAGTATAGGTTGTTCCTGGACCACAGTACTGGTAAGAAGGTAAATGAAGTTGAAAGGGGAATAAATCAATCACATTATCAACGAGACCATGACCAGTATAGGTTGTTCCTGGACCACTGTACTGGTAAGCAGCTAAATGAAGTTCAAAGGGGAGTAAATCAATCACTTTATCAACGAGACCATGACCAGTATAGGTTGTTCCTGGACCACAGTACTGGTAAGCAGGTACATGAAGTTCAAAGGGGAGTAAATCAATCTATTTATCAACGAGACCATGACCAGTATAGGTTGTTCCTGGACCACTGTACTGGTAAGCAGGTAAATGAAGTTCAAAGGGGAGTAAATCAATCACTTTATCAACGAGACCATGACCAGTATAGGTTGTTCCTGGACTTCTGTACTGGTAAGCAGGTAAATGAAGTTCAAAGGGGAGTAAATCAATCACTTTATCAACGAGACCATGACCAGTATAGGTTGTTCCTGGACCACAGTACTGGTAAGCAGGTAAATGAAGTTCAAAGGGGAGTAAATCACTCTATTTATCAACGAGACCATGACCAGTATAGGTTGTTCCTGGACCACTGTCCTGGTAAGCAGGTAAATGAAGTTCAAAGGGGAGTAAATCAAGCACTTTATCACCGAGACCATGACCAGTATTGGTTGTTCCTGGACCACTGTACTGGTAAGCAGGTAAATGAAGTTCAAAGGGGAGTAAATCCATCTATTTATCAACGAGACCATGACCAGTACAGGTTGTTCCTGGACCACTGTACTGGTAAGCAGGTAAATGAATTTCAAAGGGGAGTAAATCAATCACTTTATCAACGAGACCATGACCAGTATAAGTTGTTCCTGGACCACACTACTGGTAGGCAGGTACATGAAGTTCAAAGGGGAGTAAATCAATCTATTTATCAACGAGACCATGACCAGTATAGGTTGTTCCTGGACCACTGTACTGGTAAGCAGGTACATGAAGTTCAAAGGGGAGTAAATCAATCACATTATCAACGAGACCATGACCAGTATAGGTTGTTCCTGGACCACTGTACTGGTAAGCAGCTAAATGAAGTTCAAAGGGGAGTAAATCAATCACTTTATCAACGAGACCATGACCAGTATAGGTTGTTCCTGGACCACAGTACTGGTAAGCAGGTACATGAAGTTCAAAGGGGAGTAAATCAATCTATTTATCAACGAGACCATGACCAGTATAGGTTGTTCCTGGACCACTGTACTGATAAGCAGGTAAATGAAGTTCAAAGGGGAGTAAATCAATCACTTTATCAACGAGACCATGACCAGTATAGGTTGTTCCTGGACCACAGTACTGGTAAGCAGGTACATGAAGTTCAAAGGGGAGTAAATCAATCTATTTATCAACGAGACCGTGACCAGTATAGGTTGTTCCTGGACCACTGTACTGGTAAGAGGTACATGAAGTTCAAAGGGGAGTAAATCAATCACTTTATCAACGAGTTCATGACCAGTATAGGTTGTTCCTGGACCACTGTACTGGTAAGCAGGTAAATGAAGTTCAAAGGGGAGTAAATCAATCACTTCATCAACGAGACCATGACCAGTATAGGTAGTTCTTGGACCACTGTACTGGTAAGCAGGTACATGAAGTTCAAAGGGGAGTAAATCAATCTATTTATCAACGAGACCATGACCAGTATAGGTTGTTCCTGGACCACTGTACTGGTAAGCAGGTACATGAAGTTCAAAGGGGAGTAAATCAATCTATTTATCAACGAGACCATGACCAGTATAGGTTGTTCCTGGACCACAGTACTGGTAAGCAGGTAAATGAAGTTGAAAGGGGAATAAATCAATCTATTTATCAACTAGACCATGACCAGTATAGGTTGTTCCTGGACCACTGTACTGGTAAGCAGGTACATGAAGTTCAAAGGGGAGTAAATCAATCACTTTATCAACGAGACCATGACCAGTATAGGTTGTTCCTGGACCACAGTACTGGTAAGCACCTACATGAGGTTCAAAGGGGAGTAAATCAATCTATTTATCAACGAGACCATGACAGTATAGGTTGGTCCTGGACCACAGTACTGGTAAGCAGGTACATGAAGTTCAAAGGGGAGTAAATCAATCTATTTATCAACGAGACCATGACCAGTATAGGTTATTCCTGGACCAGAGTACTGGTAAGCAGGTACATGAAGTTCAAAGGGGAGTAAATCAATCTATTTATCAACGAGACCATGACCAATATAGGTTTTTCCTGGACCACAGTACTGGTAAGCAGGTACATGAAATTCAAAGGGGAGTAAATCAATCTATTTATCAACGAGACCATGACCAGTATAGGTTGTTCCTGGGCCACTGTACTGGTAAGCAGGTAAATGAACTTCAAAGGGGAGTAAATCAATCACTTTATCAACGAGACCATGACCAGTATAGGTTGTTCCTGGACCACTGTACTGGTAAGCAGGTAAATGAAGTTCAAAGGGGAGTAAATCAATCACTTTATCAACGAGACCATGACCAGTATAGGTTGTTCCTGGACCACTGTACTGGTAAGCAGGTACATGAAGTTCAAAGGGGAGTAAATCAATCTATTTATCAACGAGACCATGACCAGTATAGGTTGTTCCTGGACCACTGTACTGGTAAGCAGGTACATGAAGTTCAAAGGGGAGTAAATCAATCACTTTATCAACGAGACCCATGACCAGTATAGGTTGTACTTGGACCACTGTACTGGTAAGCAGGTAAATGAAGTTCAAAGGGGAGTAAATCAATCACTTTATCAACGAGACCATGACCAGTATAGGTTGTTCCTGGACCACAGTACTGGTAAGCAGGTACATGAAGTTCAAAGGGGAGTAAATCAATCTATTTATCAACGAGACCATGACCAGTATAGGTTGTTCCTGGTCCACAGTACTGGTAAGCAGGTACATGAAGTTCAAAGGGGAGTAAATCAATCTATTTATCAACGAGACCATGACCAGTATAGGTTGTTCCAGGACCACAGTACTGGTAAGCAGGTACATGAAGTTCAAAGGGGAGTAAATCAATCTATTTATCAACGAGACCATGACCAGTATAGGTTGTTCCTGGACCACAGTACTGGTAAGCAGGTAAATGAAGTTCAAAGGGGAGTAAATCAATCTATTTATCAACGAGACCATGACCAGTATAGGTTGTTCCTGGACCACAGTACTGGAAAGCAGGTACATGAAGTTCAAAGGGGAGTAAATCAATCTATTTATCAACGAGACCATGACCAGTATAGGTTGTTCCTGGACCACAGTACTGGTAAGCAGGTACATGAAGTTCAAAGGGGAGTAAATCAATCTATTTATCAACGAGACCATGACCAGTATAGGTTGTTCCTGGACCACAGTACTGGTAAGCAGGTACATGAAGTTCAAAGGGGAGTAAATCAATATATTTATCAACGAGACCATGACCAGTATAGGTTGTTCCTGGACCACTGTACTGATAAGCAGGTAAATAAAGTTCAAAGGGGAGTAAATCAATCACTTTATCAACGAGACCATGACCAGTATAGGTTGTTCCTGGACCACAGTACTGGTAAGCAGGTACATGAAGTTCAAAGGGGAGTAAATCAATCTATTTATCAACGAGACCGTGACCAGTATAGGTTGTTCCTGGACCAATGTACTGGTAAGAGGTACATGAAGTTCAAAGGGGAGTAAATCAATCACTTTATCAACGAGACCATGACCAGTATTGGTTGTTCCTGGACCACTGTACTGGTAAGCAGGTAAATGAAGTTCAAAGGGGAGTAAATCAATCACTTCATCAACGAGACCATGACCAGTATAGGTAGTTCCTGGACCACTGTACTGGTAAGCAGGTACATGAAGTTCAAAGGGGAGTAAATCAATCTATTTATCAACGAGACCATGACCAGTATAGGTTGTTCCTGGACCACTGTACTGGTAAGCAGGTACATGAAGTTCAAAGGGGAGTAAATCAATCACTTTATCAACGAGACCATGACCAGTATAGGTTGTTCCTGGACCACAGTACTGGTAAGCAGGTAAATGAAGTTGAAAGGGGAATAAATCAATCTATTTATCAACGAGACCATGACCAGTATAGGTTGTTCCTGGACCACTGTACTGGTAAGCAGGTACATGAAGTTCAAAGGGGAGTAAATCAATCACTTTATCAACGAGACCATGAACAGTATAGGTTGTTCCTGGACCACAGTACTGGTAAGCAGGTACATGAGGTTCAAAGGGGAGTAAATCAATCTATTTATCAACGAGACCATGACAGTATAGGTTGTTCCTGGACCACAGTACTGGTAAGCAGGTACATGAAGTTCAAAGGGGAGTAAATCAATCTATTTATCAACGAGACCATGACCAGTATAGGTTGTTCCTGGACCACTGTACTGGTAAGCAGGTAAATGAAGTTCAAAGGGGAGTAAATCCATCTATTTATCAACGAGACCATGACCAGTACAGGTTGTTCCTGGACCACTGTACTGGTAAGCAGGTAAATGAATTTCAAAGGGGAGTAAATCAATCACTTTATCAACGAGACCATGACCAGTATAAGTTGTTCCTGGACCACAGTACTGGTAGGCAGGTACATGAAGTTCAAAGGGGAGTAAATCAATCTATTTATCAACGAGACCATGACCAGTATAGGTTGTTCCTAAACCACTGTACTGGTAAGCAGGTACATGAAGTTCAAAGGGGAGTAAATCAATCACATTATCAACGAGACCATGACCAGTATAGGTTGTTCCTGGAACACTGTACTGGTAAGCAGCTAAATGAAGTTCAAAGGGGAGTAAATCAATCACTTTATCAACGAGACCATGACCAGTATAGGTTTTTCCTGGACCACAGTACTGGTAAGCAGGTACATGAAGTTC
This sequence comes from Meconema thalassinum, assembly GCA_946902985.2. NCBI lineage: Eukaryota > Metazoa > Arthropoda > Insecta > Orthoptera > Tettigoniidae > Meconema > Meconema thalassinum. The sequence goes on along the minus strand of OX336393.1, from coordinate 533,518,421 downwards.
AAAAGGGAGTAAATCAATCTATTTATCAACGAGACCATGACCAGTATAGGTTGTTCCTGGACCACTGTACTGATAAGCAGGTAAATGAAGTTCAAAGGGGAGTAAATCAATCACTTTATCAACGAGACCATGACCAGTATAGGTTGTTCCTGGACCACAGTACTGGTAAGCAGGTAAATGAAGTTCAAAGGGGAGTAAATCACTCTATTTATCAACGAGACCATGACCAGTATAGGTTGTTCCTGGACCACTGTCCTGGTAAGCAGGTAAATGAAGTTCAAAGGGGAGTAAATCAAGCACTTTATCACCGTGACCATGACCAGTATAGGTTGTTCCTGGACCACTGTACTGGTAAGCAGGTAAATGAAGTTCAAAGGGGAGTAAATCCATCTATTTATCAACGAGACCATGACCAGTACAGGTTGTTCCTGGACCACTGTACTGGTAAGCAGGTAAATGAATTTCAAAGGGGAGTAAATCAATCACTTTATCAACGAGACCATGACCAGTATAAGTTGTTCCTGGACCACAGTACTGGTAGGCAGGTACATGAAGTTCAAAGGGGAGTAAATCAATCTATTTATCAACGAGACCATGACCAGTATAGGTTGTTCCTGGACCACTGTACTGGTAAGCAGGTACATGAAGTTCAAAGGGGAGTAAATCAATCACATTATCAACGAGACCATGACCAGTATAGGTTGTTCCTGGACCACTGTACTGGTAAGCAGCTAAATGAAGTTCAAAGGGGAGTAAATCAATCACTTTATCAACGAGACCATGACCAGTATAGGTTGTTCCTGGACCACAGTACTGGTAAGCAGGTACATGAAGTTCAAAGGGGAGTAAATCAATCTATTTATCAACGAGACCATGACCAGTATAGGTTGTTCCTGGACCACTGTACTGATAAGCAGGTAAATGAAGTTCAAAGGGGAGTAAATCAATCACTTTATCAACGAGACCATGACCAGTATAGGTTGTTCCTGGACCACAGTACTGGTAAGCAGGTACATGAAGTTCAAAGGGGAGTAAATCAATCTATTTATCAACGAGACCGTGACCAGTATAGGTTGTTCCTGGACCACTGTACTGGTAAGAGGTACATGAAGTTCAAAGGGGAGTAAATCAATCACTTTATCAACGAGTTCATGACCAGTATAGGTTGTTCCTGGACCACTGTACTGGTAAGCAGGTAAATGAAGTTCAAAGGGGAGTAAATCAATCACTTCATCAACGAGACCATGACCAGTATAGGTAGTTCTTGGACCACTGTACTGGTAAGCAGGTACATGAAGTTCAAAGGGGAGTAAATCAATCTATTTATCAACGAGACCATGACCAGTATAGGTTGTTCCTGGACCACTGTACTGGTAAGCAGGTACATGAAGTTCAAAGGGGAGTAAATCAATCTATTTATCAACGAGACCATGACCAGTATAGGTTGTTCCTGGACCACAGTACTGGTAAGCAGGTAAATGAAGTTGAAAGGGGAATAAATCAATCTATTTATCAACGAGACCATGACCAGTATAGGTTGTTCCTGGACCACTGTACTGGTAAGCAGGTACATGAAGTTCAAAGGGGAGTAAATCAATCACTTTATCAACGAGACCATGACCAGTATAGGTTGTTCCTGGACCACAGTACTGGTAAGCAGCTACATGAGGTTCAAAGGGGAGTAAATCAATCTATTTATCAACGAGACCATGACAGTATAGGTTGTTCCTGGACCACAGTACTGGTAAGCAGGTACATGAAGTTCAAAGGGGAGTAAATCAATCTATTTATCAACGAGACCATGACCAGTATAGGTTATTCCTGGACCAGAGTACTGGTAAGCAGGTACATGAAGTTCAAAGGGGAGTAAATCAATCTATTTATCAACGAGACCATGACCAATATAGGTTTTTCCTGGACCACAGTACTGGTAAGCAGGTACATGAAATTCAAAGGGGAGTAAATCAATCTATTTATCAACGAGACCATGACCAGTATAGGTTGTTCCTGGGCCACTGTACTGGTAAGCAGGTAAATGAAGTTCAAAGGGGAGTAAATCAATCACTTTATCAACGAGACCATGACCAGTATAGGTTGTTCCTGGACCACTGTACTGGTAAGCAGGTAAATGAAGTTCAAAGGGGAGTAAATCAATCACTTTATCAACGAGACCATGACCAGTATAGGTTGTTCCTGGACCACTGTACTGGTAAGCAGGTACATGAAGTTCAAAGGGGAGTAAATCAATCTATTTATCAACGAGACCATGACCAGTATAGGTTGTTCCTGGACCACTGTACTGGTAAGCAGGTACATGAAGTTCAAAGGGGAGTAAATCAATCACTTTATCAACGAGACCCATGACCAGTATAGGTTGTACCTGGACCACTGTACTGGTAAGCAGGTAAATGAAGTTCAAAGGGGAGTAAATCAATCACTTTATCAACGAGACCATTACCAGTATAGGTTGTTCCTGGACCACAGTACTGGTAAGCAGGTACATCAAGTTCAAAGGGGAGTAAATCAATCTATTTATCAACGAGACCATGACCAGTATAGGTTGTTCCTGGTCCACAGTACTGGTAAGCAGGTACATGAAGTTCAAAGGGGAGTAAATCAATCTATTTATCAACGAGACCATGACCAGTATAGGTTGTTCCAGGACCACAGTACTGGTAAGCAGGTACATGAAGTTCAAAGGGGAGTAAATCAATCTATTTATCAACGAGACCATGACCAGTATAGGTTGTTCCTGGACCACAGTACTGGTAAGCAGGTAAATGAAGTTCAAAGGGGAGTAAATCAATCTATTTATCAACGAGACCATGACCAGTATAGGTTGTTCCTGGACCACAGTACTGGAAAGCAGGTACATGAAGTTCAAAGGGGAGTAAATCAATCTATTTATCAACGAGACCATGACCAGTATAGGTTGTTCCTGGACCACAGTACTGGTAAGCAGGTACATGAAGTTCAAAGGGGAGTAAATCAATCTATTTATCAACGAGACCATGACCAGTATAGGTTGTTCCTGGACCACAGTACTGGTAAGCAGGTACATGAAGTTCAAAGGGGAGTAAATCAATCTATTTATCAACGAGACCATGACCAGTATAGGTTGTTCCTGGACCACTGTACTGATAAGCAGGTAAATGAAGTTCAAAGGGGAGTAAATCAATCACTTTATCAACGAGACCATGACCAGTATAGGTTGTTCCTGGACCACAGTACTGGTAAGCAGGTACATGAAGTTCAAAGGGGAGTAAATCAATCTATTTATCAACGAGACCGTGACCAGTATAGGTTGTTCCTGGACCACTGTACTGGTAAGAGGTACATGAAGTTCAAAGGGGAGTAAATCAATCACTTTATCAACGAGACCATGACCAGTATAGGTTGTTCCTGGACCACTGTACTGGTAAGCAGGTAAATGAAGTTCAAAGGGGAGTAAATCAATCACTTCATCAACGAGACCATGACCAGTATAGGTAGTTCCTGGACCACTGTACTGGTAAGCAGGTACATGAAGTTCAAAGGGGAGTAAATCAATCTATTTATCAACGAGACCATGACCAGTATAGGTTGTTCCTGGACCACTGTACTGGTAAGCAGGTACATGAAGTTCAAAGGGGAGTAAATCAATCACTTTATCAACGAGACCATGACCAGTATAGGTTGTTCCTGGACCACAGTACTGGTAAGCAGGTAAATGAAGTTGAAAGGGGAATAAATCAATCTATTTATCAACGAGACCATGACCAGTATAGGTTGTTCCTGGACCACTGTACTGGTAAGCAGGTACATGAAGTTCAAAGGGGAGTAAATCAATCACTTTATCAACGAGACCATGAACAGTATAGGTTGTTCCTGGACCACAGTACTGGTAAGCAGGTACATGAGGTTCAAAGGGGAGTAAATCAATCTATTTATCAACGAGACCATGACAGTATAGGTTGTTCCTGGACCACAGTACTGGTAAGCAGGTACATGAAGTTCAAAGGGGGAGTAAATCAATCTATTTATCAACGAGACCATGACCAGTATAGGTTGTTCCTGGACCACTGTACTGGTAAGCAGGTAAATGAAGTTCAAAGGGGAGTAAATCCATCTATTTATCAACGAGGCCATGACCAGTACAGGTTGTTCCTGGACCACTGTACTGGTAAGCAGGTAAATGAATTTCAAAGGGGAGTAAATCAATCACTTTATCAACGAGACCATGACCAGTATAAGTTGTTCCTGGACCACAGTACTGGTAGGCAGGTACATGAAGTTCAAAGGGGAGTAAATCAATCTATTTATCAACGAGACCATGACCAGTATAGGTTGTTCCTAAACCACTGTACTGGTAAGCAGGTACATGAAGTTCAAAGGGGAGTAAATCAATCACATTATCAACGAGACCATGACCAGTATAGGTTGTTCCTGGACCACTGTACTGGTAAGCAGCTAAATGAAGTTCAAAGGGGAGTAAATCAATCACTTTATCAACGAGACCATGACCAGTATAGGTTTTTCCTGGACCACAGTACTGGTAAGCAGGTACATGAAGTTCAAAGGGGAGTAAATCAATCTATTTATCAACGAGACCATGACCAGTATAGGTTGTTCCTGGACCACTGTACTGATAAGCAGGTAAATGAAGTTCAAAGGGGAGTAAATCAATCACTTTATCAACGAGACCATGACCAGTATAGGTTGTTCCTGGACCACAGTACTGGTAAGCAGGTACATGAAGTTCAAAGGGGAGTAAATCAATCTATTTATCAACGAGACCGTGACCAGTATAGGTTGTTCCTGGACCACTGTACTGGTAAGAGGTACATGAAGTTCAAAGGGGAGTAAATCAATCACTTTATCAACGAGTTCATGACCAGTATAGGTTGTTCCTGGACCACTGTACTGGTAAGCAGGTAAATGAAGGTCAAAGGGGAGTAAATCAATCACTTCATCAACGAGACCATGACCAGTATAGGTAGTTCCTGGACCACTGTACTGGTAAGCAGGTACATGAAGTTCAAAGGGGAGTAAATCAATCTATTTATCAACGAGACCATGACCAGTATAGGTTGTTCCTGGACCACTGTACTGGTAAGCAGGTATATGAAGTTCAAAGGGGAGTAAATCAATCTATTTATCAACGAGACCATGACCAGTATAGGTTGTTCCTGGACCACAGTACTGGCAAGCAGGTAAATGAAGTTGAAAAGGGAATAAATCAATCTATTTATCAACGAGACCATGACCAGTATAGGTTGTTCCTGGACCACTGTACTGGTAAGCAGGTACATGAAGTTCAAAGGGGAGTAAATCAATCACTTTATCAACGAGACCATGACCAGTATAGGTTGTTCCTGGACCACAGTACTGGTAAGCAGCTACATGAGGTTCAAAGGGGAGTAAATCAATCTATTTATCAACGAGACCATGACAGTATAGGTTGTTCCTGGACCACAGTACTGGTAAGCAGGTACATGAAGTTCAAAGGGGAGTAAATCAATCTATTTATCAACGAGACCATGACCAGTATAGGTTATTCCTGGACCAGAGTACTGGTAAGCAGGTACATGAAGTTCAAAGGGGAGTAAATCAATCTATTTATCAACGAGACCATGACCAGTATAGGTTTTTCCTGGACCACAGTACTGGTAAGCAGGTACATGAAATTCAAAGGGGAGTAAATCAATCTATTTATCAACGAGACCATGACCAGTATAGGTTGTTCCTGGGCCACTGTACTGGTAAGCAGGTAAATGAAGTTCAAAGGGGAGTAAATCAATCACTTTATCAACGAGACCATGACCAGTATAGGTTGTTCCTGGACCACTGTACTGGTAAGCAGGTAAATGAAGTTCAAAGGGGAGTAAATCAATCACTTTATCAACGAGACCATGACCAGTATAGGTTGTTCCTGGACCACTGTACTGGTAAGCAGGTACATGAAGTTCAAAGGGGAGTAAATCAATCTATTTATCAACGAGACCATGACCAGTATAGGTTGTTCCTGGACCACAGTACTGGTAAGCAGGTACATGAAGTTCAAAGGGGAGTAAATCAATCACTTTATCAACGAGACCATGACCAGTATAGGTTGTTCCTGGACCACAGTACTGGAAAGCAGGTACATGAAGTTCAAAGGGGAGTAAATCTATTTATCAACGAGACCATGACCAGTATAGGTTGTTCCTGGACCACAGTACTGGTAAGCAGGTACATGAAGTTCAAAGGGGAGTAAATCAATCTATTTATCAACGAGACCATGACCAGTATAGGTTGTTCCTGGACCACAGTACTGGTAAGCAGGTACATGAAGTTCAAAGGGGAGTAAATCTATCTATTTATCAACGAGACCATGACCAGTATAGGTTGTTCCTGGACCACAGTACTGGTAAGCAGGTACATGAAGTTCAAAGGGGAGTAAATCAATCTATTTATCAACGAGACCATGACCAGTATAGGTTGTTCCTGGACCACAGTAATGGTAAGCAGGTTAATGAAGTTCAAAGGGGAGTAAATCAATCTATTTATCAACGAGACCATGACCAGTATAGGTTGTTCCTGGTCCACAGTACTGGAAAGCAGGTACATGAAGTTCAAAGGGGAGTAAATCAATCTATTTATCAACGAGACCATGACCAGTATAGGTTGTTCCTGGACCACAGTACTGGTAAGCAGGTACATGAAGTTCAAAGGGGAGTAAATCAATCTATTTATCAACGAGACCATGACCAGTATAGGTTGTTCTTGGACCACAGTACTGGTAAGCAGGTACATGAAGTTCAAAGGGGAGTAAATCAATCTATTTATCAACGAGACCATGACCAGTATAGGTTGTTCCTGGACCACTGTACTGATAAGCAGGTAAATGAAGTTCAAAGGGGAGTAAATCAATCACTTTATCAACGAGACCATGACCAGTATAGGTTTTTCCTGGACCACAGTACTGGTAAGCAGGTACATGAAGTTCAAAGGGGAGTAAATCAATCTATTTATCAACGAGACCGTGACCAGTATAGGTTGTTCCTGGACCACTGTACTGGTAAGAGGTACATGAAGTTCAAAGGTGAGTAAATCAATCACTTTATCAACGAGACCATGACCAGTATAGGTTGTTCCTGGACCACTGTACTGGTAAGCAGGTAATTGAAGTTCAAAGGCGAGTAAATCAATCACTTCATCAACGAGACCATGACCAGTATAGGTAGTTCCTGGACCACTGTACTGGTAAGCAGGTACATGAAGTTCAAAGGGGAGTAAATCAATCTATTTATCAACGAGACCATGACCAGTATAGGTTGTTCCTGGACCACTGTACTGGTAAGCAGGTACATGAAGTTCAAAGGGGAGTAAATCAATCACTTTATCAACGAGACCATGACCAGTATAGGTTGTTCCTGGACCACAGTACTGGGAAGCAGGTAAATGAAGTTGAAAGGGGAATAAATCAATCTATTTATCAACGAGACCATGACCAGTATAGGTTGTTCCTGGACCACTGTACTGGTAAGCAGGTACATGAAGTTCAAAGGGGAGTAAATCAATCACTTTATCAACGAGACCATGAACAGTATAGGTTGTTCCTGGACCACAGTACTGGTAAGCAGGTACATGAGGTTCAAAGGGGAGTAAATCAATCTATTTATCAACGAGACCATGACAGTATAGGATGTTCCTGGACCACAGTACTGGTAAGCAGGTACATGAAGTTCAATGGGGAGTAAATCAATCTATTTATCAACGAGACCATGACCAGTATAGGTTGTTCCTGGACCAGAGTACTGGTAAGCAGGTACATGAAGTTCAAAGGGGAGTAAATCAATCTATTTATCAACGAGACCATGACCAGTATAGGTTTTTCCTGAACCACAGTACTGGTAAGCAGGTACATGAAATTCAAAGGGGAGTAAATCAATCTATTTATCAACGAGACCATGACCAGTGTAGGTTGTTCCTGGGCCACTGTACTGGTAAGCAGGAAAATGAAGTTCAAAGGGGAGTAAATCAATCACTTTATCAACGAGACCATGACCAGTATAGGTTGTTCCTGGACCACTGTACTGGTAAGCAGGTACATGAAGTTCAAAGGGGAGTAAATCAATCTATTTATCAACGAGACCATGACCAGTATAGGTTGTTCCTGGACCACTGTACTGGTAAGCAGGTACATGAAGTTCAAAGGGGAGTAAATCAATCACTTTATCAACGAGACCCATGACCAGTATAGGTTGTACCTGGACCACTGTACTGGTAAGCAGGTAAATGAAGTTCAAAGGGGAGTAAATCAATCACTTTATCAACGAGACCATGACCAGTATAGGTTGTTCCTGGACCACAGTACTGGTAAGCAGGTACATGAAGTTCAAAGGGGAGTAAATCAATCTATTTATCAACGAGACCATGACCAGTATAGGTTGTTCCTGGTCCACAGTACTGGTAAGCAGGTACATGAAGTTCAAAGGGGAGTAAATCTATCTATTTATCAACGAGACCATGACCAGTATAGGTTGTTCCTGGACCACAGTACTGGTAAGCAGGTACATGAAGTTCAAAGGGGAGTAAATCAATCTATTTATCAACGAGACCATGACCAGTATAGGTTGTTCCTGGACCACAGTACTGGTAAGCAGGTACATGAAGTTCAAAGGGGAGTAAATCAATCTATTTATCAACGAGACCATGACCAGTATAGGTTTCTCCTGGACCACAGTACTGGTAAGCAGGTTCATGAAATTCAAAGGGGAGTAAATCAATCTATTTATCAATGAGACCATGACCAGTATAGGTTGTTCCTCGGCCACTGTACTGGTAAGCAGGTAAATGAAGTTCAAAGGGGAGTAAATCAATCACTTTATCAACGAGACCATGACCAGTATAGGTTGTTCCTGGACCACTGTACTGGTAAGCAGGTACATGAAGTTCAAAGGGGAGTAAATCAATCACTTTATCAACGAGACCATGACCAGTATAGGTTGTTCCTGGACCACAGTACTGGTAAGCACCTACATGAGGTTCAAAGGGGAGTAAATCAATCTATTTATCAACGAGACCATGACAGTATAGGTTGTTCCTGGACCACAGTACTGGTAAGCAGGTACATGAAGTTCAAAATGGAGTAAATCAATCTATTTATCAACGAGACCATGACCAGTATAGGTTATTCCTGGACCAGAGTACTGGTAAGCAGGTACATGAAGTTCAAAGGGGAGTAAATCAATCTATTTATCAACGAGACCATGACCAATATAGGTTTTTCCTGGACCACAGTACTGGTAAGCAGGTACATGAAATTCAAAGGGGAGTAAATCAATCTATTTATCAACGAGACCATGACCAGTATAGGTTGTTCCTGGTCCACAGTACTGGTAAGCAGGTACATGAAGTTCAAAGGGGAGTAAATCAATCTATTTATCAACGAGACCATGACCAGTATAGGTTGTTCCTGGACCACAGTTCTGGTAAGCAGGTACATGAAGTTCAAAGGGGAGTAAATCAATCTATTTATCAACGAGACCATGACCAGTATAGGTTTTTCCTGGACCACAGTACTGGTAAGCAGGTAAATGAAGTTCAAAGGGGAGTAAATCAATCTATTTATCAACGAGACCATGACCAGTATAGGTTGTTCCTGGACCACAGTACTGGAAAGCAGGTACATGAAGTTCAAAGGGGAGTAAATCAATCTATTTATCAACGAGACCATGACCAGTATAGGTTGTTCCTGGACCACAGTACTGGTAAGCAGGTACATGAAGTTCAAAGGGGAGTAAATCAATCTATTTATCGAGGAGACCATGACCAGTATAGGTTGTTCCTGGACCACAGTACTGGTAAGCAGGTACATGAAGTTCAAAGGGGAGTAAATCTATCTATTTATCAACGAGACCATGACCAGTATAGGTTGTTCCTGGACCACAGTACTGGTAAGCAGGTACATGAAGTTCAAAGGGGAGTAAATCAATCTATTTATCAACGAGACCATGACCAGTATAGGTTGTTCCTGGTCCACAGTACTGGTAACCAGGTACATGAAGTTCAAAGGGGAGTAAATCAATCTATTTATCAACGAGACCATGACCAGTATAGGTTGTTCCTGGACCACAGTACTGGTAAGCAGGTACATGAAGTTCAAAGGGGAGTAAATCAATCTATTTATCAACGAGACCATGACCAGTATAGGTTGTTCCTGGACCACAGTACTGGTAAGCAGGTAAATGAAGTTCAAAGGGGAGTAAATCAATCTATTTATCAACGAGACCATGACCAGTATAGGTTGTTCCTGGACCACAGTACTGGAAAGCAGGTACATGAAGTTCAAAGGGGAGTAAATCAATCTATTTATCAACGAGACCATGACCAGTATAGGTTGTTCCTGGACCACAGTACTGGTAAGCAGGTACATGAAGTTCAAAGGGGAGTAAATCAATCTATTTATCAACGAGACCATGAAGAGTATAGGTTGTTCCTGGACCACTGTACTGGTAAGCAGGTACATGAAGTTCAAAGGGGAGTAAATCAATCTATTTATCAACGAGACCATGACCAGTATAGGTTGTTCCTGGACCACAGTACTGGTAAGCAGGTACATGAAGTTCAAAGGGGAGTAAATCTATCTATTTATCAACGAGACCATGACCAGTATAGGTTGTTCCTGGACCACAGTACTGGTAAGCAGGTACATGAAGTTCAAAGGGGAGTAAATCAATCTATTTATCAACGAGACCATGACCAGTATAGGTTGTTCCTGGACCACTGTACTGGTAAGCAGGAAAATTAAGTTCAAAGCTGAGTAAATCAATCACTTTATCAACGAGACCATGACCAGTATAGGTTGTTCCTGGACCACAGTACTGGTAAGCAGGTAAATGAAGTTCAAAGGGGAGTAAATCAATCACTTTATCAATGAGACCATGACCAGTATAGGTTGTTCCTGGACCATTGTACTGGTAAGCAGGTAAATGAAGTTCAAAGGGGAGTAAATCAATCACTTTATCAACGAGACCATGACCAGTATAGGTTGTTCCTGGACCACAGTACTGGTAAGCAGGTACATGAAGTTCAAAGGGGAGTAAATCAATCTATTTATCAACGGGACCATGACCAGTATAGGTTGTTCCTGGACCACTGTACTGGTAAGCAGGTACATGAAGTTCAAAGGGGAGTAAATCAATCACTTTATCAACGAGACCATGACCAGTATAGGTTGTTCCTGGACCACTGTACTGGTAAGCAGGTAAATGAAGTTCAAAGGGGAATAAATCAATCACTTTATCAACGAGACCATGACCAGTATAGGTTGTTCCTGGACCACAGTACAGGTAAGCAGGTACATGAAGTTCAAACGGGAGTAAATCAATCTATTTATCAACGAGACCATGACCAGTATAGGTTGTTCCTGGACCACTGTACTGGTAAGCAGGTAAATGAAGTTCAAAGGGGAGTAAATCAATCACTTTATCAACGAGACCATGACCAGTATAGGTTGTTCCTGGACCACAGTACCGGTAAGCAGGTACATGAAGTTCAAAGGGGAGTAAATCAATCTATTTATCAACGAGACCATGACCAGTATAGGTTGTTCCTGGACCACAGTACTGGTAAGCAGGTACATGAAGTTCAAAGGGGAGTAAATCATTCTATTTATCAATGTGACCATGACCAGTATAGGTTGTTCCTGGACCACAGTACTGGTAAGCAGGTACATGAAGTTCAAATGGGAGTAAATCAATCTATTTATCAACGAGACCATGACCAGTATAGGTTGTTCCTGGACCACAGTGCTGGTAAGCAGGTAAATGAAGTTCAAAGGGGAGTAAATCAATCTATTTATCAACGAGACCATGACCAGTATAGGTTGTTCCTGGACCACTGTACTGGTAAGCAGGTACATGAAGTTCAAAGGGGAGTAAATCAATCACTTTATCAACGAGACCATGACCAGTATAGGTTGTTCCTGGACCACTGTACTGGTAAGCAGGTAAATGAAGTTCAAAGGGGAGTAAATCAATCACTTTATCAACGAGACCATGACCAGTATAGGTTGCTCCTGGACCACTGTACTGGTAAGCAGGTACATGAAGTTCAAAGGGGAGTAAATCAATCTATTTATCAACGAGACCATGACCAGTATAGGTTGTTCCTGGACCACTGTACTGGTAAGCAGGTACATGAAGTTCAAAGGGGAGTAAATCAATCTATTTATCAACGAGACCATGACCAGTATAGGTTGTTCCTGGACCACTGTACTGGTAAGCAGGTAAATGAAGTTCAAAGGGGAGTAAATCAATCACTTTATCAACGAGACCATGACCAGTATAGGTTGTTCCTGGACTTCTGTACTGGTAAGCAGGTAAATGAAGTTCAAAGGGGAGTAAATCAATCACTTTATCAACGAGACCATGTCCAGTATAGGTTGTTCCTGGACCACAGTACTGGTAAGCAGGTAAATGAAGTTCAAAGGGGAGTAAATCACTCTATTTATCAACGAGACCATGACCAGTATAGGTTGTTCCTGGACCACTGTCCTGGTAAGCAGGTAAATGAAGTTCAAAGGGGAGTAAATCAAGCACTTTATCACCGAGACCATGACCAGTATAGGTTGTTCCTGGACCACTGTACTGGTAAGCAGGTAAATGAAGTTCAAAGGGGAGTAAATCCATCTATTTATCAACGAGACCATGACCAGTACAGGTTGTTCCTGGACCACTGTACTGGTAAGCAGGTAAATGAATTTCAAAGGGGAGTAAATCAATCACTTTATCAACGAGACCATGACCAGTATAAGTTGTTCCTGGACCACAGTACTGGTAGGCTGGTACATGAAGTTCAAAGGTGAGTAAATCAATCTATTTATCAACGAGACCATGACCAGTATAGGTTGTTCCTGGACCACTGTACTGGTAAGCAGGTACATGAAGTTCAAAGGGGAGTAAATCAATCACATTATCAACGAGACCATGACCAGTATAGGTTGTTCCTGGACCACTGTACTGGTAAGCAGCTAAATGAAGTTCAAAGGGGAGTAAATCAATCACTTTATCAACGAGACCATGACCAGTATAGGTTGTTCCTGGACCACAGTACTGGTAAGCAGGTACATGAAGTTCAAAGGGGAGTAAATCAATCTATTTATCAACGAGACCATGACCAGTATAGGTTGTTCCTGGACCACTGTACTGATAAGCAGGTAAATGAAGTTCAAAGGGGAGTAAATCAATCACTTTATCAACGAGACCATGACCAGTATAGGTTGTTCCTGGACCACAGTACTGGTAAGCAGGTACATGAAGTTCAAAGGGGAGTAAATCAATCTATTTATCAACGAGACCGTGACCAGTATAGGTTGTTCCTGGACCACTGTACTGGTAAGAGGTACATGAAGTTCAAAGGGGAGTAAATCAATCACTTTATCAACGAGTTCATGACCAGTATAGGTTGTTCCTGGACCACTGTACTGGTAAGCAGGTAAATGAAGTTCAAAGGGGAGTAAATCAATCACTTCATCAACGAGACCATGACCAGTATAGGTAGTTCCTGGACCACTGTACTGGTAAGCAGGTACATGAAGTTCAAAGGGGAGTAAATCAATCTATTTATCAACGAGACCATGACCAGTATAGGTTGTTCCTGGACCACTGTACTGGTAAGCAGGTACATGAAGTTCAAAGGGGAGTAAATCAATCTATTTATCAACGAGACCATGACCAGTATAGGTTGTTCCTGGACCACAGTACTGGTAAGCAGGTAAATGAAGTTGAAAGGGGAATAAATCAATCTATTTATCAACGAGACCATGACCAGTATAGGTTGTTCCTGGACCTCTGTACTGGTAAGCAGGTACATGAAGTTCAAAGGGGAGTAAATCAATCACTTTATCAACGAGACCATGACCAGTATAGGTTGTTCCTGGACCACAATACTGGTAAGCAGCTACATGAAGTTCAAAGGGGAGTAAATCAATCTATTTATCAACGAGACCATGACCAGTATAGGTTGTTCCTGGACCACTGTACTGGTAAGCAGGTACATGAAGTTCAAAGGGGAGTAAATCAATCACTTTATCAACGAGACCCATGACCAGTATAGGTTGTACCTGGACCACTGTACTGGTAAGCAGGTAAATGAAGTTCAAAGGGGAGTAAATCAATCACTTTATCAACGAGACCATGACCAGTATAGGTTGTTCCTGGACCACAGTACTGGTAAGCAGGTACATGAAGTTCAAAGGGGAGTAAATCAATCTATTTATCAACGAGACCATGACCAGTATAGGTTGTTCCTGGTCCACAGTACTGGTAAGCAGGTACATGAAGTTCAAAGGGGAGTAAATCTATCTATTTATCAACGAGACCATGACCAGTATAAGTTGTTCCTGGACCACAGTACTGGTAAGCAGGTACATGAATTTCAAAGGGGAGTAAATCAATCTATTTATCAACGAGACCATGACCAGTATAGGTTGTTCCTGGACCACTGTACTGGTAAGCAGGTACATGAAGTTCAAAGGGGAGTAAATCAATCTATTTATCAACGAGACCATGACCAGTATAGGTTTCTCCTGGACCACAGTACTGGTAAGCAGGTTCATGAAATTCAAAGGGGAGTAAATCAATCTATTTATCAATGAGACCATGACCAGTATAGGTTGTTCCTCGGCCACTGTACTGGTAAGCAGGTAAATGAAGTTCAAAGGGGAGTAAATCAATCACTTTATCAACGAGACCATGACCAGTATAGGTTGTTCCTGGACCACTGTACTGGTAAGCAGGTACATGAAGTTCAAAGGGGAGTAAATCAATCACTTTATCAACGAGACCATGACCAGTATAGGTTGTTCCTGGACCACAGTACTGGTAAGCACCTACATGAGGTTCAAAGGGGAGTAAATCAATCTATTTATCAACGAGACCATGACAGTATAGGTTGTTCCTGGACCACAGTACTGGTAAGCAGGTACATGAAGTTCAAAAGGGAGTAAATCAATCTATTTATCAACGAGACCATGACCAGTATAGGTTATTCCTGGACCAGAGTACTGGTAAGCAGGTACATGAAGTTCAAAGGGGAGTAAATCAATCTATTTATCAACGAGACCATGACCAATATAGGTTTTTCCTGGACCACAGTACTGGTAAGCAGGTACATGAAATTCAAAGGGGAGTAAATCAATCTATTTATCAACGAGACCATGACCAGTATAGGTTGTTCCTGGTCCACAGTACTGGTAAGCAGGTACATGAAGTTCAAAGGGGAGTAAATCAATCTATTTATCAACGAGACCATGACCAGTATAGGTTGTTCCTGGACCACAGTTCTGGTAAGCAGGTACATGAAGTTCAAAGGGGAGTAAATCAATCTATTTATCAACGAGACCATGACCAGTATAGGTTGTTCCTGGACCACAGTACTGGTAAGCAGGTAAATGAAGTTCAAAGGGGAGTAAATCAATCTATTTATCAACGAGACCATGACCAGTATAGGTTGTTCCTGGACCACAGTACTGGAAAGCAGGTACATGAAGTTCAAAGGGGAGTAAATCAATCTATTTATCAACGAGACCATGACCAGTATAGGTTGTTCCTGGACCACAGTACTGGTAAGCAGGTACATGAAGTTCAAAGGGGAGTAAATCAATCTATTTATCAACGAGACCATGACCAGTATAGGTTGTTCCTGGACCACAGTACTGGTAAGCAGGTACATGAAGTTCAAAGGGGAGTAAATCTATCTATTTATCAACGAGACCATGACCAGTATAGGTTGTTCCTGGACCACAGTACTGGTAAGCAGGTACATGAAGTTCAAAGGGGAGTAAATCAATCTATTTATCAACGAGACCATGACCAGTATAGGTTGTTCCTGGTCCACAGTACTGGTAACCAGGTACATGAAGTTCAAAGGGGAGTAAATCAATCTATTTATCAACGAGACCATGACCAGTATAGGTTGTTCCTGGACCACAGTACTGGTAAGCAGGTACATGAAGTTCAAAGGGGAGTAAATCAATCTATTTATCAACGAGACCATCACCAGTATAGGTTGTTCCTGGACCACAGTACTGGTAAGCAGGTAAATGAAGTTCAAAGGGGAGTAAATCAATCTATTTATCAACGAGACCATGACCAGTATAGGTTGTTCCTGGACCACAGTACTGGAAAGCAGGTACATGAAGTTCAAAGGGGAGTAAATCAATCTATTTATCAACGAGACCATGACCAGTATAGGTTGTTCCTGGACCACAGTACTGGTAAGCAGGTACATGAAGTTCAAAGGGGAGTAAATCAATCTATTTATCAACGAGACCATGAAGAGTATAGGTTGTTCCTGGACCACTGTACTGGTAAGCAGGTACATGAAGTTCAAAGGGGAGTAAATCAATCTATTTATCAACGAGACCATGACCAGTATAGGTTGTTCCTGGACCACAGTACTGGTAAGCAGGTACATGAAGTTCAAAGGGGAGTAAATCTATCTATTTATCAACGAGACCATGACCAGTATAGGTTGTTCCTGGACCACAGTACTGGTAAGCAGGTACATGAAGTTCAAAGGGGAGTAAATCAATCTATTTATCAACGAGACCATGACCAGTATAGGTTGTTCCTGGACCACTGTACTGGTAAGCAGGAAAATTAAGTTCAAAGCTGAGTAAATCAATCACTTTATCAACGAGACCATGACCAGTATAGGTTGTTCCTGGACCACAGTACTGGTAAGCAGGTACATGAAGTTCAAAGGGGAGTAAATCAATCTATTTATCAACGGGACCATGACCAGTATAGGTTGTTCCTGGACCACTGTACTGGTAAGCAGGTACATGAAGTTCAAAGGGGAGTAAATCAATCACTTTATCAACGAGACCATGACCAGTATAGGTTGTTCCTGGACCACTGTACTGGTAAGCAGGTAAATGAAGTTCAAAGGGGAATAAATCAATCACTTTATCAACGAGACCATGACCAGTATAGGTTGTTCCTGGACCACAGTACAGGTAAGCAGGTACATGAAGTTCAAACGGGAGTAAATCAATCTATTTATCAACGAGACCATGACCAGTATAGGTTGTTCCTGGACCACTGTACTGGTAAGCAGGTAAATGAAGTTCAAAGGGGAGTAAATCAATCACTTTATCAACGAGACCATGACCAGTATAGGTTGTTCCTGGACCACAGTACCGGTAAGCAGGTACATGAAGTTCAAAGGGGAGTAAATCAATCTATTTATCAACGAGACCATGACCAGTATAGGTTGTTCCTGGACCACAGTACTGGTAAGCAGGTACATGAAGTTCAAAGGGGAGTAAATCATTCTATTTATCAATGTGACCATGACCAGTATAGGTTGTTCCTGGACCACAGTACTGGTAAGCAGGTACATGAAGTTCAAATGGGAGTAAATCAATCTATTTATCAACGAGACCATGACCAGTATAGGTTGTTCCTGGACCACAGTGCTGGTAAGCAGGTAAATGAAGTTCAAAGGGGAGTAAATCAATCTATTTATCAACGAGACCATGACCAGTATAGGTTGTTCCTGGACCACTGTACTGGTAAACAGGTACATGAAGTTCAAAGGGGAGTAAATCAATCACTTTATCAACGAGACCATGACCAGTATAGGTTGTTCCTGGACCACTGTACTGGTAAGCAGGTAAATGAAGTTCAAAGGGGAGTAAATCAATCACTTTATCAACGAGACCATGACCAGTATAGGTTGCTCCTGGACCACTGTACTGGTAAGCAGGTACATGAAGTTCAAAGGGGAGTAAATCAATCTATTTATCAACGAGACCATGACCAGTATAGGTTGTTCCTGGACCACTGTACTGGTAAGCAGGTACATGAAGTTCAAAGGGGAGTAAATCAATCACTTTATCAACGAGACCCATGACCAGTATAGGTTGTACCTGGACCACTGTACTGGTAAGCAGGTAAATGAAGTTCAAAGCGGAGTAAATCAATCACTTTATCAACGAGACCATGACCAGTATAGGTTGTTCCTGGACCACTGTACTGGTAAGCAGGTAAATGAATTTCAAAGGGGAGTAAATCAATCACTTTATCAACGAGACCATGACCAGTATAGGTTGTTCCTGGACCACTGTACTGGTAAGCAGGTAAATGAAGTTCAAAGGGGAGTAAATCAATCACTTTATCAACGAGACCATGACCGGTATAGGTTGTTCCTGGACCACTGTACTGGTAAGCAGGTACATGAAGTTCAAAGGGGAGTAAATCAATCTATTTATCAACGAGACCATGACCAGTATAGGTTGTTCCTGGACCACTGTACTGGTAAGCAGGTAAATGAAGTTCAAAGGGGAGTAAATCAATCACTTTATCAACGAGACCATGACCAGTATAGGTTGTTCCTGGACTTCTGTACTGGTAAGCAGGTAAATGAAGTTCAAAGGGGAGTAAATCAATCACTTTATCAACGAGACCATGACCAGTATAGGTTGTTCCTGGACCACAGTACTGGTAAGCAGGTAAATGAAGTTCAAAGGGGAGTAAATCACTCTATTTATCAACGAGACCATGACCAGTATAGGTTGTTCCTGGACCACTGTCCTGGTAAGCAGGTAAATGAAGTTCAAAGGGGAGTAAATCAAGCACTTTATCACCGAGACCATGACCAGTATAGGTTGTTCCTGGACCACTGTACTGGTAAGCAGGTAAATGAAGTTCAAAGGGGAGTAAATCCATCTATTTATCAACGAGACCATGACCAGTACAGGTTGTTCCTGGACCACTGTACTGGTAAGCAGGTAAATGAATTTCAAAGGGGAGTAAATCAATCACTTTATCAACGAGACCATGACCAGTATAAGTTGTTCCTGGACCACAGTACTGGTAGGCTGGTACATGAAGTTCAAAGGGGAGTAAATCAATCTATTTATCAACGAGACCATGACCAGTATAGGTTGTTCCTGGACCACTGTACTGGTAAGCAGATACATGAAGTTCAAAGGGGAGTAAATCAATCACATTATCAACGAGACCATGACCAGTATAGGTTGTTCCTGGACCACTGTACTGGTAAGCAGCTAAATGAAGTTCAAAGGGGAGTAAATCAATCACTTTATCAACGAGACCATGACCAGTATAGGTTGTTCCTGGACCACAGTACTGGTAAGCAGGTACATGAAGTTCAAAGGGGAGTAAATCAATCTATTTATCAACGAGACCATGACCAGTATAGGTTGTTCCTGGACCACTGTACTGATAAGCAGGTAAATGAAGTTCAAAGGGGAGTAAATCAATCACTTTATCAACGAGACCATGACCAGTATAGGTTGTTCCTGGACCACAGTACTGGTAAGCAGGTACATGAAGTTCAAAGGGGAGTAAATCAATCTATTTATCAACGAGACCGTGACCAGTATAGGTTGTTCCTGGACCACTGTACTGGTAAGAGGTACATGAAGTTCAAAGGGGAGTAAATCAATCACTTTATCAACGAGTTCATGACCAGTATAGGTTGTTCCTGGACCACTGTACTGGTAAGCAGGTAAATGAAGTTCAAAGGGGAGTAAATCAATCACTTCATCAACGAGACCATGACCAGTATAGGTAGTTCCTGGACCACTGTACTGGTAAGCAGGTACATGAAGTTCAAAGGGGAGTAAATCAATCTATTTATCAACGAGACCATGACCAGTATAGGTTGTTCCTGGACCACTGTACTGGTAAGCAGGTACATGAAGTTCAAAGGGGAGTAAATCAATCTATTTATCAACGAGACCATGACCAGTATAGGTTGTTCCTGGACCACAGTACTGGTAAGCAGGTAAATGAAGTTGAAAGGGGAATAAATCAATCTATTTATCAACGAGACCATGACCAGTATAGGTTGTTCCTGGACCTCTGTACTGGTAAGCAGGTACATGAAGTTCAAAGGGGAGTAAATCAATCACTTTATCAACGAGACCATGACCAGTATAGGTTGTTCCTGGACCACAGTACTGGTAAGCAGCTACATGAGGTTCAAAGGGGAGTAAATCAATCTATTTATCAACGAGACCATGACAGTATAGGTTGTTCCTGGACCACAGTACTGGTAAGCAGGTACATGAAGTTCAAAGGGGAGTAAATCAATCTATTTATCAACGAGACCATGACCAGTATAGGTTATTCCTGGACCAGAGTACTGGTAAGCAGGTACATGAAGTTCAAAGGGGAGTAAATCAATCTATTTATCAACGAGACCATGACCAGTATAGGTTTTTCCTGGACCACAGTACTGGTAAGCAGGTACATGAAATTCAAAGGGGAGTAAATCAATCTATTTATCAACGAGACCAGGACCAGTATAGGTTGTTCCTGGGCCACTGTACTGGTAAGCAGGTAAATGAAGTTCAAAGGGGAGTAAATCAATCACTTTATCAACGAGACCATGACCAGTATAGGTTGTTCCTGGACCACTGTACTGGTAAGCAGGTAAATGAAGTTCAAAGGGGAGTAAATCAATCACTTTATCAACGAGACCATGACCAGTATAGGTTGTTCCTGGACCACTGTACTGGTAAGCAGGTACATGAAGTTCAAAGGGGAGTAAATCAATCTATTTATCAACGAGACCATGACCAGTATAGGTTGTTCCTGGACCACTGTACTGGTAAGCAGGTACATGAAGTTCAAAGGGGAGTAAATCAATCACTTTATCAACGAGACCCATGACCAGTATAGGTTGTACCTGGACCACTGTACTGGTAAGCAGGTAAATGAAGTTCAAAGGGGAGTAAATCAATCACTTTATCAACGAGACCATGACCAGTATAGGTTGTTCCTGGACCACAGTACTGGTAAGCAGGTACATGAAGTTCAAAGGGGAGTAAATCAATCTATTTATCAACGAGACCATGACCAGTATAGGTTGTTCCTGGTCCACAGTACTGGTAAGCAGGTACATGAAATTCAAAGGGGAGTAAATCAATCTATTTATCAACGAGACCATGACCAGTATAGGTTGTTCCTGGACCACAGTACTGGTAAGCAGGTACATGAAGTTCAAAGGGGAGTAAATCAATCTATTTATCAACGAGACCATGACCAGTATAGGTTGTTCCTGGACCACAGTACTGGTAAGCAGGTAAATGAAGTTCAAAGGGGAGTAAATCAATCTATTTATCAACGAGACCATGACCAGTATAGGTTGTTCCTGGACCACAGTACTGGAAAGCAGGTACATGAAGTTCAAAGGGGAGTAAATCAATCTATTTATCAACGAGACCATGACCAGTATAGGTTGTTCCTGGACCACAGTACTGGTAAGCAGGTACATGAAGTTCAAAGGGGAGTAAATCAGTCTATTTATCAACGAGACCATGACCAGTATAGGTTGTTCCTGGACCACAGTACTGGTAAGCAAGTACATGAAGTTCAAAGGGGAGTAAATCAATCTATTTATCAACGAGACCATGACCAGTATAGGTTGTTCCTGGACCACTGTACTGATAAGCAGGTAAATGAAGTTCAAAGGGGAGTAAATCAATCACTTTATCAACGAGACCATGACCAGTATAGGTTGTTCCTGGACCACAGTACTGGTAAGCAGGTACATGAAGTTCAAAGGGGAGTAAATCAATCTATTTATCAACGAGACCGTGACCAGTATAGGTTGTTCCTCGACCACTGTACTGGTAAGAGGTACATGAAGTTCAAAGGGGAGTAAATCAATCACTTTATCAACGAGACCATGACCAGTATAGGTTGTTCCTGGACCACTGTACTGGTAAGCAGGTAAATGAAGTTCAAAGGGGAGTAAATCAATCACTTCATCAACGAGACCATGACCAGTATAGGTAATTCCTGGACCACTGTACTGGTAAGCAGGTACATGAAGTTCAAAGGGGAGTAAATCAATCTATTTATCAACGAGACCATGACCAGTATAGGTTGTTCCTGGACCACTGTACTGGTAAGCAGGTACATGAAGTTCAAAGGGGAGTAAATCAATCACTTTATCAACGAGAACATGACCAGTATAGGTTGTTCCTGGACCACAGTACTGGTAAGCAGGTAAATGAAGTTGAAAGGGGAATAAATCAATCTATTTATCAACGAGACCATGACCAGTATAGGTTGTTCCTGGACCACTGTACTGGTAAGCAGGTACATGAAGTTCAAAGGGGAGTAAATCAATCACTTTATCAACGAGACCATGAACAGTATAGGTTGTTCCTGGACCACAGTACTGGTAAGCAGGTACATGAGTTTCAAAGGGGAGTAAATCAATCTATTTATCAACGAGACCATGACAGTATAGGTTGTTCCTGGACCACAGTACTGGTAAGCAGGTACATGAAGTTCAAAGGGGAGTAAATCAATCTATTTATCAACGAGACCATGACCAGTATAGGTTGTTCCTGGACCAGAGTACTGGTAAGCAGGTACATGAAGTTCAAAGGGGAGTAAATCAATCACTTTATCAACGAGACCATGACCAGTATAGGTTGTTCCTGGACCACTGTACTGGTAAGCAGGTAAATGAAGTTCAAAGGGGAGTAAATCAATCACTTTATCAACGAGACCATGACCAGTATAGGTTGTTCCTGGACCACAGTACTGGTAAGCAGGTACATGAAGTTCAAAGGGGAGTAAATCAATCTATTTATCAACGAGACCATGACCAGTATAGGTTGTTCCTGGTCCACAGTACTGGTAAGCAGGTACATGAAATTCAAAGGGGAGTAAATCAATCTATTTATCAACGAGACCATGACCAGTATAGGTTGTTCCTGGACCACAGTACTGGTAAGCAGGTACATGAAGTTCAAAGGGGAGTAAATCAATCACTTTATCAACGAGACCATGACCAGTATAGGTTGTTCCTGGACCACTGTACTGGTAAGCAGGTAAATGAAGTTCAAAGGGGAGTAAATCAATCACTTTATCAACGAGACCATGACCAGTATAGGTTGTTCCTGGACCACAGTACTGGTAAGCAGGTACATGAAGTTCAAAGGGGAGTAAATCAATCTATTTATCAACGAGACCATGACCAGTATAGGTTGTTCCTGGACCAGAGTACTGGTAAGCAGGTACATGAAGTTCAAAGGGGAGTAAATCAATCACTTTATCAACGAGACCATGACCAGTATAGGTTGTTCCTGGACCACTGTACTGGTAAGCAGGTAAATGAAGTTCAAAGGGGAGTAAATCAATCACTTTATCAACGAGACCATGACCAGTATAGGTTGTTCCTGGACCACAGTACTGGTAAGCAGGTACATGAAGTTCAAAGGGGAGTAAATCAATCTATTTATCAACGAGACCATGACCAGTATAGGTTGTTCCTGGTCCACAGTACTGGTAAGCAGGTACATGAAATTCAAAGGGGAGTAAATCAATCTATTTATCAACGAGACCATGACCAGTATAGGTTGTTCCTGGACCACAGTACTGGTAAGCAGGTACATGAAGTTCAAAGGGGAGTAAATCAATCTATTTATCAACGAGACCATGACCAGTATAGGTTGTTCCTGGACCACAGTACTGGTAAGCAGGTAAATGAAGTTCAAAGGGGAGTAAATCAATCTATTTATCAACGAGACCATGACCAGTATAGGTTGTTCCTGGACCACAGTACTGGAAAGCAGGTACATGAAGTTCAAAGGGGAGTAAATCAATCTATTTATCAACGAGACCATGACCAGTATAGGTTGTTCCTGGACCACAGTACTGGTAAGCAGGTACATGAAGTTCAAAGGGGAGTAAATCAGTCTATTTATCAACGAGACCATGACCAGTATAGGTTGTTCCTGGACCACAGTACTGGTAAGCAGGTACATGAAGTTCAAAGGGGAGTAAATCAATCTATTTATCAACGAGACCATGACCAGTATAGGTTGTTCCTGGACCACTGTACTGATAAGCAGGTAAATGAAGTTCAAAGGGGAGTAAATCAATCACTTTATCAACGAGACCATGACCAGTATAGGTTGTTCCTGGACCACAGTACTGGTAAGCAGGTACATGAAGTTCAAAGGGGAGTAAATCAATCTATTTATCAACGAGACCGTGACCAGTATAGGTTGTTCCTCGACCACTGTACTGGTAAGAGGTACATGAAGTTCAAAGGGGAGTAAATCAATCACTTTATCAACGAGACCATGACCAGTATAGGTTGTTCCTGGACCACTGTACTGGTAAGCAGGTAAATGAAGTTCAAAGGGGAGTAAATCAATCACTTCATCAACGAGACCATGACCAGTATAGGTAGTTCCTGGACCACTGTACTGGTAAGCAGGTACATGAAGTTCAAAGGGGAGTAAATCAATCTATTTATCAACGAGACCATGACCAGTATAGGTTGTTCCTGGACCACTGTACTGGTAAGCAGGTACATGAAGTTCAAAGGGGAGTAAATCAATCACTTTATCAACGAGACCATGACCAGTATAGGTTGTTCCTGGACCACAGTACTGGTAAGCAGGTAAATGAAGTTGAAAGGGGAATAAATCAATCTATTTATCAACGAGACCATGACCAGTATAGGTTGTTCCTGGACCACTGTACTGGTAAGCAGGTACATGAAGTTCAAAGGGGAGTAAATCAATCACTTTATCAACGAGACCATGAACAGTATAGGTTGTTCCTGGACCACAGTACTGGTAAGCAGGTACATGAGTTTCAAAGGGGAGTAAATCAATCTATTTATCAACGAGACCATGACAGTATAGGTTGTTCCTGGACCACAGTACTGGTAAGCAGGTACATGAAGTTCAAAGGGGAGTAAATCAATCTATTTATCAACGAGACCATGACCAGTATAGGTTGTTCCTGGACCAGAGTACTGGTAAGCAGGTACATGAAGTTCAAAGGGGAGTAAATCAATCTATTTATCAACGAGACCATGACCAGTATAGGTTTTTCCTGGACCACAGTACTGGTAAGCAGGTACATGAAATTCAAAGGGGAGTAAATCAATCTATTTATCAACGAGACCATGACCAGTAATGGTTGTTCCTGGGCCACTGTACTGGTAAGCAGGTAAATGAAGTTCAAAGGGGAGTAAATCAATCACTTTATCAACGAGACCATGACCAGTATAGGTTGTTCCTGGACCACTGTACTGGTAAGCAGGTAAATGAAGTTCAAAGGGGAGTAAATCAATCACTTTATCAACGAGACCATGACCAGTATAGGTTGTTCCTGGACCACTGTACTGGTAAGCAGGTACATGAAGTTCAAAGGGGAGTAAATCAATCTATTTATCAACGAAACCATGACCAGTATAGGTTGTTCCTGGACCACTGTACTGGTAAGCAGGTACATGAAGTTCAAAGGGGAGTAAATCAATCACTTTATCAACGAGACCCATGACCAGTATAGGTTGTACCTGGACCACTGTACTGGTAAGCAGGTAAATGAAGTTCAAAGGGGAGTAAATCAATCACTTTATCAACGAGACCATGACCAGTATAGGTTGTTCCTGGACCACAGTACTGGTAAGCAGGTACATGAAGTTCAAAGGGGAGTAAATCAATCTATTTAACAACGAGACCATGACCAGTATAGGTTGTTACTGGTCCACAGTACTGGTAAGCAGGTACATGAAGTTCAAAGGGGAGTAAATCAATCACTTTATCAACGAGACCCATGACCAGCATAGGTTGTACCTGGACCACTGTACTGGTAAGCAGGTACATGAAGTTCAAAGGGGAGTAAATCAATCTATTTATCAACGAGACCATGACCAGTATAGGTTGTTCCTGGACCACAGTACTGGTAAGCAGGTAAATGATGTTCAAAGGGGAGTAAATCAATCTATTTATCAACGAGACCATGACCAGTATAGGTTGTTCCTGGACCACAGTACTGGAAAGCAGGTACATGAAGTTCAAAGGGGAGTAAATCAATCTATTTATCAACAAGACCATGACCAGTATAGGTTTTTCCTGGACCACAGTACTGGTAAGCAGGTACATGAAGTTCAAAGGGGAGTAAATCAATCTATTTATCAACGAGACCATGACCAGTAGAGGTTGTTCCTGGACCACAGTACTGGTAAGCAGGTACATGAAGTTCAAAGGGGAGTAAATCTATCTATTTATCAACGAGACCATGACCAGTATAGGTTGTTCCTGGACCACAGTACTGGTAAGCAGGTACATGAAGTTCAAAGGGGAGTAAATCAATCTATTTATCAACGAGACCATGACCAGTATAGGTTGTTCCTGGACCACTGTACTGGTAAGCAGGTAAATGAAGTTCAAAGCTGAGTAAATCAATCACTTTATCAACGAGACCATGACCAGTATAGGTTGTTCCTGGAACACAGTACTGGTAAGCAAGTAAATGAAGTTCAAAGGGGAGTAAATCAATCACTTTATCAATGAGACCATGACCAGTATAGGTTGTTCCTGGACCATTGTACTGGTAAGCAGGTAAATGAAGTTGAAAGGGGAGTAAATCAATCACTTTATCAACGAGACCATGACAAGTATAGGTTGTTCCTGGACCACAGTACTGGTAAGCAGGTACATGAAGTTCAAAGGGGAGTAAATCTATCTATTTATCAACGAGACCATGACCAGTATAGGTTGTTCCTGGACCACAGTACTGGTAAGCAGGTACATGAAGTTCAAAGGGGAGTAAATCAATCTATTTATCAACGAGACCATGACCAGTATAGGTTGTTCCTGGACCACTGTACTGGTAAGCAGGTACATGAAGTTCAAAGGGGAGTAAATCAATCACTTTATCAACGAGACCATGACCAGTATAGGTTGTTCCTGGACCACAGTACTGGTAAGCAGGTACATGAGGTTCAAAGGGGAGTAAATCAATATATTTATCAACGAGACCATGACCAGTATAGGTTGTTCCTGGACCACAGTACTGGTAAGCAGGTACATGAAGTTCAAAGGGGAGTAAATCAATCTATTTATCAACGAGACCATGACCAGTATAGGTTGTTCCTGGACCACAGTACTGGTAAGCAGGTACATGAAGTTCAAAGGGGAGTAAATCAATCTATTTATCAACGAGACCGTGACCAGTATAGGTTGTTCCTGGACCACTGTACTGGTAAGAGGTACATGAAGTTCAAAGGGGAGTAAATCAATCACTTTATCAACGAGTTCATGACCAGTATAGGTTGTTCCTGGACCACTGTACTGGTAAGCAGGTAAATGAAGTTCAAAGGGGAGTAAATCAATCACTTCATCAACGAGACCATGACCAGTATAGGTAGTTCCTGGACCACTGTACTGGTAAGCAGGTACATGAAGTTCAAAGGGGAGTAAATCAATCTATTTATCAACGAGACCATGACCAGTATAGGTTGTTCCTGGACCACTGTACTGGTAAGCAGGTACATGAAGTTCAAAGGGGAGTAAATCAATCTATTTATCAACGAGACCATGACCAGTATAGTTTGTTCCTGGACCACAGTACTGGTAAGCAGGTAAATGAAGTTGAAAGGGGAATAAATCAATCTATTTATCAACGAGACCATGACCAGTATAGGTTGTTCCTGGACCTCTGTACTGGTAAGCAGGTACATGAAGTTCAAAGGGGAGTAAATCAATCACTTTATCAACGAGACCATGACCAGTATAGGTTGTTCCTGGACCACAGTACTGGTAAGCAGCTACATGAGGTTCAAAGGGGAGTAAATCAATCTATTTATCAACGAGACCATGACAGTATAGGTTGTTCCTGGACCACAGTACTGGTAAGCAGGTACATGAAGTTCAAAGGGGAGTAAATCAATCTATTTATCAACGAGACCATGACCAGTATAGGTTATTCCTGGACCAGAGTACTGGTAAGCAGGTACATGAAGTTCAAAGGGGAGTAAATCAATCTATTTATCAACGAGACCATGACCAGTATAGGTTTTTCCTGGACCACAGTACTGGTAAGCAGGTACATGAAATTCAAAGGGGAGTAAATCAATCTATTTTTCAACGAGACCATGACCAGTATAGGTTGTTCCTGGGCCACTGTACTGGTAAGCAGGTAAATGAAGTTCAAAGGGGAGTAAATCAATCACTTTATCAACGAGACCATGACCAGTATAGGTTGTTCCTGGACCACTGTACTGGTAAGCAGGTAAATGAAGTTCAAAGGGGAGTAAATCAATCACTTTATCAACGAGACCATGACCAGTATAGGTTGTTCCTGGACCACTGTACTGGTAAGCAGGTACATGAAGTTCAAAGGGGAGTAAATCAATCTATTTATCAACGAGACCATGACCAGTATAGGTTGTTCCTGGACCACTGTACTGGTAAGCAGGTACATGAAGTTCAAAGGGGAGTAAATCAATCACTTTATCAACGAGACCCATGACCAGTATAGGTTGTACCTGGACCACTGTACTGGTAAGCAGGTAAATGAAGTTCAAAGGGGAGTAAATCAATCACTTTATCAACGAGACCATGACCAGTATAGGTTGTTCCTGGACCACAGTACTGGTAAGCAGGTACATGAAGTTCAAAGGGGAGTAAATCAATCTATTTATCAACGAGACCATGACCAGTATAGGTTGTTCCTGGTCCACAGTACTGGTAAGCAGGTACATGAAGTTCAAAGGGGAGTAAATCAATCTATTTATCAACGAGACCATGACCAGTATAGGTTGTTCCTGGACCACAGTACTGGTAAGCAGGTACATGAAGTTCAAACGGGAGTAAATCAATCTATTTATCAACGAGACCATGACCAGTATAGGTTGTTCCTGGACCACAGTACTGGTAAGCAGGTAAATGAAGTTCAAAGGGGAGTAAATCAATCTATTTATCAACGAGACCATGACCAGTATAGGTTGTTCCTGGACCACAGTACTGGAAAGCAGGTACATGAAGTTCAAAGGGGAGTAAATCAATCTATTTATCAACGAGACCATGACCAGTATAGGTTGTTCCTGGACCACAGTACTGGTAAGCAGGTACATGAAGTTCAAAGGGGAGTAAATCAATCTATTTATCAACGAGACCATGACCAGTATAGGTTGTTCCTGGACCACAGTACTGGTAAGCAGGTACATGAAGTTCAAAGGGGAGTAAATCAATCTATTTATCAACGAGACCATGACCAGTATAGGTTGTTCCTGGACCACAGTACTGATAAGCAGGTAAATGAAGTTCAAAGGGGAGTAAATCAATCACTTTATCAACGAGACCATGACCAGTATAGGTTGTTCCTGGACCACAGTACTGGTAAGCAGGTACATGAAGTTCAAAGGGGAGTAAATCAATCTATTTATCAACGAGACCGTGACCAGTATAGGTTGTTCCTGGACCACTGTACTGGTAAGCAGGTAAATGAAGTTCAAAGGGGAGTAAATCAATCACTTTATCAACGAGACCATGACCAGTATAGGTTGTTCCTGGACCACTGTACTGGTAAGCAGGTAAATGAAGTTCAAAGGGGAGTAAATCAATCACTTCATCAACGAGACCATGACCAGTATAGGTAGTTCCTGGACCACTGTACTGGTAAGCAGGTACATGAAGTTCAAAGGGGAGTAAATCAATCTATTTATCAACGAGACCATGACCAGTATAGGTTGTTCCTGGACCACTGTACTGGTAAGCAGGTACATGAAGTTCAAAGGGGAGTAAATCAATCACTTTATCAACGAGACCATGACCAGTATAGGTTGTTCCTGGACCACAGTACTGGTAAGCAGGTAAATGAAGTTGAAAGGGGAATAAATCAATCTATTTATCAACGAGACCATGACCAGTATAGGTTGTTCCTGGACCACTGTACTGGTAAGCAGGTACATGAAGTTCAAAGGGGAGTAAATCAATCACTTTATCAACGAGACCATGAACAGTATAGGTTGTTCCTGGACCACAGTACTGGTAAGCAGGTACATGAGTTTCAAAGGGGAGTAAATCAATCTATTTATCAACGAGACCATGACAGTATAGGTTGTTCCTGGACCACAGTACTGGTAAGCAGGTACATGAAGTTCAAAGGGGAGTAAATCAATCTATTTATCAACGAGACCATGACCAGTATAGGTTGTTCCTGGACCAGAGTACTGGTAAGCAGGTACATGAAGTTCAAAGGGGAGTAAATCAATCTATTTATCAACGAGACCATGACCAGTATAGGTTTTTCCTGGACCACAGTACTGGTAAGCAGGTACATGAAATTCAAAGGGGAGTAAATCAATCTATTTATCAACGAGACCATGACCAGTAATGGTTGTTCCTGGGCCACTGTACTGGTAAGCAGGTAAATGAAGTTCAAAGGGGAGTAAATCAATCACTTTATCAACGAGACCATGACCAGTATAGGTTGTTCCTGGACCACTGTACTGGTAAGCAGGTAAATGAAGTTCAAAGGGGAGTAAATCAATCACTTTATCAACGAGACCATGACCAGTATAGGTTGTTCCTGGACCACTGTACTGGTAAGCAGGTACATGAAGTTCAAAGGGGAGTAATTCAATCTATTTATCAACGAAACCATGACCAGTATAGGTTGTTCCTGGACCACTGTACTGGTAAGCAGGTACATGAAGTTCAAAGGGGAGTAAATCAATCACTTTATCAACGAGACCCATGACCAGTATAGGTTGTACCTGGACCACTGTACTGGTAAGCAGGTAAATGAAGTTCAAAGGGGAGTAAATCAATCACTTTATCAACGAGACCATGACCAGTATAGGTTGTTCCTGGACCACAGTACTGGTAAGCAGGTACATGAAGTTCAAAGGGGAGTAAATCAATCTATTTAACAACGAGACCATGACCAGTATAGGTTGTTACTGGTCCACAGTACTGGTAAGCAGGTACATGAAGTTCAAAGGGGAGTAAATCAATCTATTTATCAACAAGACCATGACCAGTATAGGTTGTTCCTGGACCACAGTACTGGTAAGCAGGTACATGAAGTTCAAAGGGGAGTAAATCAATCTATTTATCAACGAGACCATGACCAGTATAGGTTGTTCCTGGACCACAGTACTGGTAAGCAGGTAAATGATGTTCAAAGGGGAGTAAATCAATCTATTTATCAACGAGACCATGACCAGTATAGGTTGTTCCTGGACCACAGTACTGGAAAGCAGGTACATGAAGTTCAAAGGGGAGTAAATCAATCTATTTATCAACGAGACCATGACCAGTATAGGTTTTTCCTGGACCACAGTACTGGTAAGCAGGTACATGAAGTTCAAAGGGGAGTAAATCAATCTATTTATCAACGAGACCATGACCAGTAGAGGTTGTTCCTGGACCACAGTACTGGTAAGCAGGTACATGAAGTTCAAAGGGGAGTAAATCTATCTATTTATCAACGAGACCATGACCAGTATAGGTTGTTCCTGGACCACAGTACTGGTAAGCAGGTACATGAAGTTCAAAGGGGAGTAAATCAATCTATTTATCAACGAGACCATGACCAGTATAGGTTGTTCCTGGACCACTGTACTGGTAAGCAGGTAAATGAAGTTCAAAGCTGAGTAAATCAATCACTTTATCAACGAGACCATGACCAGTATAGGTTGTTCCTGGAACACAGTACTGGTAAGCAAGTAAATGAAGTTCAAAGGGGAGTAAATCAATCACTTTATCAATGAGACCATGACCAGTATAGGTTGTTCCTGGACCATTGTACTGGTAAGCAGGTAAATGAAGTTGAAAGGGGAGTAAATCAATCACTTTATCAACGAGACCATGACAAGTATAGGTTGTTCCTGGACCACAGTACTGGTAAGCAGGTACATGAAGTTCAAAGGGGAGTAAATCTATCTATTTAACAACGAGACCATGACCAGTATAGGATGTTCCTGGACCACAGTACTGGTAAGCAGGTCCATGAAGTTCAAAGGGGAGTAAATCAATCTATTTATCAACGAGACCATGACCAGTATAGGTTGTTCCTGGACCACTGTACTGGTAAGCAGGTACATGAAGTTCAAAGGGGAGTAAATCAATCACTTTATCAACGAGACCATGACCAGTATAGGTTGTTCCTGGACCACAGTACTGGTAAGCAGGTACATGAGGTTCAAAGGGGAGTAAATCAATCTATTTATCAACGAGACCATGACCAGTATAGGTTGTTCCTGGACCACAGTACTGGTAAGCAGGTACATGAAGTTCAAAGGGGAGTAAATCAATCTATTTATCAACGAGACCATGACCAGTATAGGTTGTTCCTGGACCACAGTACTGGTAAGCAGGTACATGAAGTTCAAAGGGGAGTAAATCAATCTATTTATCAACGAGACCATGACCAGTATAGGTTTCTCCTGGACCACAGTACTGGTAAGCAGGTACATGAAATTCAAAGG
This sequence comes from Meconema thalassinum, assembly GCA_946902985.2. Lineage (NCBI taxonomy): Eukaryota > Metazoa > Arthropoda > Insecta > Orthoptera > Tettigoniidae > Meconema > Meconema thalassinum. Next base: position 533,486,159 of record OX336393.1, on the reverse strand, counting down.
GGAGTAAATCAATCTATTTATCAACGAGACCATGACCAGTATAGGTTGTTCCTGGGCCACTGTACTGGTAAGCAGGTAAATGAAGTTCAAAGGGGAGTAAATCAATCACTTTATCAACGAGACCATGACCAGTATAGGTTGTTCCTGGACCACTGTACTGGTAAGCAGGTAAATGAAGTTCAAAGGGGAGTAAATCAATCACTTTATCAACGAGACCATGACCAGTATAGGTTGTTCCTGGACCACTGTACTGGTAAGCAGGTACATGAAGTTCAAAGGGGAGTAAATCAATCTATTTATCAACGAGACCATGACCAGTATAGGTTGTTCCTGGACCACTGTACTGGTAAGCAGGTACATGAAGTTCAAAGGGGAGTAAATCAATCACTTTATCAACGAGACCCATGACCAGTATAGGTTGTACCTGGACCACTGTACTGGTAAGCAGGTAAATGAAGTTCAAAGGGGAGTAAATCAATCACCTTATCAACGAGACCATGACCAGTATAGGTTGTTCCTGGACCACAGTACTGGTAAGCAGGTACATGAAGTTCAAAGGGGAGTAAATCAATCTATTTATCAACGAGACCATGACCAGTATAGGTTGTTCCTGGTCCACAGTACTGGTAAGCAGGTACATGAAGTTCAAAGGGGAGTAAATCAATCTATTTATCAACGAGACCATGACCAGTATAGGTTGTTCCTGGACCACAGTACTGGTAAGCAGGTACATGAAGTTCAAAGGGGAGTAAATCAATCTATTTATCAACGAGACCATGACCAGTATAGGTTGTTCCTGGACCACAGTACTGGTGAGCAGGTAAATGAAGTTCAAAGAGGAGTAAATCAATCTATTTATCAACGAGACCATGACCAGTATAGGTTGTTCCTGGACCACAGTACTGGAAAGCAGGTACATGAAGTTCAAAGGGGAGTAAATCAATCTATTTATCAACGAGACCATGACCAGTATAGGTTGTTCCTGGACCACAGTACTGGTAAGCAGGTACATGAAGTTCAAAGGGGAGTAAATCAATCTATTTATCAACGAGACCATGACCAGTATAGGTTGTTCCTGGACCACAGTACTGGTAAGCAGGTACATGAAGTTCAAAGGGGAGTAAATCTATCTATTTATCAACGAGACCATGACCAGTATAGGTTGTTCCTGGACCACAGTACTGGTAAGCAGGTACATGAAGTTCAAAGGGGAGTAAATCAATCTATTTATCAACGAGACCATGACCAGTATAGGTTGTTCCTGGACCACTGTACTGGTAAGCAGGTAAATGAAGTTCAAAGCTGAGTAAATCAATCACTTTATCAACGAGACCATGACCAGTATAGGTTGTTCCTGGACCACAGTACTGGTAAGCAGGTAAATGAAGTTCAAAGGGGAGTAAATCAATCACTTTATCAATGAGACCATGACCAGTATAGGTTGTTCCTGGACCATTGTACTGGTAAGAAGGTAAATGAAGTTCAAAGGGGAGTAAATCAATCACTTTATCAACGAGACCATGACCAGTATAGGTTGTTCCTGGACCACTGTACTGGTAAGCAGGTACATGAAGTTCAAAGGGGAGTTAATCAATCTATTTATCAACGAGACCATGACCAGTATAGGTTTGTTCCTGGACCACTGTACTGGTAAGCAGGTAAATGAAGTTCAAAGGGGAGTAAATCAATCACTTTATCAACGAGACCATGACCAGTATAGGTTGTTCCTGGACTACTGTACTGGTAAGCAGGTAAATGAAGTTCAAAGGGGAGTAAATCAATCACTTTATCAACGAGACCATGACCAGTATAGGTTGTTCCTGGACCACAGTACTGGTAAGCAGGTACATGAAGTTCAAAGGGGAGTAAATCAATCTATTTATCAACGGGACCATGACCAGTATAGGTTGTTCCTGGACCACTGTACTGGTAAGCAGGTACATGAAGTTCAAAGGGGAGTAAATCAATCACTTTATCAACGAGACCATGACCAGTATAGGTTGTTCCTGGACCACTGTACTGGTAAGCAGGTAAATGAAGTTCAAAACTGAGTAAATCAATCACTTTATCAACGAGACCATGACCAGTATAGGTTGTTCCTGGACCACAGTACTGGTAAGCAGGTAAATGAAGTTCAAAGGGGAGTAAATCAATCACTTTATCAATGAGACCATGACCAGTATAGGTTGTTCCTGGACCATTGTACTGGTAAGCAGGTAAATGAAGTTCAAAGGGGAGTAAATCAATCACTTTATCAACGAGACTATGACCAGTATAGGTTGTTCCTGGACCACTGTACTGGTAAGCAGGTACATGAAGTTCAAAGGGGAGTTAATCAATCTATTTATCAACGAGACCATGACCAGTATAGGTTTGTTCCTGGACCACTGTACTGGTAAGCAGGTAAATGAAGTTCAAAGGGGAGTAAATCAATCACTTTATCAACGAGACCATGACCAGTATAGGTTGTTCCTGGACTACTGTACTGGTAAGCAGGTAAATGAAGTTCAAAGGGGAGTAAATCAATCACTTTATCAACGAGACCATGACCAGTATAGGTTGTTCCTGGACCACAGTACTGGTAAGCAGGTACATGAAGTTCAAAGGGGAGTAATTCAATCTATTTATCAACGAGACCATGACCAGTATAGGTTGTTCCTGGACCACAGTACTGGTAAGCAGGTACATGAAGTTCAAAGGGGAGTAAATCAATCTATTTATCAACGAGACCATGACCAGTATAGGTTGTTCCTGGACCACAGTACTTGTAAGCAGGTACATGAAGTTCAAAGGGGAGTAAATCAATCTTTTTATCAACGAGACCATGACCAGTATAGGTTGTTCGTGGACCACAGTACTGGTAAGCAGGTACATGAAGTTCAAAGGGGAGTAAATCAATCTATTTATCAACGAGACCATGACCAGTATAGGTTGTTCCTGGACCACTGTACTGGTAAGCAGGTAAATGAAGTTCAAAGCTGAGTAAATCAATCACTTTATCAACGAGACCATGACCAGTATAGGTTGTTCCTGGACCACAGTACTGGTAAGCAGGTAAATGAAGTTCAAAGGGGAGTAAATCAATCACTTTATCAATGAGACCATGACCAGTATAGGTTGTTCCTGGACCATTGTACTGGTAAGCAGGTAAATGAAGTTCAAAGGGGAGTAAATCAATCACTTTATCAACGAGACCATGACCAGTATAGGTTGTTCCTGGACCACTGTACTGGTAAGCAGGTACATGAAGTTCAAAGGGGAGTTAATCAATCTATTTATCAACGAGACCATGACCAGTATAGGTTTGTTCCTGGACCACTGTACTGGTAAGCAGGTAAATGAAGTTCAAAGGGGAGTAAATCAATCACTTTATCAACGAGACCATGACCAGTATAGGTTGTTCCTGGACTACTGTACTGGTAAGCAGGTAAATGAAGTTCAAAGGGGAGTAAATCAATCACTTTATCAACGAGACCATGACCAGTATAGGTTGTTCCTGGACCACAGTACTGGTAAGCAGGTACATGAAGTTCAAAGGGGAGCAAATCATTCTATTTATCAGCGGGACCATGACCAGTATAGGTTGTTCCTGGACCACTGTACTGGTAAGCAGGTACATGAAGTTCAAAGGGGAGTAAATCAATCACTTTATCAATGAGACCATGACCAGTATAGGTTGTTCCTGGACCACTGTACTGGTAAGCAGGTAAATGAAGTTCAAAGGGGAATAAATCAATCACTTTATCAACGAGACCATGACCAGTATAGGTTGTTCCTGGACCACAGTACTGGTAAGCAGGTACATGAAGTTCAAAGGGGAGTAAATCATTCTATTTATCAATGGGACCATGACCAGTATAGGTTGTTCCTGGACCACTGTACTGGTAAGCAGGTACATGAAGTTCAAAGGGGAGTAAATCAATCACTTTATCAACGAGACCATGACCAGTATAGGTTGTTCCTGGACCACTGTACTGGTAAGCAGGTAAATGAAGTTCAAAGGGGAATAAATCAATCACTTTATCAACGAGACCATGACCAGTATAGGTTGTTCCTGGACCACAGTACTGGTAAGCAGGTACATGAAGTTCAAAGGGGAGTAAATCAATCTATTTATCAACGAGACCATGACCAGTATAGGTTGTTCCTGGACCACTGTACTGGTAAGCAGGTAAATGAAGTTCAAAGGGGAGTAAATCAATCACTTTATCAACGAGACCATGACCAGTATAGGTTGTTCCTGGACCACAGTACCGGTAAGCAGGTACATGAATTTCAAAGGGGAGTAAATCAATCTATTTATCAACGAGACCATGACCAGTATAGGTTGTTCCTGGACCACAGTACTGGTAAGCAGGTACATGAAGTTCAAAGGGGAGTAAATCATTCTATTTATCAATGTGACCATGACCAGTATAGGTTGTTCCTGGACCACAGTACTGGTAAGCAGGTACATGAAGTTCAAATGGGAGTAAATCAATCTATTTATCAACGAGACCATGACCAGTATAGGTTGTTCCTGGACGACAGTGCTGGTAAGCAGGTAAATGAAGTTCAAAGGGGAGTAAATCAATCTATTTATCAACTAGACCATGACCAGTATAGGTTGTTCCTGGACCACTGTACTGGTAAGCAGGTACATGAAGTTCAAAGGGGAGTAAATCAATCACTTTATCAACGAGACCATGACCAGTATAGGTTGTTCCTGGACCACTGTACTGGTAAGCAGGTAAATGAAGTTCAAAGCTGAGTAAATCAATCACTGTATCAACGAGACCATGACCAGTATAGGTTGTTCCTGGACCACAGTACTGGTAAGCAGGTAAATGAAGTTCAAAGGGGAGTAAATCAATCACTTTATCAATGAGACCATGACCAGTATAGGTTGTTCCTGGACCATTGTACTGGTAAGCAGGTAAATGAAGTTCAAAGGGGAGTAAATCAATCACTTTATCAACGAGACCATGACCAGTATAGGTTGTTCCTGGACCACTGTACTGGTAAGCAGGTACATGAAGTTCAAAGGGGAGTTAATCAATCTATTTATCAACGAGACCATGACCAGTATAGGTTTGTTCCTGGACCACTGTACTGGTAAGCAGGTAAATGAAGTTCAAAGGGGAGTAAATCAATCACTTTATCAACGAGACCATGACCAGTATAGGTTGTTCCTGGACTACTGTACTGGTAAGCAGGTAAATGAAGTTCAAAGGGGAGTAAATCAATCACTTTATCAACGAGACCATGACCAGTATAGGTTGTTCCTGGACCACAGTACTGGTAAGCAGGTACATGAAGTTCAAAGGGGAGTAAATCAATCTATTTATCAACGAGACCATGACCAGTATAGGTTGTTCCTGGACCACAGTACTGGTAAGCAGGTACATGAAGTTCAAAGGGGAGTAAATCAATCTATTTATCAACGAGACCATGACCAGTATAGGTTGTTCCTGGACCACAGTACTTGTAAGCAGGTACATGAAGTTCAAAGGGGAGTAAATCTATCTATTTATCAACGAGACCATGACCAGTATAGGTTGTTCCTGGACCACAGTACTGGTAAGCAGGTACATGAAGTTCAAAGGGGAGTAAATCAATCTATTTATCAACGAGACCATGACCAGTATAGGTTGTTCCTGGACCACTGTACTGGTAAGCAGGTAAATGAAGTTCAAAGCTGAGTAAATCAATCACTTTATCAACGAGACCATGACCAGTATAGGTTGTTCCTGGACCACAGTACTGGTAAGCAGGTAAATGAAGTTCAAAGGGGAGTAAATCAATCACTTTATCAATGAGACCATGACCAGTATAGGTTGTTCCTGGACCATTGTACTGGTAAGCAGGTAAATGAAGTTCAAAGGGGAGTAAATCAATCACTTTATCAACGAGACCATGACCAGTATAGGTTGTTCCTGGACCACTGTACTGGTAAGCAGGTACATGAAGTTCAAAGGGGAGTTAATCAATCTATTTATCAACGAGACCATGACCAGTATAGGTTTGTTCCTGGACCACTGTACTGGTAAGCAGGTAAATGAAGTTCAAAGGGGAGTAAATCAATCACTTTATCAACGAGACCATGACCAGTATAGGTTGTTCCTGGACTACTGTACTGGTAAGCAGGTAAATGAAGTTCAAAGGGGAGTAAATCAATCACTTTATCAACGAGACCATGACCAGTATAGGTTGTTCCTGGACCACAGTACTGGTAAGCAGGTACATGAAGTTCAAAGGGGAGTAAATCATTCTATTTATCAACGGGACCATGACCAGTATAGGTTGTTCCTGGACCACTGTACTGGTAAGCAGGTACATGAAGTTCAAAGGGGAGTAAATCAATCACTTTATCAACGAGACCATGACCAGTATAGGTTGTTCCTGGACCACTGTACTGGTAAGCAGGTAAATGAAGTTCAAAGGGGAATAAATCAATCACTTTATCAACGAGACCATGACCAGTATAGGTTGTTCCTGGACCACAGTACTGGTAAGCAGGTACATGAAGTTCAAAGGGGAGTAAATCAATCTATTTATCAACGAGACCATGACCAGTATAGGTTGTTCCTGGACCACTGTACTGGTAAGCAGGTAAATGAAGTTCAAAGGGGAGTAAATCAATCACTTTATCAACGAGACCATGACCAGTATAGGTTGTTCCTGGACCACAGTACCGGTAAGCAGGTACATGAAGTTCAAAGGGGAGTAAATCAATCTATTTATCAACGAGACCATGACCAGTATAGGTTGTTCCTGGACCACAGTACTGGTAAGCAGGTACATGAAGTTCAAAGGGGAGTAAATCATTCTATTTATCAATGTGACCATGACCAGTATAGGTTGTTCCTGGACCACAGTACTGGTAAGCAGGTACATGAAGTTCAAATGGGAGTAAATCAATCTATTTATCAACGAGACCATGACCAGTATAGGTTGTTCCTGGACCACAGTGCTGGTAAGCAGCTAAATGAAGTTCAAAGGGGAGTAAATCAATCTATTTATCAACGAGACCATGACCAGTATAGGTTGTTCCTGGACCACTGTACTGGTAAGCAGGTACATGAAGTTCAAAGGGGAGTAAATCAATCACTTTATCAACGAGACCATGACCAGTATAGGTTGTTCCTGGACCACTGTACTGGTAAGCAGGTAAATGAAGTTCCAAGAGGAGTAAATCAATCACTTTATCAACGAGACCACGACCAGTATAGGTTGTTCCTGGACCACTGTACTGGTAAGCAGGTACATGAAGTTCAAAGGGGAGCAAATCAATCTATTTATCAACGAGACCATGACCAGTATAGGTTGTTCCTGGACCACTGTACTGGTAAGCAGGTACATGAAGTTCAAAGGGGAGTAAATCAATCACTTTATCAACGAGACCCATGACCAGTATAGGTTGTACCTGGACCACTGTATTGGTAAGCAGGTAAATGAAGTTCAAAGGGGAGTAAATCAATCACTTTATCAACGAGACCATGACCAGTATAGGTTGTTCCTGGACCACTGTACTGGTAAGCAGGTAAATGAATTTCAAAGGGGAGTAAATCAATCACTTTATCAACGAGACCATGACCAGTATAGGTTGTTCCTGGACCACTGTACTGGTAAGCAGGTAAATGAAGTTCAAAGGGGAGTAAATCAATCACTTTATCAACGAGACCATGACCGGTATAGGTTGTTCCTGGACCACTGTACTGGTAAGCAGGTACATGAAGTTCAAAGGGGAGTAAATCAATCTATTTATCAACGAGACCATGACCAGTATAGGTTGTTCCTGGACCAGTGTACTGGTAAGCAGGTAAATGAAGTTCAAAGGGGAGTAAATCAATCACTTTATCAACGAGACCATGACCAGTATAGGTTGTTCCTGGACTTCTGTACTGGTAAGCAGGTAAATGAAGTTCAAAGGGGAGTAAATCAATCACTTTATCAACGAGACCATGACCAGTATAGGTTGTTCCTGGACCACAGTACTGGTAAGCAGGTAAATGAAGTTCAAAGGGGAGTAAATCACTCTATTTATCAACGAGACCATGACCAGTATAGGTTGTTCCTGGACCACTGTCCTGGTAAGCAGGTAAATGAAGTTCAAAGGGGAGTAAATCAAGCACTTTATCACCGAGACCATGACCAGTATAGGTTGTTCCTGGACCACTGTACTGGTAAGCAGGTAAATGAAGTTCAAAGGGGAGTAAATCCATCTATTTATCAACGAGACCATGACCAGTACAGGTTGTTCCTGGACCACTGTACTGGTAAGCAGATAAGTGAATTTCAAAGGGGAGTAAATCAATCACTTTATCAACGAGACCATGACCAGTATAAGTTGTTCCTGCACCACAGTACTGGTAGGCAGGTACATGAAGTTCAAAGGGGAGTAAATCAATCTATTTATCAACGAGACCATGACCAGTATAGGTTGTTCCTGGACCACTGTACTGGTAAGCAGGTACATGAAGTTCAAAGGGGAGTAATTCAATCACATTATCAACGAGACCATGACCAGTATAGGTTGTTCCTGGACCACTGTACTGGTAAGCAGGTAAATGAAGTTCAAAGGGGAGTAATTCAATCACTTTATCAACGAGACCATGACCAGTATAGGTTGTTCCTGGACCACAGTACTGGTAAGCAGGTACATGAAGTTCAAAGGGGAGTAAATCAATCTATTTATCAACGAGACCATGACCTGTATAGGTTGTTCCTGGACCACTGTACTGATAAGCAGGTAAATGAAGTTCAAAGGGGAGTAAATCAATCACTTTATCAACGAGACCATGACCAGTATAGGTTGTTCCTGGACCACAGTACTGGGAAGCAGGTACATGAAGTTCAAAGGGGAGTAAATCAATCTATTTATCAACGAGACCGTGACCAGTATAGGTTGTTCCTGGACCACTGTACTGGTAAGAGGTACATGAAGTTCAAAGGGGAGTAAATCAATCACTTTATCAACGAGTTCATGACCAGTATAGGTTGTTCCTGGACCACTGTACTGGTAAGCAGGTAAATGAAGTTCAAAGGGGAGTAAATCAATCACTTCATCAACGAGACCATGACCAGTATAGGTAGTTCCTGGACCACTGTACTGGTAAGCAGGTACATGAAGTTCAATGGGGAGTAAATCAATCTATTTATCAACGAGACCATGACCAGTATAGGTTGTTCCTGGACCACTGTACTGGTAAGCAGGTACATGAAGTTCAAAGGGGAGTAAATCAATCTATTTATCAACGAGACCATGACCAGTATAGGTTGTTCCTGGACCACAGTACTGGTAAGCAGGTAAATGAATTTGAAAGGGGAATAAATCAATCTATTTATCAACGAGACCATGACCAGTATAGGTTGTTCCTGGACCACTGTACTGGTAAGCAGGTACATGAAGTTCAAAGGGGAGTAAATCAATCACTTTATCAACGAGACCATGACCAGTATAGGTTGTTCCTGGATCACAGTACTGGTAAGCAGCTACATGAGGTTCAAAGGGGAGTAAATCAATCTATTTATCAACGAGACCATGACAGTATAGGTTGTTCCTGGACCACAGTACTGGTAAGCAGGTACATGAAGTTCAAAGGGGAGTAAATCAATCTATTTATCAACGAGACCATGACCAGTATAGGTTGTTCCTGGACCAGAGTACTGGTAAGCAGGTACATGAAGTTCAAAGGGGAGTAAATCAATCTATTTATCAACGAGACCATGACCAGTATAGGTTTTTCCTGGACCACAGTACTGGTAAGCAGGTACATGAAATTCAAAGGGGAGTAAATCAATCTATTTATCAACGAGACCATGACCAGTATAGGTTGTTCCTGGGCCACTGTACTGCTAAGCAGGTAAATGAAGTTCAAAGGGGAGTAAATCAATCACTTTATCAACGAGACCATGACCAGTATAGGTTGTTCCTGGACCACTGTACTGGTAAGCAGGTAAATGAAGTTCAAAGGGGAGTAAATCAATCACTTTATCAACGAGACCATGACCAGTATAGGTTGTTCCTGGACCACTGTACTGGTAAGCAGGTTCATGAAGTTCAAAGGGGAGTAAATCAATCTATTTATCAACGAGACCATGACCAGTATAGGTTGTTCCTGGACCACTGTACTGGTAAGCAGGTACATGAAGTTCAAAGGGGAGTAAATCAATCACTTTATCAACGAGACCCATGACCAGCATAGGTTGTACCTGGACCACTGTACTGGTAAGCAGGTAAATGAAGTTCAAAGGGGAGTAAATCAATCACTTTATCAACGAGACCATGACCAGTATAGGTTGTTCCTGGACCACAGTACTGGTAAGCAGGTACATGAGGTTCAAAGGGGAGTAAATCAATCTATTTATCAACGAGACCATGACCAGTATAGGTTGTTCCTGGTCCACAGTACTGGTAAGCAGGTACATGAAGTTCAAAGGGGAGTAAATCAATCTATTTATCAACGAGACCATGACCAGTATAGGTTGTTCCTGGACCACAGTACTGGTAAGCAGGTACATGAAGTTCAAAGGGGAGTAAATCAATCTATTTATCAACGAGACCATGACCAGTATAGGTTGTTCCTGGACCACAGTACTGGTAAGCAGGTAAATGAAGTTCAAAGGGGAGTAAATCAATCTATTTATCAACGAGACCATGACCAGTATAGGTTGTTCCTGGACCACAGTACTGGAAAGCAGGTACATGAAGTTCAAAGGGGAGTAAATCAATCTATTTATCAACGAGACCATGACCAGTCTAGGTTGTTCCTGGACCACAGTACTGGTAAGCAGGTACATGAAGTTCAAAGGGGAGTAAATCAATCTATTTATCAACGAGACCATGACCAGTATAGGTTGTTCCTGGAACACAGTACTGGTAAGCAGGTACATGAAGTTCAAAGGGGAGTAAATCAATCTATTTATCAACGAGACCATGACCAGTATAGGTTGTTCCTGGACCACTGTACTGATAAGCAGGTAAATGAAGTTCAAAGGGGAGAAAATCAATCACTTTATCAACGAGACCATGACCAGTATAGGTTGTTCCTGGACCACAGTACTGGTAAGCAGGTACATGAAGTTCAAAGGGGAGTAAATCAATCTATTTATCAACGAGACCGTGACCAGTATAGGTTGTTCCTGGACCACTGTACTGGTAAGAGGTACATGAAGTTCAAAGGGGAGTAAATCAATCACTTTATGAACGAGACCATGACCAGTATAGGTTGTTCCTGGACCACTGTACTGGTAAGCAGGTAAATGAAGTTCAAAGGGGAGTAAATCAATCACTTCATCAACGAGACCATGACCAGTATAGGTAGTTCCTGGACCACTGTACTGGTAAGCAGGTACATGAAGTTCAAAGGGGAGTAAATCAATCTATTTATCAACGAGACCATGACCAGTATAGGTTGTTCCTGGACCACTGTACTGGTAAGCAGGTACATGAAGTTCAAAGGGGAGTAAATCAATCACTTTATCAACGAGACCATGACCAGTATAGGTTGTTCCTGGACCACAGTACTGGTAAGCAGGTAAATGAAGTTGAAAGGGGAATAAATCAATCTATTTATCAACGAGACCATGACCAGTATAGGTTGTTCCTGGACCACTGTACTGGTAAGCAGGTACATGAAGTTCAAAGGGGAGTAAATCAATCACTTTATCAACGAGACCATGAACAGTATAGGTTGTTCCTGGACCACAGTACTGGTAAGCAGGTACATGAGGTTCAAAGGGGAGTAAATCAATCTATTTATCAACGAGACCATGACAGTATAGGTTGTTCCTGGACCACAGTACTGGTAAGCAGGTACATGAAGTTCAAAGGGGAGTAAATCAATCTATTTATCAACGAGACCATGACCAGTATAGGTTGTTCCTGGACCAGAGTACTGGTAAGCAGGTACATGAAGTTCAAAGGGGAGTAAATCAATCTATTTATCAACGAGACCATGACCAGTATAGGTTTTTCCTGGACCACAGTACTGGTAAGCAGGTACATGAAATTCAAAGGGGAGTAAATCAATCTATTTATCAACGAGACCATGACCAGTATAGGTTGTTCCTGGGCCACTGTACTGGTAAGCAGGTAAATGAAGTTCAAAGGGGAGTAAATCAATCACTTTATCAACGAGACCATGACCAGTATAGGTTTTTCCTGGACCACTGTACTGGTAAGCAGGTAAATGAAGTTCAAAGGGGAGTAAATCAATCACTTTATCAACGAGACCATGACCAGTATAGGTTGTTCCTGGACCACTGTACTGGTAAGCAGGTACATGAATTTCAAAGGGGAGTAAATCAATCTATTTATCAACGAGACCATGACCAGTATAGGTTGTTCCTGGACCACTGTACTGGTAAGCAGGTACATGAAGTTCAAAGGGGAGTAAATCAATCACTTTATCAACGAGACCCATGACCAGTATAAGTTGTACCTGGACCACTGTACTGGTAAGCAGGTAAATGAAGTTCAAAGAGGAGTAAATCAATCACTTTATCAACGAGACCATGACCAGTATAGGTTGTTCCTGGACCACAGTACTGGTAAGCAGGTACATGAAGTTCAAAGGGGAGTAAATCAATCTATTTATCAACGAGACCATGACCAGTATAGGTTGTTCCTGGTCCACAGTACTGGTAAGCAGGTACATGAAGTTCAAAGGGGAGAAAATCAATCTATTTATCAACGAGACCATGACCAGTATAGGTTGTTCCTGGACCACAGTACTGGTAAGCAGGTACATGAAGTTCAAAGGGGAGTAAATCAATCTATTTATCAACGAGACCATGACCAGTAAAGGTTGTTCCTGGACCACAGTACTGGTAAGCAGGTAAATGATGTTCAAAGGGGAGTAAATCAATCTATTTATCAACGAGACCATGACCAGTATAGGTTGTTCCTGGACCACAGTACTGGAAAGCAGGTAGCCTACATGAAGTTCAAAGGGGAGTAAATCAATCTATTTATCAACGAGACCATGACCAGTATAGGTTGTTCCTGGACCACAGTACTGGTAAGCAGGTACATGAAGTTCAAAGGGGAGTAAATCAATCTATTTATCAACGAGACCATGACTAGTAGAGGTTGTTCCTGGACCACAGTACTGGTAAGCAGGTACATGAAGTTCAAAGGGGAGTAAATCTATCTATTTATCAACGAGACCATGACCAGTATAGGTTGTTCCTGGACCAAAGTACTGGTAAGCAGGTACATGAAGTTCAAAGGGGAGTAAATCAATCTATTAATCAACGAGACCATGACCAGTATAGGTTGTTCCTGGACCACTGTACTGGTAAGCAGGTACATGAAGTTCAAAGGGGAGTAAATCAATCACTTTATCAACGAGACCCATGACCAGTATAAGTTGTACCTGGACCACTGTACTGGTAAGCAGGTAAATGAAGTTCAAAGAGGAGTAAATCAATCACTTTATCAACGAGACCATGACCAGTATAGGTTGTTCCTGGACCACAGTACTGGTAAGCAGGTACATGAAGTTCAAAGGGGAGTAAATCAATCTATTTATCAACGAGACCATGACCAGTATAGGTTGTTCCTGGTCCACAGTACTGGTAAGCAGGTACATGAAGTTCAAAGGGGAGTAAATCAATCTATTTATCAACGAGACCATGACCAGTATAGGTTGTTCCTGGACCACAGTACTGGTAAGCAGGTACATGAAGTTCAAAGGGGAGTAAATCAATCTATTTATCAACGAGACCATGACCAGTAAAGGTTGTTCCTGGACCACAGTACTGGTAAGCAGGTAAATGATGTTCAAAGGGGAGTAAATCAATCTATTTATCAACGAGACCATGACCAGTATTGGTTGTTCCTGGACCACAGTACTGGAAAGCATGTACATGAAGTTCAAAGGGGAGTAAATCAATCTATTTATCAACGAGACCATGACCAGTATAGGTTGTTCCTGGACCACAGTACTGGTAAGCAGGTACATGAAGTTCAAAGGGGAGTAAATCAATCTATTTATCAACGAGACCATGACCAGTATAGGTTGTTCCTGGACCACAGTACTGGTAAGCAGGTAAATGAAGTTCAAAGGGGAGTAAATCAATCTATTTATCAACGAGACCATGACCAGTATAGGTTGTTCCTGGACCACAGTACTGGAAAGCAGGTACATGAAGTTCAAAGGGGAGTAAATCAATCTATTTATCAACGAGACCATGACCAGTATAGGTTGTTCCTGGACCACAGTACTGGTAAGCAGGTACATGAAGTTCAAAGGGGAGTAAATCAATCTATTTATCAACGAGACCATGACCAGTATAGGTTGTTCCTGGAACACAGTACTGGTAAGCAGGTACATGAAGTTCAAAGGGGAGTAAATCAATCTATTTATCAACGAGACCATGACCAGTATAGGTTGTTCCTGGACCACTGTACTGATAAGCAGGTAAATGAAGTTCAAAGGGGAGTAAATCAATCACTTTATCAACGAGACCATGACCAGTATAGGTTGTTCCTGGACCACAGTACTGGTAAGCAGGTACATGAAGTTCAAAGGGGAGTAAATCAATCTATTTATCAACGAGACCGTGACCAGTATAGGTTGTTCCTGGACCACTGTACTGGTAAGAGGTACATGAAGTTCAAAGGGGAGTAAATCAATCACTTTATGAACGAGACCATGACCAGTATAGGTTGTTCCTGGACCACTGTACTGGTAAGCAGGTAAATGAAGTTCAAAGGGGAGTAAATCAATCACTTCATCAACGAGACCATGACCAGTATAGGTAGTTCCTGGACCACTGTACTGGTAAGCAGGTACATGAAGTTCAAAGGGGAGTAAATCAATCTATTTATCAACGAGACCATGACCAGTATAGGTTGTTCCTGGACCACTGTACTGGTAAGCAGGTACATGAAGTTCAAAGGGGAGTAAATCAATCACTTTATCAACGAGACCATGACCAGTATAGGTTGTTCCTGGACCACAGTACTGGTAAGCAGGTAAATGAAGTTGAAAGGGGAATAAATCAATCTATTTATCAACGAGACCATGACCAGTATAGGTTGTTCCTGGACCACTGTACTGGTAAGCAGGTACATGAAGTTCAAAGGGGAGTAAATCAATCACTTTATCAACGAGACCATGAACAGTATAGGTTGTTCCTGGACCACAGTACTGGTAAGCAGGTACATGAGGTTCAAAGGGGAGTAAATCAATCTATTTATCAACGAGACCATGACAGTATAGGTTGTTCCTGGACCACAGTACTGGTAAGCAGGTACATGAAGTTCAAAGGGGAGTAAATCAATCTATTTATCAACGAGACCATGACCAGTATAGGTTGTTCCTGGACCAGAGTACTGGTAAGCAGGTACATGAAGTTCAAAGGGGAGTAAATCAATCTATTTATCAACGAGACCATGACCAGTATAGGTTTTTCCTGGACCACAGTACTGGTAAGCAGGTACATGAAATTCAAAGGGGAGTAAATCAATCTATTTATCAACGAGACCATGACCAGTATAGGTTGTTCCTGGGCCACTGTACTGGTAAGCAGGTAAATGAAGTTCAAAGGGGAGTAAATCAATCACTTTATCAACGAGACCATGACCAGTATAGGTTTTTCCTGGACCACTGTACTGGTAAGCAGGTAAATGAAGTTCAAAGGGGAGTAAATCAATCACTTTATCAACGAGACCATGACCAGTATAGGTTGTTCCTGGACCACAGTACTGGTAAGCAGGTACATGAAGTTCAAAGGGGAGTAAATCAATCTATTTATCAACGAGACCATGACCAGTATAGGTTGTTCCTGGACCACAGTACTGGTAAGCAGGTAAATGAAGTTCAAAGGGGAGTAAATCAATCTATTTATCAACGAGACCATGACCAGTATAGGTTGTTCCTGGACCACAGTACTGGAAAGCAGGTACATGAAGTTCAAAGGGGAGTAAATCAATCTATTTATCAACGAGACCATGACCAGTATAGGTTGTTCCTGGACCACAGTACTGGTAAGCAGGTACATGAAGTTCAAAGGGGAGTAAATCAATCTATTTATCAACGAGACCATGACCAGTATAGGTTGTTCCTGGAACACAGTACTGGTAAGCAGGTACATGAAGTTCAAAGGGGAGTAAATCAATCTATTTATCAACGAGACCATGACCAGTATAGGTTGTTCCTGGACCACTGTACTGATAAGCAGGTAAATGAAGTTCAAAGGGGAGTAAATCAATCACTTTATCAACGAGACCATGACCAGTATAGGTTGTTCCTGGACCACAGTACTGGTAAGCAGGTACATGAAGTTCAAAGGGGAGTAAATCAATCTATTTATCAACGAGACCGTGACCAGTATAGGTTGTTCCTGGACCACTGTACTGGTAAGAGGTACATGAAGTTCAAAGGGGAGTAAATCAATCACTTTATGAACGAGACCATGACCAGTATAGGTTGTTCCTGGACCACTGTACTGGTAAGCAGGTAAATGAAGTTCAAAGGGGAGTAAATCAATCACTTCATCAACGAGACCATGACCAGTATAGGTAGTTCCTGGACCACTGTACTGGTAAGCAGGTACATGAAGTTCAAAGGGGAGTAAATCAATCTATTTATCAACGAGACCATGACCAGTATAGGTTGTTCCTGGACCACTGTACTGGTAAGCAGGTACATGAAGTTCAAAGGGGAGTAAATCAATCACTTTATCAACGAGACCATGACCAGTATAGGTTGTTCCTGGACCACAGTACTGGTAAGCAGGTAAATGAAGTTGAAAGGGGAATAAATCAATCTATTTATCAACGAGACCATGACCAGTATAGGTTGTTCCTGGACCACTGTACTGGTAAGCAGGTACATGAAGTTCAAAGGGGAGTAAATCAATCACTTTATCAACGAGACCATGAACAGTATAGGTTGTTCCTGGACCACAGTACTGGTAAGCAGGTACATGAGGTTCAAAGGGGAGTAAATCAATCTATTTATCAACGAGACCATGACAGTATAAGTTGTTCCTGGACCACAGTACTGGTAAGCAGGTACATGAAGTTCAAAGGGGAGTAAATCAATCTATTTATCAACGAGACCATGACCAGTATAGGTTGTTCCTGGACCAGAGTACTGGTAAGCAGGTACATGAAGTTCAAAGGGGAGTAAATCAATCTATTTATCAACGAGACCATGACCAGTATAGGTTTTTCCTGGACCACAGTACTGGTAAGCAGGTACATGAAATTCAAAGGGGAGTAAATCAATCTATTTATCAACGAGACCATGACCAGTATAGGTTGTTCCTGGGCCACTGTACTGGTAAGCAGGTAAATGAAGTTCAAAGGGGAGTAAATCAATCACTTTATCAACGAGACCATGACCAGTATAGGTTTTTCCTGGACCACTGTACTGGTAAGCAGGTAAATGAAGTTCAAAGGGGAGTAAATCAATCACTTTATCAACGAGACCATGACCAGTATAGGTTGTTCCTGGACCACTGTACTGGTAAGCAGGTACATGAATTTCAAAGGGGAGTAAATCAATCTATTTATCAACGAGACCATGACCAGTATAGGTTGTTCCTGGACCACTGTACTGGTAAGCAGGTACATGAAGTTCAAAGGGGAGTAAATCAATCACTTTATCAACGAGACCCATGACCAGTATAAGTTGTACCTGGACCACTGTACTGGTAAGCAGGTAAATGAAGTTCAAAGAGGAGTAAATCAATCACTTTATCAACGAGACCATGACCAGTATAGGTTGTTCCTGGACCACAGTACTGGTAAGCAGGTACATGAAGTTCAAAGGGGAGTAAATCAATCTATTTATCAACGAGACCATGACCAGTATAGGTTGTTCCTGGTCCACAGTACTGGTAAGCAGGTACATGAAGTTCAAAGGGGAGAAAATCAATCTATTTATCAACGAGACCATGACCAGTATAGGTTGTTCCTGGACCACAGTACTGGTAAGCAGGTACATGAAGTTCAAAGGGGAGTAAATCAATCTATTTATCAACGAGACCATGACCAGTAAAGGTTGTTCCTGGACCACAGTACTGGTAAGCAGGTAAATGATGTTCAAAGGGGAGTAAATCAATCTATTTATCAACGAGACCATGACCAGTATAGGTTGTTCCTGGACCACAGTACTGGAAAGCAGGTACATGAAGTTCAAAGGGGAGTAAATCAATCTATTTATCAACGAGACCATGACCAGTATAGGTTGTTCCTGGACCACAGTACTGGTAAGCAGGTACATGAAGTTCAAAGGGGAGTAAATCAATCTATTTATCAACGAGACCATGACTAGTAGAGGTTGTTCCTGGACCACAGTACTGGTAAGCAGGTACATGAAGTTCAAAGGGGAGTAAATCTATCTATTTATCAACGAGACCATGACCAGTATAGGTTGTTCCTGGACCAAAGTACTGGTAAGCAGGTACATGAAGTTCAAAGGGGAGTAAATCAATCTATTAATCAACGAGACCATGACCAGTATAGGTTGTTCCTGGACCACTGTACTGGTAAGCAGGTACATGAAGTTCAAAGGGGAGTAAATCAATCACTTTATCAACGAGACCCATGACCAGTATAAGTTGTACCTGGACCACTGTACTGGTAAGCAGGTAAATGAAGTTCAAAGAGGAGTAAATCAATCACTTTATCAACGAGACCATGACCAGTATAGGTTGTTCCTGGACCACAGTACTGGTAAGCAGGTACATGAAGTTCAAAGGGGAGTAAATCAATCTATTTATCAACGAGACCATGACCAGTATAGGTTGTTCCTGGTCCACAGTACTGGTAAGCAGGTACATGAAGTTCAAAGGGGAGTAAATCAATCTATTTATCAACGAGACCATGACCAGTATAGGTTGTTCCTGGACCACAGTACTGGTAAGCAGGTACATGAAGTTCAAAGGGGAGTAAATCAATCTATTTATCAACGAGACCATGACCAGTAAAGGTTGTTCCTGGACCACAGTACTGGTAAGCAGGTAAATGATGTTCAAAGGGGAGTAAATCAATCTATTTATCAACGAGACCATGCCCAGTATAGGTTGTTCCTGGACCACAGTACTGGAAAGCAGGTACATGAAGTTCAAAGGGGAGTAAATCAATCTATTTATCAACGAGACCATGACCAGTATAGGTTGTTCCTGGACCACAGTACTGGTAAGCAGGTACATGAAGTTCAAAGGGGAGTAAATCAATCTATTTATCAACGAGACCATGACCAGTATAGGTTGTTCCTGGACCACAGTACTGGTAAGCAGGTAAATGAAGTTCAAAGGGGAGTAAATCAATCTATTTATCAACGAGACCATGACCAGTATAGGTTGTTCCTGGACCACAGTACTGGAAAGCAGGTACATGAAGTTCAAAGGGGAGTAAATCAATCTATTTATCAACGAGACCATGACCAGTATAGGTTGTTCCTGGACCACAGTACTGGTAAGCAGGTACATGAAGTTCAAAGGGGAGTAAATCAATCTATTTATCAACGAGACCATGACCAGTATAGGTTGTTCCTGGAACACAGTACTGGTAAGCAGGTACATGAAGTTCAAAGGGGAGTAAATCAATCTATTTATCAACGAGACCATGACCAGTATAGGTTGTTCCTGGACCACTGTACTGATAAGCAGGTAAATGAAGTTCAAAGGGGAGTAAATCAATCACTTTATCAACGAGACCATGACCAGTATAGGTTGTTCCTGGACCACAGTACTGGTAAGCAGGTACATGAAGTTCAAAGGGGAGTAAATCAATCTATTTATCAACGAGACCGTGACCAGTATAGGTTGTTCCTGGACCACTGTACTGGTAAGAGGTACATGAAGTTCAAAGGGGAGTAAATCAATCACTTTATGAACGAGACCATGACCAGTATAGGTTGTTCCTGGACCACTGTACTGGTAAGCACGTAAATGAAGTTCAAAGGGGAGTAAATCAATCACTTCATCAACGAGACCATGACCAGTATAGGTAGTTCCTGGACCACTGTACTGGTAAGCAGGTACATGAAGTTCAAAGGGGAGTAAATCAATCTATTTATCAACGAGACCATGACCAGTATAGGTTGTTCCTGGACCACTGTACTGGTAAGCAGGTACATGAAGTTCAAAGGGGAGTAAATCAATCACTTTATCAACGAGACCATGACCAGTATAGGTTGTTCCTGGACCACAGTACTGGTAAGCAGGTAAATGAAGTTGAAAGGGGAATAAATCAATCTATTTATCAACGAGACCATGACCAGTATAGGTTGTTCCTGGACCACTGTACTGGTAAGCAGGTACATGAAGTTCAAAGGGGAGTAAATCAATCACTTTATCAACAAGACCATGAACAGTATAGGTTGTTCCTGGACCACAGTACTGGTAAGCAGGTACATGAGGTTCAAAGGGGAGTAAATCAATCTATTTATCAACGAGACCATGACAGTATAGGTTGTTCCTGGACCACAGTACTGGTAAGCAGGTACATGAAGTTCAAAGGGGAGTAAATCAATCTATTTATCAACGAGACCATGACCAGTATAGGTTGTTCCTGGACCAGAGTACTGGTAAGCAGGTACATGAAGTTCAAAGGGGAGTAAATCAATCTATTTATCAACGAGACCATGACCAGTATAGGTTTTTCCTGGACCACAGTACTGGTAAGCAGGTACATGAAATTCAAAGGGGAGTAAATCAATCTATTTATCAACGAGACCATGACCAGTATAGGTTGTTCCTGGGCCACTGTACTGGTAAGCAGGTAAATGAAGTTCAAAGGGGAGTAAATCAATCACTTTATCAACGAGACCATGACCAGTATAGGTTTTTCCTGGACCACTGTACTGGTAAGCAGGTAAATGAAGTTCAAAGGGGAGTAAATCAATCACTTTATCAACGAGACCATGACCAGTATAGGTTGTTCCTGGACCACTGTACTGGTAAGCAGGTACATGAATTTCAAAGGGGAGTAAATCAATCTATTTATCAACGAGACCATGACCAGTATAGGTTGTTCCTGGACCACTGTACTGGTAAGCAGGTACATGAAGCTCAAAGGGGAGTAAATCAATCACTTTATCAACGAGACCCATGACCAGTATAAGTTGTACCTGGACCACTGTACTGGTAAGCAGGTAAATGAAGTTCAAAGAGGAGTAAATCAATCACTTTATCAACGAGACCATGACCAGTATAGGTTGTTCCTGGACCACAGTACTGGTAAGCAGGTACATGAAGTTCAAAGGGGAGTAAATCAATCTATTTATCAACGAGACCATGACCAGTATAGGTTGTTCCTGGTCCACAGTACTGGTAAGCAGGTACATGAAGTTCAAAGGGGAGTAAATCAATCTATTTATCAACGAGACCATGACCAGTATAGGTTGTTCCTGGACCACAGTACTGGTAAGCAGGTACATGAAGTTCAAAGGGGAGTAAATCAATCTATTTATCAACGAGACCATGACCAGTAAAGGTTGTTCCTGGACCACAGTACTGGTAAGCAGGTAAATGATGTTCAAAGGGGAGTAAATCAATCTATTTATCAACGAGACCATGACCAGTATAGGTTGTTCCTGGACCACAGTACTGGAAAGCAGGTACATGAAGTTCAAAGGGGAGTAAATCAATCTATTTATCAACGAGACCATGACCAGTATAGGTTGGTCCTGGACCACAGTACTGGTAAGCAGGTACATGAAGTTCAAAGGGGAGTAAATCAATCTATTTATCAACGAGACCATGACTAGTAGAGGTTGTTCCTGGACCACAGTACTGGTAAGCAGGTACATGAAGTTCAAAGGGGAGTAAATCTATCTATTTATCAACGAGACCATGACCAGTATAGGTTGTTCCTGGAACACAGTACTGGTAAGCAGGTACATGAAGTTCAAAGGGGAGTAAATCAATCTATTTATCAACGAGACCATGACCAGTATAGGTTGTTCCTGGACCACTGTACTGATAAGCAGGTAAATGAAGTTCAAAGGGGAGTAAATCAATCACTTTATCAACGAGACCATGACCAGTATAGGTTGTTCCTGGACCACAGTACTGGTAAGCAGGTACATGAAGTTCAAAGGGGAGTAAATCAATCTATTTATCAACGAGACCGTGACCAGTATAGGTTGTTCCTGGACCACTGTACTGGTAAGAGGTACATGAAGTTCAAAGGGGAGTAAATCAATCACTTTATGAACGAGACCATGACCAGTATAGGTTGTTCCTGGACCACTGTACTGGTAAGCAGGTAAATGAAGTTCAAAGGGGAGTAAATCAATCACTTCATCAACGAGACCATGACCAGTATAGGTAGTTCCTGGACCACTGTACTGGTAAGCAGGTACATGAAGTTCAAAGGGGAGTAAATCAATCTATTTATCAACGAGACCATGACCAGTATAGGTTGTTCCTGGACCACTGTACTGGTAAGCAGGTACATGAAGTTCAAAGGGGAGTAAATCAATCATTTTATCAACGAGACCATGACCAGTATAGGTTGTTCCTGGACCACAGTACTGGTAAGCAGGTAAATGAAGTTGAAAGGGGAATAAATCAATCTATTTATCAACGAGACCATGACCAGTATAGGTTGTTCCTGGACCACTGTACTGGTAAGCAGGTACATGAAGTTCAAAGGGGAGTAAATCAATCACTTTATCAACGAGACCATGAATAGTATAGGTTGTTCCTGGACCACAGTACTGGTAAGCAGGTACATGAGGTTCAAAGGGGAGTAAATCAATCTATTTATCAACGAGACCATGACAGTATAGGTTGTTCCTGGACCACAGTACTGGTAAGCAGGTACATGAAGTTCAAAGGGGAGTAAATCAATCTATTTATCAACGAGACCATGACCAGTATAGGTTGTTCCTGGACCAGAGTACTGGTAAGCAGGTACATGAAGTTCAAAGGGGAGTAAATCAATCTATTTATCAACGAGACCATGACCAGTATAGGTTTTTCCTGGACCACAGTACTGGTAAGCAGGTACATGAAATTCAAAGGGGAGTAAATCAATCTATTTATCAACGAGACCATGACCAGTATAGGTTGTTCCTGGGCCACTGTACTGGTAAGCAGGTAAATGAAGTTCAAAGGGGAGTAAATCAATCACTTTATCAACGAGACCATGACCAGTATAGGTTTTTCCTGGACCACTGTACTGGTAAGCAGGTAAATGAAGTTCAAAGGGGAGTAAATCAATCACTTTATCAACGAGACCATGACCAGTATAGGTTGTTCCTGGACCACTGTACTGGTAAGCAGGTACATGAATTTCAAAGGGGAGTAAATCAATCTATTTATCAACGAGACCATGACCAGTATAGGTTGTTCCTGGACCACTGTACTGGTAAGCAGGTACATGAAGTTCAAAGGGGAGTAAATCAATCACTTTATCAACGAGACCCATGACCAGTATAAGTTGTACCTGGACCACTGTACTGGTAAGCAGGTAAATGAAGTTCAAAGAGGAGTAAATCAATCACTTTATCAACGAGACCATGACCAGTATAGGTTGTTCCTGGACCACAGTACTGGTAAGCAGGTACATGAAGTTCAAAGGGGAGTAAATCAATCTATTTATCAACGAGACCATGACCAGTATAGGTTGTTCCTGGTCCACAGTACTGGTAAGCAGGTACATGAAGTTCAAAGGGGAGTAAATCAATCTATTTATCAACGAGACCATGACCAGTATAGGTTGTTCCTGGACCACAGTACTGGTAAGCAGGTACATGAAGTTCAAAGGGGAGTAAATCAATCTATTTATCAACGAGACCATGACCAGTATAGGTTGTTCCTGGTCCACAGTACTGGTAAGCAGGTACATGAAGTTCAAAGGGGAGTAAATCAATCTATTTATCAACGAGACCATGACCAGTATAGGTTGTTCCTGGACCACAGTACTGGTAAGCAGGTACATGAAGTTCAAAGGGGAGTAAATCAATCTATTTATCAACGAGACCATGACCAGTAAAGGTTGTTCCTGGACCACAGTACTGGTAAGCAGGTAAATGATGTTCAAAGGGGAGTAAATCAATCTATTTATCAACGAGACCATGACCAGTATAGGTTGTTCCTGGACCACAGTACTGGAAAGCAGGTACATGAAGTTCAAAGGGGAGTAAATCAATCTATTTATCAACGAGACCATGACCAGTATAGGTTGTTCCTGGACCACAGTACTGGTAAGCAGGTACATGAAGTTCAAAGGGGAGTAAATCAATCTATTTATCAACGAGACCATGACTAGTAGAGGTTGTTCCTGGACCACAGTACTGGTAAGCAGGTACATGAAGTTCAAAGGGGAGTAAATCTATCTATTTATCAACGAGACCATGACCAGTATAGGTTGTTCCTGGACCAAAGTACTGGTAAGCAGGTACATGAAGTTCAAAGGTGAGTAAATCAATCTATTAATCAACGAGACCATGACCAGTATAGGTTGTTCCTGGACCACTGTACTGGTAAGCAGGTAAATGAAGTTCAAAGCTGAGTAAATCAATCACTTTATCAACGAGACCATGACCAGTATAGGTTGTTCCTGGAACACAGTACTGGTAAGCAAGTAAATGAAGTTCAAAGGGGAGTAAATCATTCACTTTATCAATGAGACCATGACCAGTATAGGTTGTTCCTGGACCATTGTACTGGTAAGCAGGTAAATGAAGTTCAAAGGGGAGTAAATCAATCACTTTATCAACGAGACCATGACCAGTATAGGTTGTTCCTGGACCACTGTACTGGTAAGCAGGTACATGAAGTTCAAAGGGGAGTTAATCAATCTATTTATCAACGAGACCATGACCAGTATAGGTTGTTCCTGGACCACTGTACTGGTAAGCAGGTAAATGAATTTCAAAGGGGAGTAAATCAATCTATTTATCAACGAGACCATGACCAGTATAGGTTGTTCCTGGACCACTGTACTGGTAAGCAGGTAAATGAAGTTCAAAGGGGAGTAAATCTATCTATTTATCAACGAGACCATGACCAGTATAGGTTGTTCCTGGACCACTGTACTGGTAAGCAGGTACATGAAGTTCAAAGGGGAGTAAATCAATCTATTTATCAAAGAGACCATGACCAGTATAGGTTGTTCCTGGACCACTGTACTGGTAAGCAGGTACATGAATTTCAAAGGGGAGTAAATCAATCACTTTATCAACGAGACCATGACCAGTATAGGTTGTTCCTGGACCACTGTACTGGTAAGCAGGTAAATGAAGTTCAAAGGGGAGTAAATCAATCACTTTATCAATGAGACCATGACCAGTATAGGTTGTTCCTGGACCACTGTACTGGTAAGCAGGTACATGAAGTTCAAAGGGGAGTAAATCAATCTATTTATCAACGAGACCATGACCAGTATAGGTTGTTCCTGGACCACTGTACTGGTAAGCAGGTACATGAAGTTCAAAGGGGAGTAAATCAATCACTTTATCAATGAGACCCATGACCAGTATAGGTTGTACCTGGACCACTGTACTGGTAAGCAGGTAAATGAAGTTCAAAGGGGAGTAAATCAATCACTTTATCAACGAGACCATGACCAGTATAGGTTGTTCCTGGACCACAGTACTGGTAAGCAGGTACATGAAGTTCAAAGGAGAGTAAATCAATCTATTTATCAACGAGACCATGACCAGAATAGGTTGTTCCTGGTCCAAAATACTGGTAAGCAGGTACATGAAGTTCAAAGGGGAGTAAATCAATCTATTTATCAACGAGACCATGACCAGTATAGGTTGTTCCTGGACCACAGTACTGGTAAGCAGGTACATGAAGTTCAAAGGGGAGTAAATCAATCTATTTATCAACGAGACCATGACCAGTATAGGTTGTTCCTGGACCACAGTACTGGTAAGCAGGTACATGAAGTTCCAAGGGGAGTAAATCAATTTATTTATCAACGAGACCATGACCAGTATAGGTTGTTCCTGGACCACTGTACTGGTAAGCAGGTACATGAAGTTCAAAGGGGAGTAAATCAATCACTTTATCAACGAGACCATGACCAGTATAGGTTGTTCCTGGACTACTGTACTGGTAAGCAGGTAAATGAAGTTCAAAGGGGAGTAAATCAATCACTTTATCAACGAGACCATGACCAGTATAGGTTGTTCCTGGACCACAGTACTGGTAAATAGGTACATGAAGTTCAAAGGGGAGTAAATCAATCTATTTATCAACGGGACCATGACCAGTATAGGTTGTTCCTGGACCACTGTACTGGTAAGCAGGTACATGAAGTTCAAAGGGGAGTAAATCAATCACTTTATCAACGAGACCATGACCAGTATAGGTTGTTCCTGGACCACTGTACTGGTAAGCAGGTAAATGAAGTTCAAAGGGCAATAAATCAATCACTTTATCATCGAGACCATGACCAGTATAGGTTGTTCCTGGACCACAGTACTCGTAAGCAGGTACATGAAGTTCAAAGGGGAGTAAATCAATCTATTTATCAACGAGACCATGACCAGTATAGGTTGTTCCTGGACCACTGTACTGGTAAGCAGGTAAATGAAGTTCAAAGGGGAGTAAATCAATCACTTTATCAACGAGACCATGACCAGTATAGGTTGTTCCTGGACCAGAGTACCGGTAAGCAGGTACATGAAGTTCAAAGGGGAGTAAATCAATCTATTTATCAACGAGACCATGACCAGTATAGGTTTTTCCTGACCACAGTACTGGTAAGCAGGTACATGAAGTTCAAAGGGGAGTAAATCATTCTATTTATCAACGTGACCATGACCAGTATAGGTTGTTCCTGGACCACAGTACTGGTAAGCAGGTACATGAAGTTCAAATGGGAGTAAATCAATCTATTTATCAACGAGACCATGACCAGTATAGGTTGTTCCTGGACCACAGTGCTGGTAAGCAGGTAAATGAAGTTCAAAGGGGAGTAAATCAATCTATTTATCAACGAGACCATGACCAGTATAGGTTGTTCCTGGACACTGTACTGGTAAGCAGGTACATGAAGTTCAAAGGGGAGTAAATCAATCACTTTATCAACGAGACCATGACCAGTATAGGTTGTTCCTGGACCACAGTACTGGTAAGCAGGTACATGAAGTTCAAAGGGAGTAAATCAATCTATTTATCAACGAGACCATGACCAGTATTGGTTGTTCCTGGACCACAGTACTGGTAAGCAGGTACATGAAGTTCAAAGGGGAGTAAATCAATCTATTTATCAACGAGACCATGACCAGTATAGGTTGTTCCTGGACCACAGTACTGGTAAGCAGGTACATGAGGTTCAAAAGGGAGTAAATCAATCTATTTATCAACGAGACCATGACCAGTATAGGTTGTTCGTGGACCACAGTACTGGTAAGCAGGTACATGAAGTTCAAAGGGGAGTAAATCAATCTATTTATCAACGAGACCATGACCAGTATAGGTTGTTCCTGGACCACTGTACTGGTAAGCAGGTACATGAAGTTCAAAGGGGAGTAAATCAATCACTTTATCAACGAGACCATGACCAGTATAGGTTGTTCCTGGACCACTGTACTGGTAAGCAGGTAAATGAAGTTCAAAGGGGAATAAATCAATCACTTTATCAACGAGACCATGACCAGTATAGGTTGTTCCTGGACCACAGTACTGGTAAGCAGGTACATGAAGTTCAAAGGGGAGTAAATCAATCTATTTATCAATGGGACCATGACCAGTACAGGTTGTTCCTGGACCACTGTACTGGTAAGCAGGTACATGAAGTTCAAAGGGGAGTAAATCAATCACTTTATCAACGAGACCATGACCAGTATAGGTTGTTCCTGGACCACTGTACTGGTAAGCAGGTAAATGAAGTTCAAAGGGGAATAAATCAATCACTTTATCAACGAGACCATGACCAGTATAGGTTGTTCCTGGACCACAGTACTGGTAAGCAGGTACATGAAGTTCAAAGGGGAGTAAATCAATCTATTTATCAACGAGACCATGACCAGTATAGGTTGTTCCTGGACCACTGTACTGGTAAGCAGTGAACCGTTTTTATCAGGTTCATTATTTTTTGTCATATTATTATTATTATTATTATTATTATCATCATTTCCTTCATGTCGCATTATTGTGACATACGTTTCTCTGTCTCACCTACTGCGTTCAAACTTTGTAATTCTGCGTAAATGTTTCGTCAGGTGGTGAAACTTTTCACCCCTACTGACACTGTGTTACCATTGGTTGAAGCATAATTTGTTACTAAGCTTTGCTTCTCCCATTGGCCCCCTTTATGTTCTGGAGAGGGGGAGTTCTACGACTTATTTTTCCCGAGCGGCGTTACTGCGTTCCTTTTAGAGAAGGTGGCTTCCTTCCATTTCTGACCATCATGTGAAACGGTCACAGCCTAGGTGTGTCGGGCTTTTCGCCCGTGCCCAACGCAACTAAACGTAAGTACGATTCGATCACTTGGTTTTATCTGGCATGCTATCATTTTTGAATTTCAGTTTATCAATTTCCCTTTCTTATGATGATGTGAATTCGATCCATGAACCCAAGTCCCTTCGCCTTTGTTTACGTTAGTTTAGCGAAGCCTCTGTGTTTATTTGTCATCCCTACCTTTCATGTAATCGGTTTTATTTTTTACTCAAATCTCTCAGGTCTGAAATATATGCTACTTTTCTGCGAGGCTTACCAACGCTCTGTATTACGTCACAAATTGATGTGCACTCTTTCGAGGTATCTTTCATTTGATTGTCGTATCAGAGTTTGTTTTTTTGGGTCAAGGTATCATTGGAGTAACGGAGCCATGTCTCATTTCGCCTCCTATTTGATCCTTCCCTCTGTTTTAGGAAAAGTGTGTGAGCGATGGTCTTTGTGTTAGTCACTGTCCATTCGTCATGCCTTAATTCCTTTGTTTCTTCGTATGTCGTTATATTTAGACATAACTACCTCTACGTAAGCCTATATTTTCCTACAAAGCATATTTCTTAGCTGATCGATTTTTCCTTTCATTTCCTGTCCCGGTAATGTCAATTAATTTAATGTAATACTCATTTTCCTTTATTTTTATGTGTTAATTTTGTGTTGTTTCCTCTGGCTTCGTTATATTACGTAACTCCGTGTCATCTCCCCTCTCCCACCCCCCACCCCCGTTTCCTACATACGCACCCTTCTCATCCCCACCACTCCCCCCCCCCCCCTTACCCCATGATTTCACAACATCATGAGCTTTTTGGAAGTCTGTTCTTGGCAAGGGCATTCTAGTCCAGGTCATCCTCGTAAGTAGAGGTGTTCTCTTATTCGACTCATCCATACTCTCTATCTTTTTCGTTTTTTTTTTGTTTATTTTTGTATTTTAAATTTTGGTTATCGAGTCGCGCTTACGGTTTAGTTGCACATTGATTGTAAGTACATTTTAATTAATCTTGTTTCATCTTTGTTAGTGCTTAAGTTCATTTATACACTTTTCTCTTGAGATTGTTTTTGTGTACCGGTACCCCTTTCTTAGGTACCATCTTTAGTCATTAATTTTATTTTATTTGCTATTAAGCGATTTTATACCTCTTCACGTTTACCTTTCATTTTGTGTTTAGATATATCCTTACTCTTATGCGCACCTGTTTTAGTTTACTTTAAATACAATAGTAAATAGTTCACTTGGTTTCGTCCTCTTTCATTTGTAATTTTAAGTTCCCTCATCTCTCGTTCGATTTCGTCGGTCTTGGCTTCGTACTGTAACGCAGTCACGACCTTCACGCTTCTGGGTTCATCGATCAATTAGATAAATTCAATTCCGCTTTTGATTTGTTTTAAACAATTCATTCGATTCCTTTTTTGGAAAGTATCTTTCTTTCGATCCGGAATCTTGGGCCCAGCACGCATCGAAAGAGACATCCTTTCCCCGCTCCTTAGCGATCCTGTTTAAGGTGTTGTTTTCACTTCTACTGTATTTCCTCACGCCTCTGCTATTTTGTCTAACGTAAAAGCACAAGCGGTGCAAATGGTAAATCAGAGCATGGTTAAACGCGAAATCGTTCCCTTTAGGTTACCAAACTTATATATATATATTTTTTTTTTCAATTATTACAATGTTGTCTTTCTGAGTTTAAGATACCTGTACTGAATTGTTCCCCCATCCCCGAAGAAAGTGTGGAGTGTGAAAGCATTTCTCGAGTGAACAAGACATCCAAAGAATCTAGTTCCGAGGTGAAGAGTGCAACAAGTTAGTGAGTACTTCGCAACGCTGGAATAGGACACATTACGGTATTGTAACCTTTATTTTACTAAGTTAAAGTGTTTTACTTTTCTCCTTGTCTATTGTCATGTCTAAGTCAGAATTCCCACCCGTCAAAAAGGAGTTAAGTTTTATGGGCTTTGAATCTTTAACAATGCCCACGCCACTATTGCAAGATACGACACAGGACCTGCTAATGATAGACCCTCCCCTTTTAGATTGCTCCATCGCCCCTGTAGGCACTGTTAATAGTGCTCGCCACAACGAAAATGTTGCATCAGTAGTGAGTAGGTGGGGTTTGACTTTTTCCGGAGAAAACAATACCTCATCAGTTTTTTGTTTTATCCAACGTGTGGAGGAATTGTGTTATTGTCACGATATTAATCCCGACAATATTGTACGTTGCTTACCTATTCTTTTGTCTGGAAAAGCGCTGATGTGGCATCGCACTACTCCGAATTTTTATAAGTCATGGGACGAATTTGTTGGGTGCATTAAGGACCGTTTCACGCCACAAGATTTCGATTTCGCTCTCAAACAAGAAATATACTCCCGTACTCAGGCTCCTGGGGAGATGATCGACGATTATGTAACCTCAGTTCGGCTGTTAGCAGCGAACCTCCCCCAACCCTTTCATCCCAGGGATCTGTTGGAAATTATATACAGGAATTTAAATCCCACTTATAAATACTTCATTCGGCGTACATCCATTTTCTCCATCGAGGACATCATATCGCAAGGCCGTGAGTATGAATTAAATGCACGAGCCTGTTCGAACTATACTCCACCTCCAAGAGCCGATAATACGATTTTCCCCGAGTTAGCCTACTCCCCCCAGACAACACTGTCTAGCCCAGCTGTCGACCGAACAAAAGACGACACCTTACGGTTTAAGCCGTCTGCTCGCCGTGCTGAGTCCCTTTCTAGGAATTCTAACCCAAGCCCTTCTGTGGCTCGTAATTCTTCTGCTGTTTCCCGTGAAAGGACTACAAACACCCCAACAACAATCACACGCAATGTTTCTTCTGGTCGCATAACTTGTTGGAACTGTAATGAACTTGGACATCATTTTAAAATGTGTTCTTTAAAACGCCGAAAATTCTGTTTTGGCTGTGGGATGAATGAGGTCACGACTCGTTCCTGTCCAAATTGTAATTCCAACCAGGAAAACTCATAGGGAGGTGTTCTGAGTTCGACTCCCGGAGCAGTCCTCCATCCAAACTTGACAATGCATCTAATTTCGATGTTGTGTTACAACCAGGAGTCTCAGTAAATTTCGATAATGTCTCGGCACCTGCTATTTTGGATACAGGCGCCACCAGAAGTTTCATCCACCGTTCAGTGGCAGATAGCATTCGATCTTCGCAAAAACACCCCATACAGAATAAATGTCAGTTCCTTTCTGCGGGATCGTCAGTTATCGACGTTGCCGAAACTATTTTATGTCGCATTAAAATTCACGGATTTTCTTGGAAACATGTTTTTCATGTGGTTAACAATCTCTCCACTCAATGTATTCTAGGAATTGACTTTATGCATAAAACGGGTATGCAGTTGGATTTTATTAATGATTCATTTTGTTTCAAATTTCGCTCAGATAAAATGTTCCCCTTTGAAGAATGTACTTCTAACTACGTTGATGTGTCTCCTGTATTTTCCGTACATCTTCCATTAACTTTGATGTCCGAGCAACGTGATACTCTGAACGATTTAGTTGAGGAATTTTCTGATGTCCTCACAGAAGATTTAGGTTCTGCTGTAAATCACGAATGCCACATTGACTTGAGTGACAATGTACCTGTTCGAAGTCCTCCGTTTCCTTGTAATCCACCCAAGCTCTTGGCCATGAAAAAGTATATCAATGATTTGCAAGATCGGGGAGTAGTGGTTCCTTCCAAATCAGCTTATGGGTCTCCTGCTTTCTTAATTCCCAAGAAAGAAGAGGGCGAGTACCGGCTAGTCGTAGACTACCGAAAATTGAACAAGAAGGTAGTCTTTGACAATTTCCCACTGCCTACTATTGAGAGTGCTTTTCAACATTTCCACGGGGCCAATGTGTATTCGATGATTGATCTAAATAGTGCCTATTATCAGATTCCTTTGGATGCTGAGAGTCGCGACTTCACTGCTTTTAACACCCCTTTCGGATTATATAATTTCAAACGTCTGCCGATGGGTATAGCTGTTGGTGCGCAAGTCCTCAGTCGCGTGCTAGACGACATCTTGGGAGACCTGAAGTTCAATTTTGTATTTAATTATCTTGACGATTTAGTCGTGTACAGCAGATCTTTTGAGGAACATGTCGTTCATCTTAGGGAAGTTTTCTCCCGCCTCAGGAAGGCCGGTATCACTATCAATCCAAAAAAGACCTCTTTGGGCTGCACTCAAATTAAATTTCTGGGTCACATTCTGTCAGCCGATGGTATCCGTGTCATACCCGAGCGCGCAGATTGCATTCAGCAGTTACCTGTACCCACCACAGTTAGGGCCTTGAGAAGAGTAATGGGTATGTTCACGTTCTATTCTCGTTTTATCAAAAACTTCTCTGACATTTCGGCACCTCTAAATGCTCTCAAAAAGAAGAATGTGAAATTTGTGTGGGGGCCAGAACAGGACAAAGCTTTCAATGTTTTGAAAGAAGCCCTTATGTCTGCACCAGTACTGCACACGCCTGATTTCGAATCAGCTTTCTTTTTACATTGTGACGCCAGTGATTTGGCCATTTCTAGTGTTTTGAGCCAGCGTGTGGATGGAAAATTTGCACCAGTGGCCTTCGCGAGTCGTATGTTAAATCAACATGAACGACGTTACTCAATTTTCGAGAAGGAAAGTCTTGCTGTGGTATTTGGATGTGAAAAATTCAGGACCTTTCTGGAACACCGTCACTTTACTGTTTTTACCGACAATGAGGCTTTGAAATGGAGTCTTTCTCACGTGAAAAAGCTTGGACGCATCAACAGGTGGATTTTGAGGTTGTCATCTTTTAAGTTTGATATCATCCACGTAAAAGGGAGCGAGAACCCGGTAGCAGACTGCCTGTCACGCATGTTTGAAGAGACCCCTAGGACTCCAATCGAGAGCGTTTCTATCAGTACACCACTTCAAGAAAATCTTTTCCTATTGCAACATTGTCCTTGGTCTTTTGTGGATATCCGGAAATTCCAGTCTGAGGATCCATTTTGCACTGACCTCCGTGCAAAAATTGCAAACAAAGATCCGGCAGTAAGCAACTTTTGTGTTCGAAATGATGTTATTGGCTATGTTCTTCCTAACTCTTCTAAATTTAGAATTTTTGCTCCATTAGCAGTACGTGATATGCTTTTGACATATTATCATGATTCTGCACTGGGAACTCATGCAGGGATGCAGCGCACTTTCCGTAAGATATCCGGTGAATTTTATTGGCCCTCAATTAAAGTAGATGCTTTTGCTCATGTCAGAAGATGTTTAACCTGCCAGCGTTCTAAACCTGCCCAGAACACTCGTGTAGGCTTCCACCAAGCTGGTATCGTCACTCGTCCCGGCGAACGCCTTTTCATTGATTACTTTGGTCCAGTCGTGAGATCAAAATCTGGCAATCAAGCCATTTTAACTGTCATTGATGGTTTTTCGAAGTTTGTTTGGTTATTCCCAGTAAAGAATATCACTTCTCAGACTACTATCCATTTCTTGTCTAGATATATATTTGGAGTTTTTGGTCCTCCCAAGTACCTTGTGTCAGATAACGCCTCTGTATTCCGTTCCAAAGCTTTTGAAACTATGGTATTTAACTGGGGCATCCAACATATTTTCTTGTCACCGTATCGACCGCAGGGAAATCACGTAGAGCGTTTTCACAAAAACTTGAAGGCTTGTATGTCCGCTTTTCACAATGCCGATCAAACCTCCTGGGATACGAACCTACAGTATTTCAGTCTCGGGTTCAATACCTCTTTCCATTCTTCCGTTCAAACTACTCCAGCGGAATTATTCCTAGGCCGGTCGCTTGTCGACCCCTTGCTGCTCAAATGGAATATTGAATATCTTTCCGAACCCTCTCGCGCTACCTCTGTTGCTCAAAAATGGGCCATCGCTACCGGTCACCTCAAGAAAGCAAAAGCCAGAGTAGCGAAGCGCTACAACTTAGGCCGTCATGATGTTAAATTCCAAATTGGGGACAAAGTTTTGTGTCGTTTACATCCTTTGAGTGACGCTACCAAACAAATTTCCAGTAAGCTGTGCTTACGTTGGTCAACTCCCAAGACTATTTCACGCTTTTTAAATCCTGTCTCAGTCGAGTTGGTGGACGATCACGATAATGCAGTGACTTCGGCCCACGTCACGCAGTTAAAAAAATTTGTCAAATGATCTTGTGAATTTCGCCTCGCTATAATGTTGTGTTTTTGTTTTCCTTTTATTCTAATTGGATGCCCGAGCTCCTTAATAGCCAACCTAGCATGTGAGCCTATTCTGATCTTAATTCGTGTGCTTCCTTTTCATTTATTCCTGTGACAAGACAGGAGACACCCGTGGCCTTTTTCTCGTACGCGAGTGTGTCGTGTATACTTGACATCTCTGTCAAACTATATCTTTGCCTGAGGCCGTCAGCATATACCTGGTCGGTCACTATTTGCAAACCACCCCTACTCCTCTTTTGCACTGCCCCTCGGCTTAACTCCTATTGTTCGACGACAGACAAGGACCCTTCAACACTTCCTGTTTGACCTTGTAGGAACTTGGTATTTATTTTACATTTATTCATGTAATTGACTTTTTGTGTCATGGTTTTGAGATATCATGCACCTTAGTGTCATCTTGATTTTGATATTTATTGTGAAGTCATATATTTTGTTAGGTTTTAAATTGTCAAGTGTTCTCAGCATATCGTGTATTGTCTAGCAACCATCCAGAGGGTTGGCGAGTGACAACAAACAACCTTTGTGTACCTGAGCTAACACAGCTGAGGGTCTTCTCGGAACTCGTTAACGGACCAGTCACCCTTCACTGGGTCTATACATGGCTTTATTTTTCAGCAGCTGAAAAGGAGAGTACTTTCCCTTTCGAAGACATTATGACACTATTGCATATTCCTCGTTGACGCAACGAAAGGTCCTATATACAGGGTGTCCCAAATGTATTTTTTTTTAAATGTGATCACGATTTAACTTTGTCTATCTTTTCTCATCAGAGGCTGGAGAGATTTGCAGTCCCGAGGTAACGTCCATCTTGAAGATTTCGACATCCGCATCATCATGAACTAGCAAGAACAATGATCACTATTTAATATATGAACTCACTGTATTTCTTTTTGAACGCAGTACTTTTGACGTTAGTGGCTAGTGTTGACGAGCAATGAAGGGGGTACCACCTTCATTTCACGGTCAGATTAGTCAACTGTTCATTTTTTTTGTATTCTCCTAGAGGTCCTTAGTACCCAATTTTTTTTAGTATTCAATTTTTTTCCCCCTTTACATATTTTTCCTCTCTTTTTGTACGAAAAAAGAAATTTCCATGGCCAGGAAAATTCCTTTTTTTTTTGGGAGAGCAGGGGAATTTTGAACCGTTTTTATCAGGTTCATTATTTTTTGTCATATTATTATTATTATTATTATTATTATTATTATTATTATTATTATTATCATCATTTCCTTCATGTCGCATTATTGTGACATACGTTTCTCTGTCTCACCTACTGCGTTCAAACTTTGTAATTCTGCGTAAATGTTTCGTCAGGTGGTGAAACTTTTCACCCCTACTGACACTGTGTTACCATTGGTTGAAGCATAACTTGTTACTAAGCTTTGCTTCTCCCATTGGCCCCCTTTATGTTCTGGAGAGGGGGAGTTCTACGACTTATTTTTCCCGAGCGGCGTTACTGCGTTCCTTTTAGAGAAGGTGGCTTCCTTCCATTTCTGACCATCATGTGAAACGGTCACAGCCTAGGTGTGTCGGGCTTTTCGCCCGTGCCCAACGCAACTAAACGTAAGTACGATTCGATCACTTGGTTTTATCTGGCATGCTATCATTTTTGAATTTCAGTTTATCAATTTCCCTTTCTTATGATTATGTGAATTCGATCCATGAACCCAAGTCCCTTCGCCTTTGTTTACGTTAGTTTAGCGAAGCCTCTGTGTTTATTTGTCATCCCTACCTTTCATGTAATCGGTTTTATTTTTTACTCAAATCTCTCAGGTCTGAAATATATGCTACTTTTCTGCGAGGCTTACCAACGCTCTGTATTACGTCACAAATTGATGTGCACTCTTTCGAGGTATCTTTCATTTGATTGTCGTATCAGAGTTTGTTTTTTTGGGTCAAGGTATCATTGGAGTAACGGAGCCATGTCTCATTTCGCCTCCTATTTGATCCTTCCCTCTGTTTTAGGAAAAGTGTGTGAGCGATGGTCTTTGTGTTAGTCACTGTCCATTCGTCATGCCTTAATTCCTTTGTTTCTTCGTATGTCGTTATATTTAGACATAACTACCTCTACGTAAGCCTATATTTTCCTACAAAGCATATTTCTTAGCTGATCGATTTTTCCTTTCATTTCCTGTCCCGGTAATGTCAATTAATTTAATGTAATACTCATTTTCCTTTATTTTTATGTGTTAATTTTGTGTTGTTTCCTCTGGCTTCGTTATATTACGTAACTCCGTGTCATCTCCCCTCTCCCACCCCCCACCCCCGTTTCCTACATACGCACCCTTCTCATCCCCACCACTCCCCCCCCCCCCCCCTTACCCCATGATTTCACAACATCATGAGCTTTTTGGAAGTCTGTTCTTGGCAAGGGCATTCTAGTCCAGGTCATCCTCGTAAGTAGAGGTGTTCTCTTATTCGACTCATCCATACTCTCTATCTTTTTCGTTTTTTTTGTTTATTTTTGTATTTTAAATTTTGGTTATCGAGTCGCGCTTACGGTTTAGTTGCACATTGATTGTAAGTACATTTTAATTAATCTTGTTTCATCTTTGTTAGTGCTTAAGTTCATTTATACACTTTTCTCTTGAGATTGTTTTTGTGTACCGGTACCCCTTTCTTAGGTACCATCTTTAGTCATTAATTTTATTTTATTTGCTATTAAGCGATTTTATACCTCTTCACGTTTACCTTTCATTTTGTGTTTAGATATATCCTTACTCTTATGCGCACCTGTTTTAGTTTACTTTAAATACAATAGTAAATAGTTCACTTGGTTTCGTCCTCTTTCATTTGTAATTTTAAGTTCCCTCATCTCTCGTTCGATTTCGTCGGTCTTGGCTTCGTACTGTAACGCAGTCACGACCTTCACGCTTCTGGGTTCATCGATCAATTAGATAAATTCAATTCCGCTTTTGATTTGTTTTAAACAATTCATTCGATTCCTTTTTTGGAAAGTATCTTTCTTTCGATCCGGAATCTTGGGCCCAGAACGCATCGAAAGAGACATCCTTTCCCCGCTCCTTAGCGATCCTGTTTAAGGTGTTGTTTTCACTTCTACTGTATTTCCTCACGCCTCTGCTATTTTGTCTAACGTAAAAGCACAAGCGGTGCAGCAGGTAAATGAAGTTCAAAGGGGAGTAAATCAATCACTTTATCAACGAGACCATGACCAGTATAGGTTGTTCCTGGACCACAGTACCGGTAAGCAGGTACATGAAGTTCAAAGGGGAGTAAATCAATCTATTTATCAACGAGACCATGACCAGTATAGGTTGTTCCTGGACCACAGTACTGGTAAGCAGGTACATGAAGTTCAAAGGGGAGTAAATCATTCTATTTATCAATGTGACCATGACCAGTATAGGTTGTTCCTGGACCACAGTGTTGGTAAGCAGGTAAATGAAGTTCAAAGGGGAGTAAATCAATCTATTTATCAACGAGACCATGACCAGTATAGGTTGTTCCTGGACCACTGTACTGGTAAGCAGGTACATGAAGTTCAAAGGGGAGTAAATCAATCACTTTATCAACGAGACCATGACCAGTATAGGTTGTTCCTGGACCACAGTACTGGTAAGCAGGTACATGAAGTTCAAAGGGGAGTAAATCAATCTATTTATCAAAGAGACCATGACCAGTATTGGTTGTTCCTGGACCACAGTACTGGTAAGCAGGTACATGAAGTTCAAAGGGGAGTAATTCAATCACTTTATCAACGAGACCATGACCAGTATAGGTTGTTCCTGGACCACAGTACTGGTAAGCAGGTAAATGAAGTTCAAAGGGGAGTAAATCAATCACTTTATCAACGAGACCATGACCGGTATAGGTTGTTCCTGGACCACTGTACTGGTAAGCAGGTACATGAAGTTCAAAGGGGAGTAAATCAATCTATTTATCAACGAGACCATGACCAGTATAGGTTGTTCCTGGACCACTGTACTGGTAAGCAGGTAAATGAAGTTCAAAGGGGAGTAAATCAATCACTTTATCAACGAGACCATGACCAGTATAAGTTGTTCCTGGACTTCTGTACTGGTAAGCAGGTAAATGAAGTTCAAAGGGGAGTAAATCAATCACTTTATAAACGAGACCATGACCAGTATAGGTTGTTCCTGGACCACAGTACTGGTAAGCAGGTAAATGAAGTTCAAAGGGGAGTAAATCACTCTATTTATCAACGAGACCATGACCAGTATAGGTTGTTCCTGGACCACTGTCCTGGTAAGCAGGTAAATGAAGTTCAAAGGGGAGTAAATCAAGCACTTTATCACCGAGACCATGACCAGTATAGGTTGTTCCTGGACCACTGTACTGGTAAGCCGGTAAATGAAGTTCAAAGGGGAGTAAATCCATCTATTTATCAACGAGACCATGACCAGTACAGGTTGTTCCTGGACCACTGTACTGGTAAGCAGGTAAATGAATTTCAAAGGGGAGTAAATCAATCACTTTATCAACGAGACCATGACCAGTATAAGTTGTTCCTGGACCACAGTACTGGTAGGCAGGTAAATGAAGTTCAAAGGGGAGTAAATCAATCTATTTATCAACGAGACCATGACCAGTATAGGTTGTTCCTGGACCACTGTACTGGTAAGCAGGTACATGAAGTTCAAAGGGGAGTAAATCAATCACATTATCAACGAGACCATGACCAGTATAGGTTGTTCCTGGACCACAGTACTGGTAAGCAGGTAAATGAAGTTCAAAGGGGAGTAAATCAATCACTTTATCAACGAGACCATGACCAGTATAGGTTGTTCCTGGACCACAGTACTGGTAAGCAGGTACATGAAGTTCAAAGGGGAGTAAATCAATCTATTTATCAACGAGACCATGACCAGTATAGGTTGTTCCTGGACCACTGTACTGATAAGCAGGTAAATGAAGTTCAAAGGGGAGTAAATCAATCACTTTATCAACGAGACCATGACCAGTATAGGTTGTTCCTGGACCACAGTACTGGTAAGCAGGTACATGAAGTTCAAAGGGGACTAAATCAATCTATTTATCAACGAGACCATGACCAGTATAGGTTGTTCCTGGACCACTGTACTGGTAAGAGGTACATGAAGTTCAAAGGGGAGTAAATCAATCACTTTATCAACGAGTCCATGACCAGTATAGGTTGTTCCTGGACCACTGTACTGGTAAGCAGGTAAATGAAGTTCAAAGGGGAGTAAATCAATCACTTCATCAACGAGACCATGACCAGTATAGGTAGTTCCTGGACCACTGTACTGGTAAGCAGGTACATGAAGTTCAAAGGGGAGTAAATCAATCTATTTATCAACGAGACCATGACCAGTATAGGTTGTTCCTGGACCACTGTACTGGTAAGCAGGTACATGAAGTTCAAAGGGGAGTAAATCAATCTATTTATCAACGAGACCATGACCAGTATAGGTTGTTCCTGGACCACAGTACTGGTAAGCAGGTAAATGAAGTTGAAAGGGGAATAAATCAATCTATTTATCAACGAGACCATGACCAGTATAGGTTGTTCCTGGACCACTGTACTGGTAAGCAGGTACATGAAGTTCAAAGGGGAGTAAATCAATCACTTTATCAACGAGACCATGACCAGTATAGGTTGTTCCTGGACCACAGTACTGGTAAGCAGGTACATGAGGTTCAAAGGGGAGTAAATCAATCTATTTATCAACGAGACCATGACAGTATAGGTTGTTCCTGGACCACAGTACTGGTAAGCAGGTACATGAAGATCAAAGGGGAGTAAATCAATCTATTTATCAACGAGACCATGACCAGTATAGGTTGTTCCTGGACCAGAGTACTGGTAAGCAGGTACATGAAGTTCAAAGGGGAGTAAATCAATCTATTTATCAACGAGACGATGACCAGTATAGGTTTTTTCTGGACCACAGTACTGGTAAGCAGGTACATGAAATTCAAAAGGGAGTAAATCAATCTATTTATCAACGAGACCATGACCAGTATAGGTTGTTCCTGGGCCACTGTACTGGTAAGCAGGTAAATGAAGTTCAAAGGGGAGTAAATCAATCACTTTATCAACGAGACCATGACCAGTATAGGTTGTTCCTGGACCACTGTACTGGTAAGCAGGTAAATGAAGTTCAAAGGGGAGTAAATCAATCACTTTATCAACGAGACCATGACCAGTATAGGTTGTTCCTGGACCACAGTACTGGTAAGCAGGTAAATGAAGTTCAAAGGGGAGTAAATCAATCACTTTATCAACGAGACCATGACCGGTATAGGTTGTTCCTGGACCACTGTACTGGTAAGCAGGTACATGAAGTTCAAAGGGGAGTAAATCAATCTATTTATCAACGAGACCATGACCAGTATAGGTTGTTCCTGGACCACTGTACTGGTAAGCAGGTAAATGAAGTTCAAAGGGGAGTAAATCAATCACTTTATCAACGAGACCATGACCAGTATAAGTTGTTCCTGGACTTCTGTACTGGTAAGCAGGTAAATGAAGTTCAAAGGGGAGTAAATCAATCACTTTATAAGCGAGACCATGACCAGTATAGGTTGTTCCTGGACCACAGTACTGGTAAGCAGGTAAATGAAGTTCAAAGGGGAGTAAATCACTCTATTTATCAACGAGACCATGACCAGTATAGGTTGTTCCTGGACCACTGTCCTGGTAAGCAGGTAAATGAAGTTCAAAGGGGAGTAAATCAAGCACTTTATCACCGAGACCATGACCAGTATAGGTTGTTCCTGGACCACTGTACTGGTAAGCCGGTAAATGAAGTTCAAAGGGGAGTAAATCCATCTATTTATCAACGAGACCATGACCAGTACAGGTTGTTCCTGGACCACTGTACTGGTAAGCAGGTAAATGAATTTCAAAGGGGAGTAAATCAATCACTTTATCAACGAGACCATGACCAGTATAAGTTGTTCCTGGACCACAGTACTGGTAAGCAGGTAAATGAAGTTCAAAGGGGAGTAAATCAATCTATTTATCAACGAGACCATGACCATTATAGGTTGTTCCTGGACCACTGTACTGGTAAGCAGGTACATGAAGTTCAAAGGGGAGTAAATCAATCACATTATCAACGAGACCATGACCAGTATAGGTTGTTCCTGGACCACAGTACTGGTAAGCAGGTAAATGAAGTTCAAAGGGGAGTAAATCAATCACTTTATCAACGAGACCGTGACCAGTATAGGTTGTTCCTGGACCACAGTACTGGTAAGCAGGTACATGAAGTTCAAAGGGGAGTAAATCAATCTATTTATCAACGAGACCATGACCAGTATAGGTTGTTCCTGGACCACTGTACTGATAAGCAGGTAAATGAAGTTCAAAGGGGAGTAAATCAATCACTTTATCAACGAGACCATGACCAGTATAGGTTGTTCCTGGACCACAGTACTGGTAAGCAGGTACATGAAGTTCAAAGGGGACTAAATCAATCTATTTATCAACGAGACCATGACCAGTATAGGTTGTTCCTGGACCACTGT
Organism: Meconema thalassinum; assembly: GCA_946902985.2. Lineage (NCBI taxonomy): Eukaryota > Metazoa > Arthropoda > Insecta > Orthoptera > Tettigoniidae > Meconema > Meconema thalassinum. The sequence goes on along the minus strand of OX336393.1, from coordinate 533,444,113 downwards.
ACTGGTAAGAGGTACATGAAGTTCAAAGGGGAGTAAATCAATCACTTTATCAACGAGTCCATGACCAGTATAGGTTGTTCCTGGACCACTGTACTGGTAAGCAGGTAAATGAAGTTCAAAGGGGAGTAAATCAATCACTTCATCAACGAGACCATGACCAGTATAGGTAGTTCCTGGACCACTGTACTGGTAAGCAGGTACATGAAGTTCAAAGGGGAGTAAATCAATCTATTTATCAACGAGACCATGACCAGTATAGGTTGTTCCTGGACCACTGTACTGGTAAGCAGGTACATGAAGTTCAAAGGGGAGTAAATCAATCTATTTATCAACGAGACCATGACCAGTATAGGTTGTTCCTGGACCACAGTACTGGTAAGCAGGTAAATGAAGTTGAAAGGGGAATAAATCAATCTATTTATCAACGAGACCATGACCAGTATAGGTTGTTCCTGGACCACTGTACTGGTAAGCAGGTACATGAAGTTCAAAGGGGAGTAAATCAATCACTTTATCAACGAGACCATGACCAGTATAGGTTGTTCCTGGACCACAGTACTGGTAAGCAGGTACATGAGGTTCAAAGGGGAGTAAATCAATCTATTTATCAACGAGACCATGACAGTATAGGTTGTTCCTGGACCACAGTACTGGTAAGCAGGTACATGAAGTTCAAAGGGGAGTAAATCAATCTATTTATCAACGAGACCATGACCAGTATAGGTTGTTCCTGGACCAGAGTACTGGTAAGCAGGTACATGAAGTTCAAAGGGGAGTAAATCAATCTATTTATCAACGAGACCATGACCAGTATAGGTTTTTTCTGGACCACAGTACTGGTAAGCAGGTACATGAAATTCAAAAGGGAGTAAATCAATCTATTTATCAACGAGACCATGACCAGTATAGGTTGTTCCTGGGCCACTGTACTGGTAAGCAGGTAAATGAAGTTCAAAGGGGAGTAAATCAATCACTTTATCAACGAGACCATGACCAGTATAGGTTGTTCCTGGACCACTGTACTGGTAAGCAGGTAAATGAAGTTCAAAGGGGAGTAAATCAATCACTTTATCAACGAGACCATGACCAGTATAGGTTGTTCCTGGACCACAGTACTGGTAAGCAGGTAAATGAAGTTCAAAGGGGAGTAAATCAATCTATTTATCAACGAGACCATGACCAGTATAGGTTGTTCCTGGACCACTGTCCTGGTAAGCAGGTAAATGAAGTTCAAAGGGGAGTAAATCAAGCACTTTATCACCGAGACCATGACCAGTATAGGTTGTTCCTGGACCACTGTACTGGTAAGCAGGTACATGAAGTTCAAAGGGGAGTAAATCAATCTATTTATCAACGAGACCATGACCAGTATAGGTTGTTCCTGGACCACTGTACTGATATGCAGGTAAATGAAGTTCAAAGGGGAGTAAATCAATCACTTTATCAACGAGACCATGACCAGTATAGGTTGTTCCTGGACCACAGTACTGGTAAGCAGGTACATGAAGTTCAAAGGGGAGTAAATCAATCTATTTATCAACGAGACCATGACCAGTATAGGTTGTTCCTGGACCACTGTACTGGTAAGAGGTACATGAAGTTCAAAGGGGAGTAAATCAATCACTTTATCAACGAGACCATGACCAGTATAGGTTGTTCCTGGACCACTGTACTGGTAAGCAGGTAAATGAAGTTCAAAGGGGAGTAAATCAATCACTTCATCAACGAGACCATGACCAGTATAGGTAGTTCCTGGACCACTGTACTGGTAAGCAGGTACATGAAGTTCAAAGGGGAGTAAATCAATCTATTTATCAACGAGACCATGACCAGTATAGGTTGTTCCTGGACCACAGTACTGGTAAGCAGGTAAATGAAGTTGAAAGGGGAATAAATCAATCTATTTATCAACGAGACCATGACCAGTATAGGTTGTTCCTGGACCACTGTACTGGTAAGCAGGTACATGAAGTTCAAAGGGGAGTAAATCAATCACTTTATCAACGAGACCATGACCAGTATAGGTTGTTCCTGGACCACAGTACTGGTAAGCAGGTACATGAGGTTCAAAGGGGAGTAAATCAATCTATTTATCAACGAGACCATGACAGTATAGGTTGTTCCTGGACCACAGTACTGGTAAGCAGGTACATGAAGTTCAATGGGGAGTAAATCAATCTATTTATCAACGAGACCATGACCAGTATAGGTTGTTCCTGGACCAGAGTACTGGTAAGCAGGTACATGAAATTCAAAGAGGAGTAAATCAATCTATTTATCAACGAGACCATGACCAGTATAGGTTGTTCCTGGACCACTGTACTGGTAAGAGGTACATGAAGTTCAAAGGGGAGTAAATCAATCACTTTATCAACGAGACCATGACCAGTATAGGTTGTTCCTGGACCACTGTACTGGTAAGCAGGTAAATGAAGTTCAAAGGGGAGTAAATCAATCACTTTATCAACGAGACCATGACCAGTATAGGTTGTTCCTGGACCACAGTACTGGTAAGCAGGTACATGAAGTTCAAAGGGGAGTAAATCAATCTATTTATCAACGAGACCATGACCAGTATAGGTTGTTCCTGGACCACTGTACTGGTAAGAGGTACATGAAGTTCAAAGGGGAGTAAATCAATCACTTTATCAACGAGACCATGACCAGTATAGGTTGTTCCTGGACCACTGTACTGGTAAGCAGGTAAATGAAGTTCAAAGGGGAGTAAATCAATCACTTCATCAACGAGACCATGACCAGTATAGGTTGTTCCTGGACCACTGTACTGGTAAGCAGGTACATGAATTTCAAAGGGGAGTAAATCAATCTATTTATCAACGAGACCATGACCAGTATAGGTTGTTCCTGGACCACTGTACTGGTAAGCAGGTACATGAAGTTCAAAGGGGAGTAAATCAATCACTTTATCAACGAGACCCATGACCAGTATAAGTTGTACCTGGACCACTGTACTGGTAAGCAGGTAAATGAAGTTCAAAGAGGAGTAAATCAATCACTTTATCAACGAGACCATGACCAGTATAGGTTGTTCCTGGACCACAGTACTGGTAAGCAGGTACATGAAGTTCAAAGGGGAGTAAATCAATCTATTTATCAACGAGACCATGACCAGTATAGGTTGTTCCTGGTCCACAGTACTGGTAAGCAGGTACATGAAGTTCAAAGGGGAGTAAATCAATCTATTTATCAACGAGACCATGACCAGTATAGGTTGTTCCTGGACCACAGTACTGGTAAGCAGGTACATGAAGTTCAAAGGGGAGTAAATCAATCTATTTATCAACGAGACTATGACCAGTAAAGGTTGTTCCTGGACCACAGTACTGGTAAGCAGGTAAATGATGTTCAAAGGGGAGTAAATCAATCTATTTATCAACGAGACCATGACCAGTATAGGTTGTTCCTGGACCACAGTACTGGTAAGCAGGTACATGAAGTTCAAAGGGGAGTAAATCAATCTATTTATCAACGAGACCATGACTAGTAGAGGTTGTTCCTGGACCACAGTACTGGTAAGCAGGTACATGAAGTTCAAAGGGGAGTAAATCTATCTATTTATCAACGAGACCATGACCAGTATAGGTTGTTCCTGGACCAAAGTACTGGTAAGCAGGTACATGAAGTTCAAAGGGGAGTAAATCAATCTATTAATCAACGAGACCATGACCAGTATAGGTTGTTCCTGGACCACTGTACTGGTAAGCAGGTAAATGAAGTTCAAAGCTGAGTAAATCAATCACTTTATCAACGAGACCATGACCAGTATAGGTTGTTCCTGGAACACAGTACTGGTAAGCAAGTAAATGAAGTTCAAAGGGGAGTAAATCATTCACTTTATCAATGAGACCATGACCAGTATAGGTTGTTCCTGGACCATTGTACTGGTAAGCAGGTAAATGAAGTTCAAAGGGGAGTAAATCAATCACTTTATCAACGAGACCATGACCAGTATAGGTTGTTCCTGGACCACTGTACTGGTAAGCAGGTACATGAAGTTCAAAGGGGAGTAAATCAATCTATTTATCAACGAGACCATGACTAGTAGAGGTTGTTCCTGGACCACAGTACTGGTAAGCAGGTACATGAAGTTCAAAGGGGAGTAAATCAATCTATTTATCAACGAGACCATGACTAGTAGAGGTTGTTCCTGGACCACAGTACTGGTAAGCAGGTACATGAAGTTCAAAGGGGAGTAAATCTATCTATTTATCAACGAGACCATGACCAGTATAGGTAGTTCCTGGACCACTGTACTGGTAAGCAGGTACATGAAGTTCAAAGGGGAGTAAATCAATCTATTTATCAACGAGACCATGACCAGTATAGGTTGTTCCTGGACCACTGTACTGATAAGCAGGTAAATGAAGTTCAAAGGGGAGTAAATCCATCTATTTATCAACGAGACCATGACCAGTACAGGTTGTTCCTGGACCACTGTACTGGTAAGCAGGTAAATGAATTTCAAAGGGGAGTAAATCAATCACTTTATCAACGAGACCATGACCAGTATAAGTTGTTCCTGGACCACAGTACTGGTAGGCAGGTAAATGAAGTTCAAAGGGGAGTAAATCAATCTATTTATCAACGAGACCATGACCAGTATAGGTTGTTCCTGGACCACTGTACTGGTAAGCAGGTACATGAAGTTCAAAGGGGAGTAAATCAATCACATTATCAACGAGACCATGACCAGTATAGGTTGTTCCTGGACCACAGTACTGGTAAGCAGGTAAATGAAGTTCAAAGGGGAGTAAATCAATCACTTTATCAACGAGACCATGACCAGTATAGGTTGTTCCTGGACCACAGTACTGGTAAGCAGGTACATGAAGTTCAAAGGGGAGTAAATCAATCTATTTATCAACGAGACCATGACCAGTATAGGTTGTTCCTGGACCACTGTACTGATAAGCAGGTAAATGAAGTTCAAAGGGGAGTAAATCAATCACTTTATCAACGAGACCATGACCAGTATAGGTTGTTCCTGGACCACAGTACTGGTAAGCAGGTACATGAAGTTCAAAGGGGACTAAATCAATCTATTTATCAACGAGACCATGACCAGTATAGGTTGTTCCTGGACCACTGTACTGGTAAGAGGTACATGAAGTTCAAAGGGGAGTAAATCAATCACTTTATCAACGAGTCCATGACCAGTATAGGTTGTTCCTGGACCACTGTACTGGTAAGCAGGTAAATGAAGTTCAAAGGGGAGTAAATCAATCACTTCATCAACGAGACCATGACCAGTATAGGTAGTTCCTGGACCACTGTACTGGTAAGCAGGTACATGAAGTTCAAAGGGGAGTAAATCAATCTATTTATCAACGAGACCATGACCAGTATAGGTTGTTCCTGGACCACTGTACTGGTAAGCAGGTACATGAAGTTCAAAGGGGAGTAAATCAATCTATTTATCAACGAGACCATGACCAGTATAGGTTGTTCCTGGACCACAGTACTGGTAAGCAGGTAAATGAAGTTGAAAGGGGAATAAATCAATCTATTTATCAACGAGACCATGACCAGTATAGGTTGTTCCTGGACCACTGTACTGGTAAGCAGGTACATGAAGTTCAAAGGGGAGTAAATCAATCACTTTATCAACGAGACCATGACCAGTATAGGTTGTTCCTGGACCACAGTACTGGTAAGCAGGTACATGAGGTTCAAAGGGGAGTAAATCAATCTATTTATCAACGAGACCATGACAGTATAGGTTGTTCCTGGACCACAGTACTGGTAAGCAGGTACATGAAGATCAAAGGGGAGTAAATCAATCTATTTATCAACGAGACCATGACCAGTATAGGTTGTTCCTGGACCAGAGTACTGGTAAGCAGGTACATGAAGTTCAAAGGGGAGTAAATCAATCTATTTATCAACGAGACGATGACCAGTATAGGTTTTTTCTGGACCACAGTACTGGTAAGCAGGTACATGAAATTCAAAAGGGAGTAAATCAATCTATTTATCAACGAGACCATGACCAGTATAGGTTGTTCCTGGGCCACTGTACTGGTAAGCAGGTAAATGAAGTTCAAAGGGGAGTAAATCAATCACTTTATCAACGAGACCATGACCAGTATAGGTTGTTCCTGGACCACTGTACTGGTAAGCAGGTAAATGAAGTTCAAAGGGGAGTAAATCAATCACTTTATCAACGAGACCATGACCAGTATAGGTTGTTCCTGGACCACAGTACTGGTAAGCAGGTAAATGAAGTTCAAAGGGGAGTAAATCAATCACTTTATCAACGAGACCATGACCGGTATAGGTTGTTCCTGGACCACTGTACTGGTAAGCAGGTACATGAAGTTCAAAGGGGAGTAAATCAATCTATTTATCAACGAGACCATGACCAGTATAGGTTGTTCCTGGACCACTGTACTGGTAAGCAGGTAAATGAAGTTCAAAGGGGAGTAAATCAATCACTTTATCAACGAGACCATGACCAGTATAAGTTGTTCCTGGACTTCTGTACTGGTAAGCAGGTAAATGAAGTTCAAAGGGGAGTAAATCAATCACTTTATAAGCGAGACCATGACCAGTATAGGTTGTTCCTGGACCACAGTACTGGTAAGCAGGTAAATGAAGTTCAAAGGGGAGTAAATCACTCTATTTATCAACGAGACCATGACCAGTATAGGTTGTTCCTGGACCACTGTCCTGGTAAGCAGGTAAATGAAGTTCAAAGGGGAGTAAATCAAGCACTTTATCACCGAGACCATGACCAGTATAGGTTGTTCCTGGACCACTGTACTGGTAAGCCGGTAAATGAAGTTCAAAGGGGAGTAAATCCATCTATTTATCAACGAGACCATGACCAGTACAGGTTGTTCCTGGACCACTGTACTGGTAAGCAGGTAAATGAATTTCAAAGGGGAGTAAATCAATCACTTTATCAACGAGACCATGACCAGTATAAGTTGTTCCTGGACCACAGTACTGGTAAGCAGGTAAATGAAGTTCAAAGGGGAGTAAATCAATCTATTTATCAACGAGACCATGACCATTATAGGTTGTTCCTGGACCACTGTACTGGTAAGCAGGTACATGAAGTTCAAAGGGGAGTAAATCAATCACATTATCAACGAGACCATGACCAGTATAGGTTGTTCCTGGACCACAGTACTGGTAAGCAGGTAAATGAAGTTCAAAGGGGAGTAAATCAATCACTTTATCAACGAGACCGTGACCAGTATAGGTTGTTCCTGGACCACAGTACTGGTAAGCAGGTACATGAAGTTCAAAGGGGAGTAAATCAATCTATTTATCAACGAGACCATGACCAGTATAGGTTGTTCCTGGACCACTGTACTGATAAGCAGGTAAATGAAGTTCAAAGGGGAGTAAATCAATCACTTTATCAACGAGACCATGACCAGTATAGGTTGTTCCTGGACCACAGTACTGGTAAGCAGGTACATGAAGTTCAAAGGGGACTAAATCAATCTATTTATCAACGAGACCATGACCAGTATAGGTTGTTCCTGGACCACTGTACTGGTAAGAGGTACATGAAGTTCAAAGGGGAGTAAATCAATCACTTTATCAACGAGTCCATGACCAGTATAGGTTGTTCCTGGACCACTGTACTGGTAAGCAGGTAAATGAAGTTCAAAGGGGAGTAAATCAATCACTTCATCAACGAGACCATGACCAGTATAGGTAGTTCCTGGACCACTGTACTGGTAAGCAGGTACATGAAGTTCAAAGGGGAGTAAATCAATCTATTTATCAACGAGACCATGACCAGTATAGGTTGTTCCTGGACCACTGTACTGGTAAGCAGGTACATGAAGTTCAAAGGGGAGTAAATCAATCTATTTATCAACGAGACCATGACCAGTATAGGTTGTTCCTGGACCACAGTACTGGTAAGCAGGTAAATGAAGTTGAAAGGGGAATAAATCAATCTATTTATCAACGAGACCATGACCAGTATAGGTTGTTCCTGGACCACTGTACTGGTAAGCAGGTACATGAAGTTCAAAGGGGAGTAAATCAATCACTTTATCAACGAGACCATGACCAGTATAGGTTGTTCCTGGACCACAGTACTGGTAAGCAGGTACATGAGGTTCAAAGGGGAGTAAATCAATCTATTTATCAACGAGACCATGACAGTATAGGTTGTTCCTGGACCACAGTACTGGTAAGCAGGTACATGAAGTTCAAAGGGGAGTAAATCAATCTATTTATCAACGAGACCATGACCAGTATAGGTTGTTCCTGGACCAGAGTACTGGTAAGCAGGTACATGAAGTTCAAAGGGGAGTAAATCAATCTATTTATCAACGAGACCATGACCAGTATAGGTTTTTTCTGGACCACAGTACTGGTAAGCAGGTACATGAAATTCAAAAGGGAGTAAATCAATCTATTTATCAACGAGACCATGACCAGTATAGGTTGTTCCTGGGCCACTGTACTGGTAAGCAGGTAAATGAAGTTCAAAGGGGAGTAAATCAATCACTTTATCAACGAGACCATGACCAGTATAGGTTGTTCCTGGACCACTGTACTGGTAAGCAGGTAAATGAAGTTCAAAGGGGAGTAAATCAATCACTTTATCAACGAGACCATGACCAGTATAGGTTGTTCCTGGACCACAGTACTGGTAAGCAGGTAAATGAAGTTCAAAGGGGAGTAAATCAATCTATTTATCAACGAGACCATGACCAGTATAGGTTGTTCCTGGACCACTGTCCTGGTAAGCAGGTAAATGAAGTTCAAAGGGGAGTAAATCAAGCACTTTATCACCGAGACCATGACCAGTATAGGTTGTTCCTGGACCACTGTACTGGTAAGCAGGTACATGAAGTTCAAAGGGGAGTAAATCAATCTATTTATCAACGAGACCATGACCAGTATAGGTTGTTCCTGGACCACTGTACTGATATGCAGGTAAATGAAGTTCAAAGGGGAGTAAATCAATCACTTTATCAACGAGACCATGACCAGTATAGGTTGTTCCTGGACCACAGTACTGGTAAGCAGGTACATGAAGTTCAAAGGGGAGTAAATCAATCTATTTATCAACGAGACCATGACCAGTATAGGTTGTTCCTGGACCACTGTACTGGTAAGAGGTACATGAAGTTCAAAGGGGAGTAAATCAATCACTTTATCAACGAGACCATGACCAGTATAGGTTGTTCCTGGACCACTGTACTGGTAAGCAGGTAAATGAAGTTCAAAGGGGAGTAAATCAATCACTTCATCAACGAGACCATGACCAGTATAGGTAGTTCCTGGACCACTGTACTGGTAAGCAGGTACATGAAGTTCAAAGGGGAGTAAATCAATCTATTTATCAACGAGACCATGACCAGTATAGGTTGTTCCTGGACCACAGTACTGGTAAGCAGGTAAATGAAGTTGAAAGGGGAATAAATCAATCTATTTATCAACGAGACCATGACCAGTATAGGTTGTTCCTGGACCACTGTACTGGTAAGCAGGTACATGAAGTTCAAAGGGGAGTAAATCAATCACTTTATCAACGAGACCATGACCAGTATAGGTTGTTCCTGGACCACAGTACTGGTAAGCAGGTACATGAGGTTCAAAGGGGAGTAAATCAATCTATTTATCAACGAGACCATGACAGTATAGGTTGTTCCTGGACCACAGTACTGGTAAGCAGGTACATGAAGTTCAATGGGGAGTAAATCAATCTATTTATCAACGAGACCATGACCAGTATAGGTTGTTCCTGGACCAGAGTACTGGTAAGCAGGTACATGAAATTCAAAGAGGAGTAAATCAATCTATTTATCAACGAGACCATGACCAGTATAGGTTGTTCCTGGACCACTGTACTGGTAAGAGGTACATGAAGTTCAAAGGGGAGTAAATCAATCACTTTATCAACGAGACCATGACCAGTATAGGTTGTTCCTGGACCACTGTAATGGTAAGCAGGTAAATGAAGTTCAAAGGGGAGTAAATCAATCACTTTATCAACGAGACCATGACCAGTATAGGTTGTTCCTGGACCACAGTACTGGTAAGCAGGTACATGAAGTTCAAAGGGGAGTAAATCAATCTATTTATCAACGAGACCATGACCAGTATAGGTTGTTCCTGGACCACTGTACTGGTAAGAGGTACATGAAGTTCAAAGGGGAGTAAATCAATCACTTTATCAACGAGACCATGACCAGTATAGGTTGTTCCTGGACCACTGTACTGGTAAGCAGGTAAATGAAGTTCAAAGGGGAGTAAATCAATCACTTCATCAACGAGACCATGACCAGTATAGGTTGTTCCTGGACCACTGTACTGGTAAGCAGGTACATGAATTTCAAAGGGGAGTAAATCAATCTATTTATCAACGAGACCATGACCAGTATAGGTTGTTCCTGGACCACTGTACTGGTAAGCAGGTACATGAAGTTCAAAGGGGAGTAAATCAATCACTTTATCAACGAGACCCATGACCAGTATAAGTTGTACCTGGACCACTGTACTGGTAAGCAGGTAAATGAAGTTCAAAGAGGAGTAAATCAATCACTTTATCAACGAGACCATGACCAGTATAGGTTGTTCCTGGACCACAGTACTGGTAAGCAGGTACATGAAGTTCAAAGGGGAGTAAATCAATCTATTTATCAACGAGACCATGACCAGTATAGGTTGTTCCTGGTCCACAGTACTGGTAAGCAGGTACATGAAGTTCAAAGGGGAGTAAATCAATCTATTTATCAACGAGACCATGACCAGTATAGGTTGTTCCTGGACCACAGTACTGGTAAGCAGGTACATGAAGTTCAAAGGGGAGTAAATCAATCTATTTATCAACGAGACTATGACCAGTAAAGGTTGTTCCTGGACCACAGTACTGGTAAGCAGGTAAATGATGTTCAAAGGGGAGTAAATCAATCTATTTATCAACGAGACCATGACCAGTATAGGTTGTTCCTGGACCACAGTACTGGAAAGCAGGTGCATGAAGTTCAAAGGGGAGTAAATCAATCTATTTATCAACGAGACCATGACCAGTATAGGTTGTTCCTGGACCACAGTACTGGTAAGCAGGTACATGAAGTTCAAAGGGGAGTAAATCAATCTATTTATCAACGAGACCATGACTAGTAGAGGTTGTTCCTGGACCACAGTACTGGTAAGCAGGTACATGAAGTTCAAAGGGGAGTAAATCTATCTATTTATCAACGAGACCATGACCAGTATAGGTTGTTCCTGGACCAAAGTACTGGTAAGCAGGTACATGAAGTTCAAAGGGGAGTAAATCAATCTATTAATCAACGAGACCATGACCAGTATAGGTTGTTCCTGGACCACTGTACTGGTAAGCAGGTAAATGAAGTTCAAAGCTGAGTAAATCAATCACTTTATCAACGAGACCATGACCAGTATAGGTTGTTCCTGGAACACAGTACTGGTAAGCAAGTAAATGAAGTTCAAAGGGGAGTAAATCATTCACTTTATCAATGAGACCATGACCAGTATAGGTTGTTCCTGGACCATTGTACTGGTAAGCAGGTAAATGAAGTTCAAAGGGGAGTAAATCAATCACTTTATCAACGAGACCATGACCAGTATAGGTTGTTCCTGGACCACTGTACTGGTAAGCAGGTACATGAAGTTCAAAGGGGAGTTAATCAATCTATTTATCAACGAGACCATGACCAGTATAGGTTGTTCCTGGACCACTGTACTGGTAAGCAGGTAAATGAATTTCAAAGGGGAGTAAATCAATCTATTTATCAACGAGACCATGACCAGTATAGGTTGTTCCTGGACCACTGTACTGGTAAGCAGGTAAATGAAGTTCAAAGGGGAGTAAATCAATCTATTTATCAACGAGACCATGACCAGTATAGGTTGTTCCTGGACCACTGTACTGGTAAGCAGGTACATGAAGTTCAAAGGGGAGTAAATCAATCTATTTATCAACGAGACCATGACCAGTATAGGTTGTTCCTGGACCACTGTACTGGTAAGCAGGTACATGAATTTCAAAGGGGAGTAAATCAATCACTTTATCAACGAGACCATGACCAGTATAGGTTGTTCCTGGACCACTGTACTGGTAAGCAGGTAAATGAAGTTCAAAGGGGAGTAAATCAATCACTTTATCAATGAGACCATGACCAGTATAGGTTGTTCCTGGACCACTGTACTGGTAAGCAGGTACATGAAGTTCAAAGGGGAGTAAATCAATCTATTTATCAACGAGACCATGACCAGTATAGGTTGTTCCTGGACCACTGTACTGGTAAGCAGGTACATGAAGTTCAAAGGGGAGTAAATCAATCACTTTATCAATGAGACCCATGACCAGTATAGGTTGTACCTGGACCACTGTACTGGTAAGCAGGTAAATGAAGTTCAAAGGGGAGTAAATCAATCACTTTATCAACGAGACCATGACCAGTATAGGTTGTTCCTGGACCACAGTACTGGTAAGCAGGTACATGAAGTTCAAAGGAGAGTAAATCAATCTATTTATCAACGAGACCATGACCAGAATAGGTTGTTCCTGGTCCAAAGTACTGGTAAGCAGGTACATGAAGTTCAAAGGGGAGTAAATCAATCTATTTATCAACGAGACCATGACCAGTATAGGTTGTTCCTGGACCACAGTACTGGTAAGCAGGTACATGAAGTTCAAAGGGGAGTAAATCAATCTATTTATCAACGAGACCATGACCAGTATAGGTTGTTCCTGGACCACAGTACTGGTAAGCAGGTACATGAAGTTCCAAGGGGAGTAAATCAATTTATTTATCAACGAGACCATGACCAGTATAGGTTGTTCCTGGACCACTGTACTGGTAAGCAGGTACATGAAGTTCAAAGGGGAGTAAATCAATCACTTTATCAACGAGACCATGACCAGTATAGGTTGTTCCTGGACTACTGTACTGGTAAGCAGGTAAATGAAGTTCAAAGGGGAGTAAATCAATCACTTTATCAACGAGACCATGACCAGTATAGGTTGTTCCTGGACCACAGTACTGGTAAATAGGTACATGAAGTTCAAAGGGGAGTAAATCAATCTATTTATCAACGGGACCATGACCAGTATAGGTTGTTCCTGGACCACTGTACTGGTAAGCAGGTACATGAAGTTCAAAGGGGAGTAAATCAATCACTTTATCAACGAGACCATGACCAGTATAGGTTGTTCCTGGACCACTGTACTGGTAAGCAGGTAAATGAAGTTCAAAGGGGAATAAATCAATCACTTTATCATCGAGACCATGACCAGTATAGGTTGTTCCTGGACCACAGTACTCGTAAGCAGGTACATGAAGTTCAAAGGGGAGTAAATCAATCTATTTATCAACGAGACCATGACCAGTATAGGTTGTTCCTGGACCACTGTACTGGTAAGCAGGTAAATGAAGTTCAAAGGGGAGTAAATCAATCACTTTATCAACGAGACCATGACCAGTATAGGTTGTTCCTGGACCAGAGTACCGGTAAGCAGGTACATGAAGTTCAAAGGGGAGTAAATCAATCTATTTATCAACGAGACCATGACCAGTATAGGTTTTTCCTGACCACAGTACTGGTAAGCAGGTACATGAAGTTCAAAGGGGAGTAAATCATTCTATTTATCAACGTGACCATGACCAGTATAGGTTGTTCCTGGACCACAGTACTGGTAAGCAGGTACATGAAGTTCAAATGGGAGTAAATCAATCTATTTATCAACGAGACCATGACCAGTATAGGTTGTTCCTGGACCACAGTGCTGGTAAGCAGGTAAATGAAGTTCAAAGGGGAGTAAATCAATCTATTTATCAACGAGACCATGACCAGTATAGGTTGTTCCTGGACACTGTACTGGTAAGCAGGTACATGAAGTTCAAAGGGGAGTAAATCAATCACTTTATCAACGAGACCATGACCAGTATAGGTTGTTCCTGGACCACAGTACTGGTAAGCAGGTACATGAAGTTCAAAGGGAGTAAATCAATCTATTTATCAACGAGACCATGACCAGTATTGGTTGTTCCTGGACCACAGTACTGGTAAGCAGGTACATGAAGTTCAAAGGGGAGTAAATCAATCTATTTATCAACGAGACCATGACCAGTATAGGTTGTTCCTGGACCACAGTACTGGTAAGCAGGTACATGAGGTTCAAAAGGGAGTAAATCAATCTATTTATCAACGAGACCATGACCAGTATAGGTTGTTCGTGGACCACAGTACTGGTAAGCAGGTACATGAAGTTCAAAGGGGAGTAAATCAATCTATTTATCAACGAGACCATGACCAGTATAGGTTGTTCCTGGACCACTGTACTGGTAAGCAGGTACATGAAGTTCAAAGGGGAGTAAATCAATCACTTTATCAACGAGACCATGACCAGTATAGGTTGTTCCTGGACCACTGTACTGGTAAGCAGGTAAATGAAGTTCAAAGGGGAATAAATCAATCACTTTATCAACGAGACCATGACCAGTATAGGTTGTTCCTGGACCACAGTACTGGTAAGCAGGTACATGAAGTTCAAAGGGGAGTAAATCAATCTATTTATCAATGGGACCATGACCAGTATAGGTTGTTCCTGGACCACTGTACTGGTAAGCAGGTACATGAAGTTCAAAGGGGAGTAAATCAATCACTTTATCAACGAGACCATGACCAGTATAGGTTGTTCCTGGACCACTGTACTGGTAAGCAGGTAAATGAAGTTCAAAGGGGAATAAATCAATCACTTTATCAACGAGACCATGACCAGTATAGGTTGTTCCTGGACCACAGTACTGGTAAGCAGGTACATGAAGTTCAAAGGGGAGTAAATCAATCTATTTATCAACGAGACCATGACCAGTATAGGTTGTTCCTGGACCACTGTACTGGTAAGCAGTGAACCGTTTTTATCAGGTTCATTATTTTTTGTCATATTATTATTATTATTATTATTATTATTATTATTATTATTATCATCATTTCCTTCATGTCGCATTATTGTGACATACGTTTCTCTGTCTCACCTACTGCGTTCAAACTTTGTAATTCTGCGTAAATGTTTCGTCAGGTGGTGAAACTTTTCACCCCTACTGACACTGTGTTACCATTGGTTGAAGCATAACTTGTTACTAAGCTTTGCTTCTCCCATTGGCCCCCTTTATGTTCTGGAGAGGGGGAGTTCTACGACTTATTTTTCCCGAGCGGCGTTACTGCGTTCCTTTTAGAGAAGGTGGCTTCCTTCCATTTCTGACCATCATGTGAAACGGTCACAGCCTAGGTGTGTCGGGCTTTTCGCCCGTGCCCAACGCAACTAAACGTAAGTACGATTCGATCACTTGGTTTTATCTGGCATGCTATCATTTTTGAATTTCAGTTTATCAATTTCCCTTTCTTATGATGATGTGAATTCGATCCATGAACCCAAGTCCCTTCGCCTTTGTTTACGTTAGTTTAGCGAAGCCTCTGTGTTTATTTGTCATCCCTACCTTTCATGTAATCGGTTTTATTTTTTACTCAAATCTCTCAGGTCTGAAATATATGCTACTTTTCTGCGAGGCTTACCAACGCTCTGTATTACGTCACAAATTGATGTGCACTCTTTCGAGGTATCTTTCATTTGATTGTCGTATCAGAGTTTGTTTTTTTGGGTCAAGGTATCATTGGAGTAACGGAGCCATGTCTCATTTCGCCTCCTATTTGATCCTTCCCTCTGTTTTAGGAAAAGTGTGTGAGCGATGGTCTTTGTGTTAGTCACTGTCCATTCGTCATGCCTTAATTCCTTTGTTTCTTCGTATGTCGTTATATTTAGACATAACTACCTCTACGTAAGCCTATATTTTCCTACAAAGCATATTTCTTAGCTGATCGATTTTTCCTTTCATTTCCTGTCCCGGTAATGTCAATTAATTTAATGTAATACTCATTTTCCTTTATTTTTATGTGTTAATTTTGTGTTGTTTCCTCTGGCTTCGTTATATTACGTAACTCCGTGTCATCTCCCCTCTCCCACCCCCCACCCCCGTTTCCTACATACGCACCCTTCTCATCCCCACCACTCCCCCCCCCCCCCCCCTTACCCCATGATTTCACAACATCATGAGCTTTTTGGAAGTCTGTTCTTGGCAAGGGCATTCTAGTCCAGGTCATCCTCGTAAGTAGAGGTGTTCTCTTATTCGACTCATCCATACTCTCTATCTTTTTCGTTTTTTTTTGTTTATTTTTGTATTTTAAATTTTGGTTATCGAGTCGCGCTTACGGTTTAGTTGCACATTGATTGTAAGTACATTTTAATTAATCTTGTTTCATCTTTGTTAGTGCTTAAGTTCATTTATACACTTTTCTCTTGAGATTGTTTTTGTGTACCGGTACCCCTTTCTTAGGTACCATCTTTAGTCATTAATTTTATTTTATTTGCTATTAAGCGATTTTATACCTCTTCACGTTTACCTTTCATTTTGTGTTTAGATATATCCTTACTCTTATGCGCACCTGTTTTAGTTTACTTTAAATACAATAGTAAATAGTTCACTTGGTTTCGTCCTCTTTCATTTGTAATTTTAAGTTCCCTCATCTCTCGTTCGATTTCGTCGGTCTTGGCTTCGTACTGTAACGCAGTCACGACCTTCACGCTTCTGGGTTCATCGATCAATTAGATAAATTCAATTCCGCTTTTGATTTGTTTTAAACAATTCATTCGATTCCTTTTTTGGAAAGTATCTTTCTTTCGATCCGGAATCTTGGGCCCAGCACGCATCGAAAGAGACATCCTTTCCCCGCTCCTTAGCGATCCTGTTTAAGGTGTTGTTTTCACTTCTACTGTATTTCCTCACGCCTCTGCTATTTTGTCTAACGTAAAAGCACAAGCGGTGCAAATGGTAAATCAGAGCATGGTTAAACGCGAAATCGTTCCCTTTAGGTTACCAAACTTATATATATTTTTTTTTTTTTTCAATTATTACAATGTTGTCTTTCTGAGTTTAAGATACCTGTACTGAATTGTTCCCCCATCCCCGAAGAAAGTGTGGAGTGTGAAAGCATTTCTCGAGTGAACAAGACATCCAAAGAATCTAGTTCCGAGGTGAAGAGTGCAACAAGTTAGTGAGTACTTCGCAACGCTGGAATAGGACACATTACGGTATTGTAACCTTTATTTTACTAAGTTAAAGTGTTTTACTTTTCTCCTTGTCTATTGTCATGTCTAAGTCAGAATTCCCACCCGTCAAAAAGGAGTTAAGTTTTATGGGCTTTGAATCTTTAACAATGCCCACGCCACTATTGCAAGATACGACACAGGACCTGCTAATGATAGACCCTCCCCTTTTAGATTGCTCCATCGCCCCTGTAGGCACTGTTAATAGTGCTCGCCACAACGAAAATGTTGCATCAGTAGTGAGTAGGTGGGGTTTGACTTTTTCCGGAGAAAACAATACCTCATCAGTTTTTTGTTTTATCCAACGTGTGGAGGAATTGTGTTATTGTCACGATATTAATCCCGACAATATTGTACGTTGCTTACCTATTCTTTTGTCTGGAAAAGCGCTGATGTGGCATCGCACTACTCCGAATTTTTATAAGTCATGGGACGAATTTGTTGGGTGCATTAAGGACCGTTTCACGCCACAAGATTTCGATTTCGCTCTCAAACAAGAAATATACTCCCGTACTCAGGCTCCTGGGGAGATGATCGACGATTATGTAACCTCAGTTCGGCTGTTAGCAGCGAACCTCCCCCAACCCTTTCATCCCAGGGATCTGTTGGAAATTATATACAGGAATTTAAATCCCACTTATAAATACTTCATTCGGCGTACATCCATTTTCTCCATCGAGGACATCATATCGCAAGGCCGTGAGTATGAATTAAATGCACGAGCCTGTTCGAACTATACTCCACCTCCAAGAGCCGATAATACGATTTTCCCCGAGTTAGCCTACTCCCCCCAGACAACACTGTCTAGCCCAGCTGTCGACCGAACAAAAGACGACACCTTACGGTTTAAGCCGTCTGCTCGCCGTGCTGAGTCCCTTTCTAGGAATTCTAACCCAAGCCCTTCTGTGGCTCGTAATTCTTCTGCTGTTTCCCGTGAAAGGACTACAAACACCCCAACAACAATCACACGCAATGTTTCTTCTGGTCGCATAACTTGTTGGAACTGTAATGAACTTGGACATCATTTTAAAATGTGTTCTTTAAAACGCCGAAAATTCTGTTTTGGCTGTGGGATGAATGAGGTCACGACTCGTTCCTGTCCAAATTGTAATTCCAACCAGGAAAACTCATAGGGAGGTGTTCTGAGTTCGACTCCCGGAGCAGTCCTCCATCCAAACTTGACAATGCATCTAATTTCGATGTTGTGTTACAACCAGGAGTCTCAGTAAATTTCGATAATGTCTCGGCACCTGCTATTTTGGATACAGGCGCCACCAGAAGTTTCATCCACCGTTCAGTGGCAGATAGCATTCGATCTTCGCAAAAACACCCCATACAGAATAAATGTCAGTTCCTTTCTGCGGGATCGTCAGTTATCGACGTTGCCGAAACTATTTTATGTCGCATTAAAATTCACGGATTTTCTTGGAAACATGTTTTTCATGTGGTTAACAATCTCTCCACTCAATGTATTCTAGGAATTGACTTTATGCATAAAACGGGTATGCAGTTGGATTTTATTAATGATTCATTTTGTTTCAAATTTCGCTCAGATAAAATGTTCCCCTTTGAAGAATGTACTTCTAACTACGTTGATGTGTCTCCTGTATTTTCCGTACATCTTCCATTAACTTTGATGTCCGAGCAACGTGATACTCTGAACGATTTAGTTGAGGAATTTTCTGATGTCCTCACAGAAGATTTAGGTTCTGCTGTAAATCACGAATGCCACATTGACTTGAGTGACAATGTACCTGTTCGAAGTCCTCCGTTTCCTTGTAATCCACCCAAGCTCTTGGCCATGAAAAAGTATATCAATGATTTGCAAGATCGGGGAGTAGTGGTTCCTTCCAAATCAGCTTATGGGTCTCCTGCTTTCTTAATTCCCAAGAAAGAAGAGGGCGAGTACCGGCTAGTCGTAGACTACCGAAAATTGAACAAGAAGGTAGTCTTTGACAATTTCCCACTGCCTACTATTGAGAGTGCTTTTCAACATTTCCACGGGGCCAATGTGTATTCGATGATTGATCTAAATAGTGCCTATTATCAGATTCCTTTGGATGCTGAGAGTCGCGACTTCACTGCTTTTAACACCCCTTTCGGATTATATAATTTCAAACGTCTGCCGATGGGTATAGCTGTTGGTGCGCAAGTCCTCAGTCGCGTGCTAGACGACATCTTGGGAGACCTGAAGTTCAATTTTGTATTTAATTATCTTGACGATTTAGTCGTGTACAGCAGATCTTTTGAGGAACATGTCGTTCATCTTAGGGAAGTTTTCTCCCGCCTCAGGAAGGCCGGTATCACTATCAATCCAAAAAAGACCTCTTTGGGCTGCACTCAAATTAAATTTCTGGGTCACATTCTGTCAGCCGATGGTATCCGTGTCATACCCGAGCGCGCAGATTGCATTCAGCAGTTACCTGTACCCACCACAGTTAGGGCCTTGAGAAGAGTAATGGGTATGTTCACGTTCTATTCTCGTTTTATCAAAAACTTCTCTGACATTTCGGCACCTCTAAATGCTCTCAAAAAGAAGAATGTGAAATTTGTGTGGGGGCCAGAACAGGACAAAGCTTTCAATGTTTTGAAAGAAGCCCTTATGTCTGCACCAGTACTGCACACGCCTGATTTCGAATCAGCTTTCTTTTTACATTGTGACGCCAGTGATTTGGCCATTTCTAGTGTTTTGAGCCAGCGTGTGGATGGAAAATTTGCACCAGTGGCCTTCGCGAGTCGTATGTTAAATCAACATGAACGACGTTACTCAATTTTCGAGAAGGAAAGTCTTGCTGTGGTATTTGGATGTGAAAAATTCAGGACCTTTCTGGAACACCGTCACTTTACTGTTTTTACCGACAATGAGGCTTTGAAATGGAGTCTTTCTCACGTGAAAAAGCTTGGACGCATCAACAGGTGGATTTTGAGGTTGTCATCTTTTAAGTTTGATATCATCCACGTAAAAGGGAGCGAGAACCCGGTAGCAGACTGCCTGTCACGCATGTTTGAAGAGACCCCTAGGACTCCAATCGAGAGCGTTTCTATCAGTACACCACTTCAAGAAAATCTTTTCCTATTGCAACATTGTCCTTGGTCTTTTGTGGATATCCGGAAATTCCAGTCTGAGGATCCATTTTGCACTGACCTCCGTGCAAAAATTGCAAACAAAGATCCGGCAGTAAGCAACTTTTGTGTTCGAAATGATGTTATTGGCTATGTTCTTCCTAACTCTTCTAAATTTAGAATTTTTGCTCCATTAGCAGTACGTGATATGCTTTTGACATATTATCATGATTCTGCACTGGGAACTCATGCAGGGATGCAGCGCACTTTCCGTAAGATATCCGGTGAATTTTATTGGCCCTCAATTAAAGTAGATGCTTTTGCTCATGTCAGAAGATGTTTAACCTGCCAGCGTTCTAAACCTGCCCAGAACACTCGTGTAGGCTTCCACCAAGCTGGTATCGTCACTCGTCCCGGCGAACGCCTTTTCATTGATTACTTTGGTCCAGTCGTGAGATCAAAATCTGGCAATCAAGCCATTTTAACTGTCATTGATGGTTTTTCGAAGTTTGTTTGGTTATTCCCAGTAAAGAATATCACTTCTCAGACTACTATCCATTTCTTGTCTAGATATATATTTGGAGTTTTTGGTCCTCCCAAGTACCTTGTGTCAGATAACGCCTCTGTATTCCGTTCCAAAGCTTTTGAAACTATGGTATTTAACTGGGGCATCCAACATATTTTCTTGTCACCGTATCGACCGCAGGGAAATCACGTAGAGCGTTTTCACAAAAACTTGAAGGCTTGTATGTCCGCTTTTCACAATGCCGATCAAACCTCCTGGGATACGAACCTACAGTATTTCAGTCTCGGGTTCAATACCTCTTTCCATTCTTCCGTTCAAACTACTCCAGCGGAATTATTCCTAGGCCGGTCGCTTGTCGACCCCTTGCTGCTCAAATGGAATATTGAATATCTTTCCGAACCCTCTCGCGCTACCTCTGTTGCTCAAAAATGGGCCATCGCTACCGGTCACCTCAAGAAAGCAAAAGCCAGAGTAGCGAAGCGCTACAACTTAGGCCGTCATGATGTTAAATTCCAAATTGGGGACAAAGTTTTGTGTCGTTTACATCCTTTGAGTGACGCTACCAAACAAATTTCCAGTAAGCTGTGCTTACGTTGGTCAACTCCCAAGACTATTTCACGCTTTTTAAATCCTGTCTCAGTCGAGTTGGTGGACGATCACGATAATGCAGTGACTTCGGCCCACGTCACGCAGTTAAAAAAATTTGTCAAATGATCTTGTGAATTTCGCCTCGCTATAATGTTGTGTTTTTGTTTTCCTTTTATTCTAATTGGATGCCCGAGCTCCTTAATAGCCAACCTAGCATGTGAGCCTATTCTGATCTTAATTCGTGTGCTTCCTTTTCATTTATTCCTGTGACAAGACAGGAGACACCCGTGGCCTTTTTCTCGTACGCGAGTGTGTCGTGTATACTTGACATCTCTGTCAAACTATATCTTTGCCTGAGGCCGTCAGCATATACCTGGTCGGTCACTATTTGCAAACCACCCCTACTCCTCTTTTGCACTGCCCCTCGGCTTAACTCCTATTGTTCGACGACAGACAAGGACCCTTCAACACTTCCTGTTTGACCTTGTAGGAACTTGGTATTTATTTTACATTTATTCATGTAATTGACTTTTTGTGTCATGGTTTTGAGATATCATGCACCTTAGTGTCATCTTGATTTTGATATTTATTGTGAAGTCATATATTTTGTTAGGTTTTAAATTGTCAAGTGTTCTCAGCATATCGTGTATTGTCTAGCAACCATCCAGAGGGTTGGCGAGTGACAACAAACAACCTTTGTGTACCTGAGCTAACACAGCTGAGGGTCTTCTCGGAACTCGTTAACGGACCAGTCACCCTTCACTGGGTCTATACATGGCTTTATTTTTCAGCAGCTGAAAAGGAGAGTACTTTCCCTTTCGAAGACATTATGACACTATTGCATATTCCTCGTTGACGCAACGAAAGGTCCTATATACAGGGTGTCCCAAATGTATTTTTTTTTAAATGTGATCACGATTTAACTTTGTCTATCTTTTCTCATCAGAGGCTGGAGAGATTTGCAGTCCCGAGGTAACGTCCATCTTGAAGATTTCGACATCCGCATCATCATGAACTAGCAAGAACAATGATCACTATTTAATATATGAACTCACTGTATTTCTTTTTGAACGCAGTACTTTTGACGTTAGTGGCTAGTGTTGACGAGCAATGAAGGGGGTACCACCTTCATTTCACGGTCAGATTAGTCAACTGTTCATTTTTTTTGTATTCTCCTAGAGGTCCTTAGTACCCAATTTTTTTTAGTATTCAATTTTTTTCCCCCTTTACATATTTTTCCTCTCTTTTTGTACGAAAAAAGAAATTTCCATGGCCAGGAAAATTCCTTTTTTTTTGGGGAGAGCAGGGGAATTTTGAACCGTTTTTATCAGGTTCATTATTTTTTGTCATATTATTATTATTATTATTATTATTATTATTATTATTATTATTATTATCATCATTTCCTTCATGTCGCATTATTGTGACATACGTTTCTCTGTCTCACCTACTGCGTTCAAACTTTGTAATTCTGCGTAAATGTTTCGTCAGGTGGTGAAACTTTTCACCCCTACTGACACTGTGTTACCATTGGTTGAAGCATAACTTGTTACTAAGCTTTGCTTCTCCCATTGGCCCCCTTTATGTTCTGGAGAGGGGGAGTTCTACGACTTATTTTTCCCGAGCGGCGTTACTGCGTTCCTTTTAGAGAAGGTGGCTTCCTTCCATTTCTGACCATCATGTGAAACGGTCACAGCCTAGGTGTGTCGGGCTTTTCGCCCGTGCCCAACGCAACTAAACGTAAGTACGATTCGATCACTTGGTTTTATCTGGCATGCTATCATTTTTGAATTTCAGTTTATCAATTTCCCTTTCTTATGATGATGTGAATTCGATCCATGAACCCAAGTCCCTTCGCCTTTGTTTACGTTAGTTTAGCGAAGCCTCTGTGTTTATTTGTCATCCCTACCTTTCATGTAATCGGTTTTATTTTTTACTCAAATCTCTCAGGTCTGAAATATATGCTACTTTTCTGCGAGGCTTACCAACGCTCTGTATTACGTCACAAATTGATGTGCACTCTTTCGAGGTATCTTTCATTTGATTGTCGTATCAGAGTTTGTTTTTTTGGGTCAAGGTATCATTGGAGTAACGGAGCCATGTCTCATTTCGCCTCCTATTTGATCCTTCCCTCTGTTTTAGGAAAAGTGTGTGAGCGATGGTCTTTGTGTTAGTCACTGTCCATTCGTCATGCCTTAATTCCTTTGTTTCTTCGTATGTCGTTATATTTAGACATAACTACCTCTACGTAAGCCTATATTTTCCTACAAAGCATATTTCTTAGCTGATCGATTTTTCCTTTCATTTCCTGTCCCGGTAATGTCAATTAATTTAATGTAATACTCATTTTCCTTTATTTTTATGTGTTAATTTTGTGTTGTTTCCTCTGGCTTCGTTATATTACGTAACTCCGTGTCATCTCCCCTCTCCCACCCCCCACCACCGTTTCCTACATACGCACCCTTCTCATCCCCACCACTCCCCCCCCCCCCCCCCTTACCCCATGATTTCACAACATCATGAGCTTTTTGGAAGTCTGTTCTTGGCAAGGGCATTCTAGTCCAGGTCATCCTCGTAAGTAGAGGTGTTCTCTTATTCGACTCATCCATACTCTCTATCTTTTTCGTTTTTTTTGTTTATTTTTGTATTTTAAATTTTGGTTATCGAGTCGCGCTTACGGTTTAGTTGCACATTGATTGTAAGTACATTTTAATTAATCTTGTTTCATCTTTGTTAGTGCTTAAGTTCATTTATACACTTTTCTCTTGAGATTGTTTTTGTGTACCGGTACCCCTTTCTTAGGTACCATCTTTAGTCATTAATTTTATTTTATTTGCTATTAAGCGATTTTATACCTCTTCACGTTTACCTTTCATTTTGTGTTTAGATATATCCTTACTCTTATGCGCACCTGTTTTAGTTTACTTTAAATACAATAGTAAATAGTTCACTTGGTTTCGTCCTCTTTCATTTGTAATTTTAAGTTCCCTCATCTCTCGTTCGATTTCATCGGTCTTGGCTTCGTACTGTAACGCAGTCACGACCTTCACGCTTCTGGGTTCATCGATCAATTAGATAAATTCAATTCCGCTTTTGATTTGTTTTAAACAATTCATTCGATTCCTTTTTTGGAAAGTATCTTTCTTTCGATCCGGAATCTTGGGCCCAGCACGCATCGAAAGAGACATCCTTTCCCCGCTCCTTAGCGATCCTGTTTAAGGTGTTGTTTTCACTTCTACTGTATTTCCTCACGCCTCTGCTATTTTGTCTAACGTAAAAGCACAAGCGGTGCAGCAGGTAAATGAAGTTCAAAGGGGAGTAAATCAATCACTTTATCAACGAGACCATGACCAGTATAGGTTGTTCCTGGACCACAGTACCGGTAAGCAGGTACATGAAGTTCAAAGGGGAGTAAATCAATCTATTTATCAACGAGACCATGACCAGTATAGGTTGTTCCTGGACCACAGTACTGGTAAGCAGGTACATGAAGTTCAAAGGGGAGTAAATCATTCTATTTATCAATGTGACCATGACCAGTATAGGTTGTTCCTGGACCACAGTGTTGGTAAGCAGGTAAATGAAGTTCAAAGGGGAGTAAATCAATCTATTTATCAACGAGACCATGACCAGTATAGGTTGTTCCTGGACCACTGTACTGGTAAGCAGGTACATGAAGTTCAAAGGGGAGTAAATCAATCACTTTATCAACGAGACCATGACCAGTATAGGTTGTTCCTGGACCACAGTACTGGTAAGCAGGTACATGAAGTTCAAAGGGGAGTAAATCAATCTATTTATCAAAGAGACCATGACCAGTATTGGTTGTTCCTGGACCACAGTACTGGTAAGCAGGTACATGAAGTTCAAAGGGGAGTAAATCAATCACTTTATCAACGAGACCATGACCAGTATAGGTTGTTCCTGGACCACAGTACTGGTAAGCAGGTAAATGAAGTTCAAAGGGGAGTAAATCAATCACTTTATCAACGAGACCATGACCGGTATAGGTTGTTCCTGGACCACTGTACTGGTAAGCAGGTACATGAAGTTCAAAGGGGAGTAAATCAATCTATTTATCAACGAGACCATGACCAGTATAGGTTGTTCCTGGACCACTGTACTGGTAAGCAGGTAAATGAAGTTCAAAGGGGAGTAAATCAATCACTTTATCAACGAGACCATGACCAGTATAAGTTGTTCCTGGACTTCTGTACTGGTAAGCAGGTAAATGAAGTTCAAAGGGGAGTAAATCAATCACTTTATAAACGAGACCATGACCAGTATAGGTTGTTCCTGGACCACAGTACTGGTAAGCAGGTAAATGAAGTTCAAAGGGGAGTAAATCACTCTATTTATCAACGAGACCATGACCAGTATAGGTTGTTCCTGGACCACTGTCCTGGTAAGCAGGTAAATGAAGTTCAAAGGGGAGTAAATCAAGCACTTTATCACCGAGACCATGACCAGTATAGGTTGTTCCTGGACCACTGTACTGGTAAGCCGGTAAATGAAGTTCAAAGGGGAGTAAATCCATCTATTTATCAACGAGACCATGACCAGTACAGGTTGTTCCTGGACCACTGTACTGGTAAGCAGGTAAATGAATTTCAAAGGGGAGTAAATCAATCACTTTATCAACGAGACCATGACCAGTATAAGTTGTTCCTGGACCACAGTACTGGTAGGCAGGTAAATGAAGTTCAAAGGGGAGTAAATCAATCTATTTATCAACGAGACCATGACCAGTATAGGTTGTTCCTGGACCACTGTACTGGTAAGCAGGTACATGAAGTTCAAAGGGGAGTAAATCAATCACATTATCAACGAGACCATGACCAGTATAGGTTGTTCCTGGACCACAGTACTGGTAAGCAGGTAAATGAAGTTCAAAGGGGAGTAAATCAATCACTTTATCAACGAGACCATGACCAGTATAGGTTGTTCCTGGACCACAGTACTGGTAAGCAGGTACATGAAGTTCAAAGGGGAGTAAATCAATCTATTTATCAACGAGACCATGACCAGTATAGGTTGTTCCTGGACCACTGTACTGATAAGCAGGTAAATGAAGTTCAAAGGGGAGTAAATCAATCACTTTATCAACGAGACCATGACCAGTATAGGTTGTTCCTGGACCACAGTACTGGTAAGCAGGTACATGAAGTTCAAAGGGGACTAAATCAATCTATTTATCAACGAGACCATGACCAGTATAGGTTGTTCCTGGACCACTGTACTGGTAAGAGGTACATGAAGTTCAAAGGGGAGTAAATCAATCACTTTATCAACGAGTCCATGACCAGTATAGGTTGTTCCTGGACCACTGTACTGGTAAGCAGGTAAATGAAGTTCAAAGGGGAGTAAATCAATCACTTCATCAACGAGACCATGACCAGTATAGGTAGTTCCTGGACCACTGTACTGGTAAGCAGGTACATGAAGTTCAAAGGGGAGTAAATCAATCTATTTATCAACGAGACCATGACCAGTATAGGTTGTTCCTGGACCACTGTACTGGTAAGCAGGTACATGAAGTTCAAAGGGGAGTAAATCAATCTATTTATCAACGAGACCATGACCAGTATAGGTTGTTCCTGGACCACAGTACTGGTAAGCAGGTAAATGAAGTTGAAAGGGGAATAAATCAATCTATTTATCAACGAGACCATGACCAGTATAGGTTGTTCCTGGACCACTGTACTGGTAAGCAGGTACATGAAGTTCAAAGGGGAGTAAATCAATCACTTTATCAACGAGACCATGACCAGTATAGGTTGTTCCTGGACCACAGTACTGGTAAGCAGGTACATGAGGTTCAAAGGGGAGTAAATCAATCTATTTATCAACGAGACCATGACAGTATAGGTTGTTCCTGGACCACAGTACTGGTAAGCAGGTACATGAAGATCAAAGGGGAGTAAATCAATCTATTTATCAACGAGACCATGACCAGTATAGGTTGTTCCTGGACCAGAGTACTGGTAAGCAGGTACATGAAGTTCAAAGGGGAGTAAATCAATCTATTTATCAACGAGACGATGACCAGTATAGGTTTTTTCTGGACCACAGTACTGGTAAGCAGGTACATGAAATTCAAAAGGGAGTAAATCAATCTATTTATCAACGAGACCATGACCAGTATAGGTTGTTCCTGGGCCACTGTACTGGTAAGCAGGTAAATGAAGTTCAAAGGGGAGTAAATCAATCACTTTATCAACGAGACCATGACCAGTATAGGTTGTTCCTGGACCACTGTACTGGTAAGCAGGTAAATGAAGTTCAAAGGGGAGTAAATCAATCACTTTATCAACGAGACCATGACCAGTATAGGTTGTTCCTGGACCACAGTACTGGTAAGCAGGTAAATGAAGTTCAAAGGGGAGTAAATCAATCACTTTATCAACGAGACCATGACCGGTATAGGTTGTTCCTGGACCACTGTACTGGTAAGCAGGTACATGAAGTTCAAAGGGGAGTAAATCAATCTATTTATCAACGAGACCATGACCAGTATAGGTAGTTCCTGGACCACTGTACTGGTAAGCAGGTAAATGAAGTTCAAAGGGGAGTAAATCAATCACTTTATCAACGAGACCATGACCAGTATAAGTTGTTCCTGGACTTCTGTACTGGTAAGCAGGTAAATGAAGTTCAAAGGGGAGTAAATCAATCACTTTATAAACGAGACCATGACCAGTATAGGTTGTTCCTGGACCACAGTACTGGTAAGCAGGTAAATGAAGTTCAAAGGGGAGTAAATCACTCTATTTATCAACGAGACCATGACCAGTATAGGTTGTTCCTGGACCACTGTCCTGGTAAGCAGGTAAATGAAGTTCAAAGGGGAGTAAATCAAGCACTTTATCACCGAGACCATGACCAGTATAGGTTGTTCCTGGACCACTGTACTGGTAAGCCGGTAAATGAAGTTCAAAGGGGAGTAAATCCATCTATTTATCAACGAGACCATGACCAGTACAGGTTGTTCCTGGACCACTGTACTGGTAAGCAGGTAAATGAATTTCAAAGGGGAGTAAATCAATCACTTTATCAACGAGACCATGACCAGTATAAGTTGTTCCTGGACCACAGTACTGGTAAGCAGGTAAATGAAGTTCAAAGGGGAGTAAATCAATCTATTTATCAACGAGACCATGACCATTATAGGTTGTTCCTGGACCACTGTACTGGTAAGCAGGTACATGAAGTTCAAAGGGGAGTAAATCAATCACATTATCAACGAGACCATGACCAGTATAGGTTGTTCCTGGACCACAGTACTGGTAAGCAGGTAAATGAAGTTCAAAGGGGAGTAAATCAATCACTTTATCAACGAGACCATGACCAGTATAGGTTGTTCCTGGACCACAGTACTGGTAAGCAGGTACATGAAGTTCAAAGGGGAGTAAATCAATCTATTTATCAACGAGACCATGACCAGTATAGGTTGTTCCTGGACCACTGTACTGATAAGCAGGTAAATGAAGTTCAAAGGGGAGTAAATCAATCACTTTATCAACGAGACCATGACCAGTATAGGTTGTTCCTGGACCACAGTACTGGTAAGCAGGTACATGAAGTTAAAAGGGGACTAAATCAATCTATTTATCAACGAGACCATGACCAGTATAGGTTGTTCCTGGACCACTGTACTGGTAAGAGGTACATGAAGTTCAAAGGGGAGTAAATCAATCACTTTATCAACGAGTCCATGACCAGTATAGGTTGTTCCTGGACCACTGTACTGGTAAGCAGGTAAATGAAGTTCAAAGGGGAGTAAATCAATCACTTCATCAACGAGACCATGACCAGTATAGGTAGTTCCTGGACCACTGTACTGGTAAGCAGGTACATGAAGTTCAAAGGGGAGTAAATCAATCTATTTATCAACGAGACCATGACCAGTATAGGTTGTTCCTGAACCACTGTACTGGTAAGCAGGTACATGAAGTTCAAAGGGGAGTAAATCAATCTATTTATCAACGAGACCATGACCAGTATAGGTTGTTCCTGGACCACAGTACTGGTAAGCAGGTAAATGAAGTTGAAAGGGGAATAAATCAATCTATTTATCAACGAGACCATGACCAGTATAGGTTGTTCCTGGACCACTGTACTGGTAAGCAGGTACATGAAGTTCAAAGGGGAGTAAATCAATCTATTTATCAACGAGACCATGACCAGTATAGGTTGTTCCTGGACCACTGTACTGGTAAGAGGTACATGAAGTTCAAAGGGGAGTAAATCAATCACTTTATCAACGAGACCATGACCAGTATAGGTTGTTCCTGGACCACTGTACTGGTAAGCAGGTAAATGAAGTTCAAAGGGGAGTAAATCAATCACTTCATCAACGAGACCATGACCAGTATAGGTAGTTCCTGGACCACTGTACTGGTAAGCAGGTACATGAAGTTCAAAGGGGAGTAAATCAATCTATTTATCAACGAGACCATGACCAGTATAGGTTGTTCCTGGACCACAGTACTGGTAAGCAGGTAAATGAAGTTGAAAGGGGAATAAATCAATCTATTTATCAACGAGACCATGACCAGTATAGGTTGTTCCTGGACCACTGTACTGGTAAGCAGGTACATGAAGTTCAAAGGGGAGTAAATCAATCACTTTATCAACGAGACCATGACCAGTATAGGTTGTTCCTGGACCACAGTACTGGTAAGCAGGTACATGAGGTTCAAAGGGGAGTAAATCAATCTATTTATCAACGAGACCATGACAGTATAGGTTGTTCCTGGACCACAGTACTGGTAAGCAGGTACATGAAGTTCAAAGGGGAGTAAATCAATCTATTTATCAACGAGACCATGACCAGTATAGGTTGTTCCTGGACCAGAGTACTGGTAAGCAGGTACATGAAATTCAAAAAGGAGTAAATCAATCTATTTATCAACGAGACCATGACCAGTATAGGTTGTTCCTGGACCACTGTACTGGTAAGAGGTACATGAAGTTCAAAGGGGAGTAAATCAATCACTTTATCAACGAGACCATGACCAGTATAGGTTGTTCCTGGACCACTGTACTGGTAAGCAGGTAAATGAAGTTCAAAGGGGAGTAAATCAATCACTTTATCAACGAGACCATGACCAGTATAGGTTGTTCCTGGACCACAGTACTGGTAAGCAGGTACATGAAGTTCAAAGGGGAGTAAATCAATCTATTTATCAACGAGACCATGACCAGTATAGGTTGTTCCTGGACCACTGTACTGGTAAGAGGTACATGAAGTTCAAAGGGGAGTAAATCAATCACTTTATCAACGAGACCATGACCAGTATAGGTTGTTCCTGGACCACTGTACTGGTAAGCAGGTAAATGAAGTTCAAAGGGGAGTAAATCAATCACTTCATCAACGAGACCATGACCAGTATAGGTAGTTCCTGGACCACTGTACTGGTAAGCAGGTACATGAAGTTCAAAGGGGAGTAAATCAATCTATTTATCAACGAGACCATGACCAGTATAGGTTGTTCCTGGACCACAGTACTGGTAAGCAGGTAAATGAAGTTGAAAGGGGAATAAATCAATCTATTTATCAACGAGACCATGACCAGTATAGGTTGTTCCTGGACCACTGTACTGGTAAGCAGGTACATGAAGTTCAAAGGGGAGTAAATCAATCACTTTATCAACGAGACCATGACCAGTATAGGTTGTTCCTGGACCACAGTACTGGTAAGCAGGTACATGAGGTTCAAAGGGGAGTAAATCAATCTATTTATCAATGAGACCATGACAGTATAGGTTGTTCCTGGACCACAGTACTGGTAAGCAGGTACATGAAGTTCAAAGGGGAGTAAATCAATCTATTTATCAACGAGACCATGACCAGTATAGGTTGTTCCTGGACCAGAGTACTGGTAAGCAGGTACATGAAATTCAAAGAGGAGTAAATCAATCTATTTATCAACGAGACCATGACCAGTATAGGTTTTTCCTGGACCACAGTACTGGTAAGCAGGTACATGAAATTCAAAGGGGAGTAAATCAATCTATTTATCAACGAGACCATGACCAGTATAGGTTGTTCCTGGGCCACTGTACTGGTAAGCAGGTAAATGAAGTTCAAAGGGGAGTAAATCAATCACTTTATCAACGAGACCATGACCAGTATAGGTTGTTCCTGGACCACTGTACTGGTAAGCAGGTAAATGAAGTTCAAAGGGGAGTAAATCAATCACTTTATCAACGAGACCATGACCAGTATAGGTTGTTCCTGGACCACAGTACTGGTAAGCAGGTAAATGAAGTTCAAAGGGGAGTAAATCAATCTATTTATCAACGAGACCATGACCAGTATAGGTTGTTCCTGGACCACTGTCCTGGTAAGCAGGTAAATGAAGTTCAAAGGGGAGTAAATCAAGCACTTTATCACCGAGACCATGACCAGTATAGGTTGTTCCTGGACCACTGTACTGGTAAGCAGGTAAATGAAGTTCAAAGGGGAGTAAATCAATCTATTTATCAACGAGACCATGACCATTACAGGTTGTTGCTGGACCACTGTACTGGTAAGCAGGTAAATGAATTTCAAAGGGGAGTAAATCAATCACTTTATCAACCAGACCATGACCAGTATAAGTTGTTCCTGGACCACAGTACTGGTAGGCAGGTACATGAAGTTCTAAGGGGAGTAAATCAATCTATTTATCAACGAGACCATGACCAGTAGAGGTTGTTCCTGGACCACAGTACTGGTAAGCAGGTACATGAAGTTCAAAGGGGAGTAAATCAATCTATTTATCAACGAGACCATGACCAGTATAGGTTGTTCCTGGACCACAGTACTGGTAAGCAGGTAAATGAAGTTCAAAGGGGAGTAAATCAATCTATTTATCAACGAGACCATGACCAGTATAGGTTGTTCCTGGACCACAGTACTGGAAAGCAGGTACATGAAGTTCAAAGGGGAGTAAATCAATCTATTTATCAACGAGACCATGACCAGTATAGGTTGTTCCTGGACCACAGTACTGGTAAGCAGGTACATGAAGTTCAAAGGGGAGTAAATCAATCTATTTATCAACGAGACCATGACCAGTATAGGTTGTTCCTGGACCACAGTACTGGTAAGCAGGTACATGAAGTTCAAAGGGGAGTAAATCAATCACTTTATCAACGAAACCATGACCAGTATAGGTTGTTCCTGGACCACTGTACTGGTAAGCAGGTACATGAAGTTCAAAGGGGAGTAAATCAATCTATTTATCAACGAGACCATGACCAGTATAGGTTGTTCCTGGACCACTGTACTGGTAAGCAGGTACATGAAGTTCAAAGGGGAGTAAATCAATCTATTTATCAACGAGACCATGACCAGTATAAGTTGTTACTGGACCACAGTACTGGTAAGCAGGTAAATGAAGTTGAAAGGGGAATAAATCAATCTATTTATCAACGAGACCATGACCAGTTTTGGTTGTTCCTGGACCACTGTACTGGTAAGCAGGTACATGAAGTTAAAAGGGGAGTAAATCAATCACTTTATCAACGAGACCATGACCAGTATAGGTTGTTCCTGGACCACAGTACTGGTAAGCAGGTACATGAGGTTCAAAGGGGAGTAAATCAATCTATTTATCAACGCGACCATGACAGTATAGGTTGTTCCTGGACCACAGTACTGGTAAGCAGGTACATGAAGTTCAAAGGGGAGTAAATCAATTTATTTATCAACGAGACCATGACCAGTATAGGTTGTTCCTGGACCAGAGTACTGGTAAGCAGGTACATGAAGTTCAAAGGGGAGTAAATCAATCTATTTATCAACGAGACCATGACCAGTATAGATTTTTCCTGGACCACAGTACTGGTAAGCAGGTACATGAAGTTCAACGGGGAGTAAATCAATCTATTTATCAACGAGACCATGACCAGTATAGGTTGTTCCTGGGCCACTGTACTGGTAAGCAGGTAAATGAAGTTCAAAGGGGAGTAAATCAATCACTTTATCAACGAGACCGTGACCAGTATAGGTTGTTCCTGGACCACTGTACTGGTAAGCAGGTAAATGAAGTTCAAAGGGGAGTAAATCAATCACTTTATCAACGAGACCATGACCAGTATAGGTTGTTCCTGGACCACTGTACTGGTAAGCAGGTACATGAAGTTCAACGGGGAGTAAATCAATCTATTTATCAACGAGACCATGACCAGTATAGGTTGTTCCTGGACCACTGTACTGGTAAGCAGGTACATGAAGTTCAAAGGGGAGTAAATCAATCACTTTATCAACGAGACCCATGACCAGTATAGGTTGTACCTGGACCACTGTACTGGTAAGCAGGTAAATGAAGTTCAAAGGGGAGTAAATCAATCACTTTATCAACGAGACCATGACCAGTATAGGTTGTTCCTGGACCACAGTACTGGTAAGCAGGTAAATGAAGTTCAAAGGGGAGTAAATCAATCTATTTATCAACGAGACCATGACCAGTATAGGTTGTTCCTGGACCACAGTACTGGAAAGCAGGTACATGAAGTTCAAAGGGGAGTAAATCAATCTATTTATCAACGAGACCATGACCAGTATAGGTTGTTCCTGGACCACAGTACTGGTAAGCAGGTACATGAAGTTCAAAGGGGAGTAAATCAATCTATTTATCAACGAGACCATGACCAGTAGAGGTTGTTCCTGGAACACAGTACTGGTAAGCAGGTACATGAAGTTCAAAGGGGAGTAAATCTATCTATTTATCAACGAGACCATGACCAGTATAGGTTGTTCCTGGACCACAGTACTGGTAAGCAGGTACATGAAGTTCAAAGGGGAGTAAATCAATCTATTTATCAACGAGACCATGACCAGTATAGGTTGTTCCTGGACCACTGTACTGGTAAGCAGGTAAATGAAGTTCAAAGCTGAGTAAATCAATCACTTTATCAACGAGACCATGACCAGTATAGGTTGTTCCTGGACCACAGTACTGGTAAGCAGGTAAATGAAGTTCAAAGGGGAGTAAATCAATCACTTTATCAATGAGACCATGACCAGTATAGGTTGTTCCTGGACCATTGTACTGGTAAGCAGGTAAATGAAGTTCAAAGGGGAGTAAATCAATCACTTTATCAACGAGACCATGACCAGTATAGGTTGTTCCTGGACCACTGTACTGGTAAGCAGGTAAATGAAGTTCAAAGGGGAGTAAATCAATCACTTTATCAACGAGACCATGACCAGTATAGGTTGTTCCTGGACCACTGTACTGGTAAGCAGGTACATGAAGTTCAAAGGGGAGTTAATCAATCTATTTATCAACGAGACCATGACCAGTATAGGTTGTTCCTGGACCACTGTACTGGTAAGCAGGTAAATGAAGTTCAAAGGGGAGTAAATCATTCACTTTATCAACGAGACCATGACCAGTATAGGTTGTTCCTGGACCACTGTACTGGTAAGCAGGTAAATGAAAATCTAAGGGGAGTAAATCAATCACTTTATCAAAGAGACCATGACCAGTATAGGTTGTTCCTGGACCACAGTACTGGTAAGCAGGTACATGAAGTTCAAAGGGGAGTAAATCAATCTATTTATCAACGAGACCATGACCAGTATAGGTTGTTCCTGGACCACTGTACTGGTAAGCAGGTACATGAATTTGAAAGGGGAGTAAATCAATCACTTTATCAACGAGACCATGACCAGTATAGGTTGTTCCTGGACCACTGTACTGGTAAGCAGGTAAATGAAGTTCAAAGGGGAGTAAATCAATCACTTTATCAACGAGACCATGACCAGTATAGGTTGTTCCTGGACCACTGTACTGGTAAGCAGGTACATGAAGTTCAAAGGGGAGTAAATCAATCACTTTATCAACGAGACCCATGACCAGTATAGGTTGTACCTGGACCACTGTACTGGTAGGCAGGTAAATGAAGTTCAAAGGGGAGTAAATCAATCACTTTATCAACGAGACCATGACCAGTATAGGTTGTTCCTGGACCTCAATACTGGTAAGCAGGTACATGAAGTTCAAAGGAGAGTAAATCAATCTATTTATCAACGAGACCATGACCAGAATAGGTTGTTCCTGGTCCACAGTACTGGTAAGCAGGTACATGAAGTTCAATGGGGAGTAAATCAATCTATTTATCAACGAGACCATGACCAGTATAGGTTGTTCCTGGACCACAGTACTGGTAAGCAGGTACATGAAGTTCAAAGGGGAGTAAATCAATCTATTTATCAACGAGACCATGACCAGTATAGGTTGTTCCTGGACCACAGTACTGGTAAGCAGGTACATGAAGTTCAAAGGGGAGTAAATCAATCTATTTATCAACGAGACCATGACCAGGATAGGTTGTTCCTGGACCACTGTACTGGTAAGCAGGTACATGAAGTTCAAAGGGGAGTAAATCAATCACTTTATCAACGAGACCATGACCAGTATAGGTTGTTCCTGGACTACTGTACTGGTAAGCAGGTAAATGAAGTTCAAAGGGGAGTAAATCAATCACTTTATCAACGAGACCATGACCAGTATAGGTTGTTCCTGGACCACAGTACTGGTAAGCAGGTACATGAAGATCAAAGGGGAGTAAATCAATCTATTTATCAACGGGACCATGACCAGTATAGGTTGTTCCTGGACCACTGTACTGGTAAGCAGGTACATGAAGTTCAAAGGGGAGTAAATCAATCTATTTATCAACGAGACCGTGACCAGTATAGGTTGTTCCTGGACCACTGTACTGGTAAGAGGTACATGAAGTTCAAAGGGGAGTAAATCAATCACTTTATCAACGAAACCATGACCAGTATAGGTTGTTCCTGGACCACTGTACTGGTAAGCAGGTAAATGAAGTTCAAAGGGGAGTAAATCAATCACTTTATCAACGAGACCATGACCAGTATAGGTTGTTCCTGGACCACAGTACTGGTAAGCAGGTACATGAAGTTCAAAGGAGAGTAAATCAATCTATTTATCAACGAGACCATGACCAGAATAGGTTGTTCCTGGTCCACAGTACTGGTAAGCAGGTACTAGAAGGTCAAAGCGGAGTAAATCAATCTATTTATCAACGAGACCATGACCAGTATAGGTTGTTCCTGGACCACAGTACTGGTAAGCAGGTACATGAAGTTCAAAGGGGAGTAAATCAATCACTTTATCAACGAGACCATGACCAGTATAGGTTGTTCCTGGACCACTGTACTGGTAAGCAGGTAAATGAAGTTCAAAGGGGAATAAATCAATCACTTTATCATCGAGACTATGACCAGTATAGGTTGTTCCTGGACCACAGTACTGGTAAGCAGGTACATGAAGTTCAAAGGGGAGTAAATCAATCTATTTATCAACGAGACCATGACCAGTATAGGTTGTTCCTGGACCACTGTACTGGTAAGCAGGTAAATGAAGTTCAAAGGGGAGTAAATCAATCACTTTATCAACGAGACCATGACCAGTATAGGTTGTTCCTGGACCAGAGTACCGGTAAGCAGGTACATGAAGTTCAAAGGGGAGTAAATCAATCTATTTATCAACGAGACCATGACCAGTATAGGTTGTTCCTGGACCACAGTACTGGTAAGCAGGTACATGAAGTTCAAAGGGGAGTAAATCATTCTATTTATCAACGTGACCATGACCAGTATAGGTTGTTCCTGGACCACAGTACTGGTAAGCAGGTACATGAAGTTCAAATGGGAGTAAATCAATCTATTTATCAACGAGACCATGACCAGTATAGGTTGTTCCTGGACCACAGTGCTGGTAAGCAGGTAAATGAAGTTCAAAGGGGAGTAAATCAATCTATTTATCAACGAGACCATGACCAGTATAGGTTGTTCCTGGACCACTGTACTGGTAAGAAGGTACATGAAGTTCAAAGGGGAGTAAATCAATCACTTTATCAACGAGACCATGACCAGTATAGGTTGTTCCTGGACCACAGTACTGGTAAGCAGGTACATGAAGTTCAAAGGGGAGTAAATCAATCTATTTATCAACGAGACCATGACCAGTATTGGTTGTTCCTGGACCACAGTACTGGTAAGCAGGTACATGAAGTTCAAAGGGGAGTAAATCAATCTATTTATCAACGAGACCATGACCAGTATAGGTTGTTCCTGGACCACAGTACTGGTAAGCAGGTACATGAGGTTCAAAAGGGAGTAAATCAATCTATTTATCAACGAGACCATGACCAGTATAGGTTGTTCGTGGACCACAGTACTGGTAAGCAGGTACATGAAGTTCAAAGGGGAGTAAATCAATCTATTTATCAACGAGACCATGACCAGTATAGGTTGTTCCTGGACCACTGTACTGGTAAGCAGGTACATGAAGTTCAAAGGGGAGTAAATCAATCACTTTATCAACGAGACCATGACCAGTATAGGTTGTTCCTGGACCACTGTACTGGTAAGCAGTTAAATGAAGTTCAAAGGGGAATAAATCAATCACTTTATCAACGAGACCTTGACCAGTATAGGTTGTTCCTGGACCACAGTACTGGTAAGCAGGTACATGAAGTTCAAAGGGGAGTAAATCAATCTATTTATCAACGGGACCATGACCAGTATAGGTTGTTCCTGGACCACTGTACTGGTAAGCAGGTACATGAAGTTCAAAGGGGAGTAAATCAATCACTATATCAATGAGACCATGACCAGTATAGGTTGTTCCTGGACCACTGTACTGGTAAGCAGGTAAATGAAGTTCAAAGGGGAATAAATCAATCACTTTATCAACGAGACCATGACCAGTATAGGTTGTTCCTGGACCACAGTACTGGTAAGCAGGTACATGAAGTTCAAAGGGGAGTAAATCAATCTATTTATCAACGAGACCATGACCAGTATAGGTTGTTCCTGGACCACTGTACTGGTAAGCAGGTAAATGAAGTTCAAAGGGGAGTAAATCAATCACTTTATCAACGAGACCATGACCAGTATAGGTTGTTCCTGGACCACAGTACCGGTAAGCAGGTACATGAAGTTCAAAGGG
This sequence comes from Meconema thalassinum, assembly GCA_946902985.2. Lineage (NCBI taxonomy): Eukaryota > Metazoa > Arthropoda > Insecta > Orthoptera > Tettigoniidae > Meconema > Meconema thalassinum. The sequence continues at coordinate 533,405,826 of OX336393.1, read as the reverse complement.
GAGTAAATCAATCTATTTATCAACGAGACCATGACCAGTATAGGTTGTTCCTGGACCACAGTACTGGTAAGCAGGTACATGAAGTTCAAAGGGGAGTAAATCATTCTATTTATCAATGTGACCATGACCAGTATAGGTTGTTCCTGGACCACAGTACTGGTAAGCAGGTACATGAAGTTCAAATGGGAGTAAATCAATCTATTTATCAACGAGACCATGACCAGTATAGGTTGTTCCTGGACCACAGTGCTGGTAAGCAGGTAAATGAAGTTCAAAGGGGAGTAAATCAATCTATTTATCAACGAGACCATGACCAGTATAGGTTGTTCCTGGACCACTGTACTGGTAAGCAGGTACATGAAGTTCAAAGGGGAGTAAATCAATCACTTTATCAACGAGACCATGACCAGTATAGGTTGTTCCTGGACCACAGTACTGGTAAGCAGGTACATGAAGTTCAAAGGGGAGTAAATCAATCTATTTATCAAAGAGACCATGACCAGTATTGGTTGTTCCTGGACCACAGTACTGGTAAGCAGGTACATGAAGTTCAAAGGGGAGTAAATCAATCACTTTATCAACGAGACCATGACCAGTATAGGTTGTTCCTGGACCACAGTACTGGTAAGCAGGTAAATGAAGTTCAAAGGGGAGTAAATCAATCACTTTATCAACGAGACCATGACCGGTATAGGTTGTTCCTGGACCACTGTACTGGTAAGCAGGTACATGAAGTTCAAAGGGGAGTAAATCAATCTATTTATCAACGAGACCATGACCAGTATAGGTTGTTCCTGGACCACTGTACTGGTAAGCAGGTAAATGAAGTTCAAAGGGGAGTAAATCAATCACTTTATCAACGAGACCATGACCAGTATAGGTTGTTCCTGGACTTCTGTACTGGTAAGCAGGTAAATGAAGTTCAAAGGGGAGTAAATCAATCACTTTATCAACGAGACCATGACCAGTATAGGTTGTTCCTGGACCACAGTACTGGTAAGCAGGTAAATGAATTTCAAAGGGGAGTAAATCACTCTATTTATCAACGAGACCATGACCAGTATAGGTTGTTCCTGGACCACTGTCCTGGTAAGCAGGTAAATGAAGTTCAAAGGGGAGTAAATCAAGCACTTTATCACCGAGACCATGACCAGTATAGGTTGTTCCTGGACCACTGTACTGGTAAGCAGGTAAATGAAGTTCAAAGGGGAGTAAATCCATCTATTTATCAACGAGACCATGACCAGTACAGGTTGTTCCTGGACCACTGTACTGGTAAGCAGGTAAATGAATTTCAAAGGGGAGTAAATCAATCACTTTATCAACGAGACCATGACCAGTATAAGTTGTTCCTGGACCACAGTACTGGTAGGCAGGTAAATGAAGTTCAAAGGGGAGTAAATCAATCTATTTATCAACGAGACCATGACCAGTATAGGTTGTTCCTGGACCACTGTACTGGTAAGCAGGTACATGAAGTTCAAAGGGGAGTAAATCAATCACATTATCAACGAGACCATGACCAGTATAGGTTGTTCCTGGACCACTGTACTGGTAAGCAGGTAAATGAAGTTCAAAGGGGAGTAAATCAATCACTTTATCAACGAGACCATGACCAGTATAGGTTGTTCCTGGACCACAGTACTGGTAAGCAGGTACATGAAGTTCAAAGGGGAGTAAATCAATCTATTTATCAACGAGACCATGACCAGTATAGATTGTTCCTGGACCACTGTACTGATAAGCAGGTAAATGAAGTTCAAAGGGGAGTAAATTAATCACTTTATCAACGAGACCATGACCAGTATAGGTTGTTCCTGGACCACAGTACTGGTAAGCAGGTACATGAAGTTCAAATGGGAGTAAATCAATCTATTTATCAATGAGACCGTGACCAGTATAGGTTGTTCCTGGACCACTGTACTGGTAAGAGGTACATGAAGTTCAAAGGGGAGTAAATCAATCACTTTATCAACGAGACCATGACCAGTATAGGTTGTTCCTGGACCGCTGTACTGGTAAGCAGGTAAATGAAGTTCAAAGGGGAGTAAATCAATCACTTCATCAACGAGACCATGACCAGTATAGGTAGTTCCTGGACCACTGTACTGGTAAGCAGGTACATGAAGTTCAAAGGGGAGTAAATTGCACCGCCCTATTAAAATAAACATATTCTTGGCGTGCCTCCTAGCTGCATCACTGGAACCAACTAGAAAAGAAAGGAGTACGCAGTGGAAATGGATGTTAATTTCTGACCTGTGCTGGGCCCGTACTTGCAGGCCAGATGTGCCGAGCGACTCCAGACTCCGTGAAGGTGGTCCCACGACGAGTGGTAGGAATACCCTCCTTGTGCTAGAAAGCTAGAATAAGTTAGGCCTAGGTTTGAAGAGAGAGAGAGAGAGAGAGAGAGAGAGAGAGAGCGAGCAGCCCGATCGCCAAACACTACTAAATAAGACACATGGGTAAAGGAATGGAAATTTAATGAATTGAAACCGAACACACAAAGAAACCCGGCCAGAATAACACACACAAAAAAGAATACCCTTCACCTAGGGGTCAAATAAAGTCACTTTCAAACGGGGAAGATAAATATAAATAACAATAAATAACTTACGATAGTAAATAACGTTAACAAATTAAATTCATACCTGTGCTCACTTCGATGAAAACGATGTAAAAAGGGAGGAAGTAAAATATCAAGAGGCAATCGAGCCGGTCGCTGGTCAACAACAATCACTTCTCTGCCTAGAGATGGATGGTTGTCATGACGACCACAAATAACAAG